>CM036905.1:86669949-86679949 GCA_020800305.1 Porphyrio hochstetteri
AATATGGTAAGGGTTAGGGTTAGGGTTAGAGTTAATTTTATTGTTTGTGTTACGTTTAGGGTTAGGGTTAGGGTTAGGGTTAGGTTTAGTGTAAGAGTTAGGGTTAGGGTTATGGTTAATTTTATGTTTTGGGTTAGGTTTAGGTTTAGGGTTAGGTTTAGAGTTAGGCTTAGGGTTAAGTTAGGGTTAGGGTTAAGGTTAGGGTTATGGTTAGGGTAAGGTTTAGGTATAGGGTTAGGTTTAGGGTTAGGGTTAGGGTTATGGTTTAGTGTTAGTTTTAGGTTTAGGCTTAGGTTTAGGGGTTAGTGTTAGGGTTAGGTTTGGGGTTAGGTTTAGGATTAGTGTTGATTTAGGTTTAGGGTTAGGGTTAGGGTTAGGGTTAGGCATAGGTTTAGGGTTAGAGTTAGGGTTATGTTTAGGGTTAGAGTTAGGGTTAGGGTTAGGTTTAAGTTTATGGTTTTGATTAGGTTTTGGATAATATTTTGTGTTAGGGTTAGGGTTAGGGATAGGGTTAGTTTTAGGGTTAGGTTTATTGTTAGGGTTAGGTTTAGGGTTAGGGTTAGGGGTAGGGTTGGGTTAGGGTTAGGGTGAGAGTTAGGGTTAGGTTTAGTTTAGGGTTAAGGTTAGGGTTATGGTTGGGGTTAGATTTAGGGTTAATGTTTAGGGTTAAGTTTATTGTTAGGTTTAGGGTTAGAGTTAGGGTTAATGTTAGGTTTCGGGTTAAGTATTAGGGTTAGGTTTAGGGTTAGGGTTATGGTTAGTTTTTGGATTATTGGTTAGGATTAAGGTTAGGATTAGGGTTAGGGTTAGGGTTAGATTTAGGATTTGTGTTTAGGGTTATGTTTATTGTTAGTATTAGGGTTAGTGTTAGGGTTAACGTTAGGGTTAGGGTTAGGGTTGAGTGTTAGGGTAAGTGTTAGTTTTAAGGTTATGGTATGTTTTGGATTAGGTGTTTAGTGATAGGGTTAGGTTTAGTGTTAGGGGTTGGGTTAGGGTTACCGTCATTAGGTTTAGCGTGAGGGTTAGGGTTAGGGTTAGTGTTAGGGTTAGGTTTAGGTTTAGGTTTTGGGTTAGGGGCTAGGATTAGGGTTAGGGTTAGGGTTGGTATTAGGTTTATGGTTAGCGTTAGGTTTAGGGTTAGGATGAGGTTTAGGTTTGGGATGAGTGTTAGTTTTAGGGTTAGGTTTAGGGTTAGGTTTAGGGTTAGAGTTAGGGTTCAGATTAGGGTTAAGTTTATGTTTTGGGTTAGGTTTAGGGTTAGGGTTAGTCTTAGGTTTAGGGTTAGTGTTAGGGTTAGTGTTAGGTTAAAGTTTAGGGTTGGGTTAGGGTTAGGGTTAAGGTTAGTGTTATGTTTAGGGTTAGGTTTAGGGTTAGATTTTAGGGTTTAGTTTAGTTTTAGGGTGTCCTGGTTTCAGGTATGATGGAGTTAATTTTTTTTTAGCAGTGAATGGAATGCCATGTTTGTATGTTAGCATGAGAATATTGCTGATAGCACCCTGATGTCTCCGGTTTGTTGCCGGGCAATCAAGTACATTTCTCAGCTCTGCATTAGGGTTAGGGTTAGGGTTAGGCTTAGGGTTAGGGTTAGGGTTAGGGTTAGGTTTAGGGTTAGGGTTAGGCTTAGGGTTGATTTACGGTTAGGGTTAAGGTTAGGGTTATGGTTAGGGTTAGGTTTAGGGTTAGGGTTTAGTGTTAGGTTTAGGGTTAGGATTAGGTTTAGGGTTAGAGTTAGGGTTTATTTTTATTTTTAGTTTTAAGGTTAGGGTTAGGGTAAGGAGTTAGAGCAATGTCTAGGGTTAGGGTCTGGGTTAGTGTTTGAATTAGGGATCGGTTAGGTATAGGGTTGGGGTTAGGGTTAGGGTTAGTTTTAGGGTTAGTATTAGGGTTAGTGTTTAGGATTTGGTTTAGTGTTAGGGTTAGGTTTAGGGTTAGCTGTTAGGGTTAGGTTTAGGGTTAGGATTAGTGTTAGGATTAGGGTTGGGTTTAGGTTTAGGGTTAGAGTTAGGTTTATGGTTAGGGTTAGGGTTATGGTTTAGGGTTAGGGTTAGGGTTAAGTTTAATGTTTGGGTTAGGTTTAGGAGTAGATTTAGGGTTAAGATTAGGTTTATGGTTAGAATTAGGGTTAGGGTTAGGGTTAAGTTTATGGGTTGGGTTATGTTTAGGGTAAGGTTTCGGGTTACGGCTACGTTTAGTGTTCGGTTTAGGGGTATGGTTTAGGGTTAGGGTTAGGGTTAGTGTTAGGGTTAGGGTTAGGGTTTAGTGTTAGTTTTAGGGTTACTTTTATGGTTAGGTTAAGGGTTAGGCTTAGGGTTATATTTAGGGTTAGGCTTAGGGTAAGGGTTAGGGTTAGGTTTAGGGATAGGGTTGGGTTAGTGTTAGGGTTAGGTTTAGGTTTAGGATTAGGTTTCGGATTAGGGTTAGGGTTGAGTTAGGGTTAGGGTTAGGGTTAGGGTTAGGGTTAGGGTTGAGTTAAGTTTAGCTTTGGGTTAGGGTTAGGGTTAGGGTTAGGGTTAGGTTTATGGTAAGGTTTCGGGTTACGGCTAGGTTTAGGGTTAGGTTTAGGGGTATGGTTTAGGGTTAGGGTTAGAGTTAGTGTTAGGGTAAGGGTTAGGGTTTAGTGTTAGTGTTAGTGTTAGGGTTAGGTATAGGTTTAGGGTTTTGTTAGGATTAGGGGTAGGGTTAGACTTAGGGTTGAATTAGGGTTAGGGTTAGGTTTAGGGTTAGGCTTAGGTTTAGGGTTAGAGTTAGGGTTATGTTTAGGGTTAGAGTTAGGGTTAGGGTTAGGTTTAATTTTATGGTTTGGATTAGGTTTTGGATAATATTTTGTGTTAGGGTTATGGTTAGGGATAGGGTTAGGTTTAGGGTTAGGTTTATTGTTAGGGTTAGGGTTAGGGTTAGGGTTAGGGTTGGTTTAGGGTAAGGGTTAGGTTTAGTGCTAGATTAAGGTGTTAGAGTTTAGGGATATATTTAGCGTTGGGGTTAGGGTTAAGATGAGTGTTAGGATTAGGTTTTAGGCTTAGGGTTAGGGTTAGGGGTTAGGGTTAGGGTTAGAGTTAGGGTGAGGGTTATGTTTAGAGTTAGGTTGAGGGTTAGGTTTAGGGTTAGCGTTAGGGTTAGGTTGGTGTTAGGGTTAGGGATAGGTTCAGGTTTAGGTTTAGGGTTAGGGTTTTGTTTTAGGGTTAGGGTTAGGGTTATTTTTAGGTTTAGTGTTTGGGGTTTGTGTTAGGGTTTTGGGTTTTGATTAGGGTTAGGGTTTAGGATTTAGGGTTAGGTTTGGGTTTAGGGATAGGATTAGGTTTAGGGTTGTTTCACGGTGAGGATTAGTCTTAGGTTTAGGGTTAGTCTTAGGGTTAGGATTAAGGTTAGGTTCATTAGGGTTAGGGTTAGGGATAGGGTTAGGGTTAGGGTTAGGGTTATGTTTAGGGTTAGGTTTAGGGTTAGGGTGTAGTATTATGGTTAGGCTTAGGGTTCGGGTTAGTGTTAGGGTTAGGTGTTGGTGTTAGTTTTAGGGTTAGGGATAGGGTTAATGTTAGGGTTAGGGTTGGGTTTAGGGTTAGGGTTAGGGTTAGGTTTAGGTTTGTGTTTAGGGTTAGGATAATAGTTAGGGTTAAAATTTAGGTTTAGGTTTAGGTTTAGATTTAGGGTTAGGCTTTGGGTTAGGGTAAGTGGTTAAGGATTAGGGTTAGAGTTAGGGTTATGGTCAGGGTTAAGATTATTGTTAGGGTTATGTTTAGGGGTTAGGGTACGGGTTATGGGTTAGGGGTAGGATTAGTGTTAGCGTTAGTGTTAGGGGTTAGATTTAGTGTTAGTGTTTGGCTTAGTGTTTTGATTCGGGTTATGGTTCGGGTTAGGTTTAGGGCTAGGTTTAGGGTTAGGGTTAGGGCTAGGTTTGGGTTAGGTTTAGGGTTAGGATTCGGGTTAGGGATAGGGTTAGGATGTAGTTTTTGTGTTAGGGTTAGTGTTAGGTTTAAGTTTAGGGTATGGTTTAGTGTTAAGCTTAGGGTTTAGGGTTAGGGTTAGGCTTTGGGTTAGGGTTAGTGTTAGGGTTACAGTTAGGGATTAGTGTTAGTTTTAGTTTTAGGGTTAGAGGTAGTGTTTGTGTTAGGGATTAGGGTTAGGGTTAGGGTTAGGGTTAGTGTTAGGTTTACGGTGATGTTTAGGTTTAGATTTAGGGTTAGGGTTAGGGTTAAGTTTATGGTTTGGGTTAGGATTATGGTAGGGGTTAGGGTTAGGGTTAGGGTTTATTGTTAGGTTTAGGGTTAGGATTAGGGTTAGGGTTAGAGTTAGGATTAGGGTTAGGGTTAGAGTTAGGGTTTATTGTTATTTTTAGTTTTAAGGTTAGGGTTAGGGTAAGGAGTTAGAGCAATGTCTAGGGTTAGGGTCTGGGTTAGTGTTTGAATTAGGGATCGGTTAGGGATAGGGTTGGGGTTAGGGTTAGGGTTAGTGTTAGGTTTAGTATTAGGGTTAGTGTTTAGGATTTGGTTTAGTGTTAGGGTTAGGGTTAGGGTTAGATGTTAGGTTTAGTGTTAGGGTTAGGATTAGTGTTAGGATTAGGGTTGGGGTTAGGTTTAGGGTTAGAGTTAGGTTTATGGTTAGGGTTAGGGTTATGGTTTAGGGTTAGTGTTAGGGTTAAGTTTAATATTTGCGTTAGGTTTAGGAGTAGATTTAGGGTTAAGTTTAGGTTAATGGTTAGAATTAGGGTTAGGGTTAGGGTTAAGTTTATGGTTTGGGTTAGGTTTAGGGTAAGGTTTCGGGTTACGGCTAGGTTTAGTGTTCGGTTTAGGGTTAGGGTTTAGGGTTTGGGTTAGGGTTAGTGTTAGGGTTAGTGTTAGGGTTTAGTGTTAGTGTTAGTGTTAGGGTTAGGTATAGGTTTAGGGTTGTGTTAGGATTAGGGGTAGGGTTAGACTTAGGGTTGAATTAGGGTTAGGTTTAAGGATGAGGTTATGGTTAGGGTTAGGGGTTAGGGTTATTGGTACGGTTAGGGTTAGAGTTAGGGTTAGGGTTCGGTTTAAGTTTAAATTTTGGATTAGGTTTAGGATAAGGTTTCGGGTTACGGATAGGTTTAGGGTTAGGTTTAGGGGTAGGGTTAGGGTTAGGGTTATGGTTAGGGTTAGGGTTACGGTGAAGTTTAGGGTTAGATTTAGGGTTAGGGTTAAGTTTATGGTTTGGGTTAGGATTAGGGTTAGGGTTAGGGTTAGGGTTAAGTTTATTGTTTGTGTTACGTTTAGGGTTAGGGTTACTGTTAGGGTTAGGTTTAGTGTTAGAGTTAGGGTTAGGGTTATGGTTAAGTTTATGGTTTGGGTTAGGTTTAGGCTTAGGTTTATGGTTAGGGTTAGGCTTAGGGTTGAGTTAGGGTTAGGGTTAAGGTTAGGGTTATGGTTAGGGTTAGGTTTAGGTATAGGGTTAGGTTTAGGGTTAGGTTTAGGGTTATGGTTTAGGGTTAGTTTTAGGGTTAGGCTTAGGTTTAGGGTTAGAGTTAGGGTTATGTTTAGGGTTAGAGTTAGGGTTAGGTTTAGGTTTAAGTTTATGTTTTGGATTAGGTTTTGGGTAATATTTTGTGTTAGGGTTAGGGTTAGGGATAGGGTTAGGTTTAGGGTTAGGTTTATGGTTAGGGTTAGGGTTAGGGTTAGGGTTAGGGTTGGTTTAGGGTAAGGGTTAGGTTTAGTGCTAGATTAAGGTGTTAGATTTTAGGGATATATTTAGCGTTTGGGTTAGGGTTAAGATGAGTGTTAGGATTAGGTTTTAGGGTTAGGGTTAGGGTTAGGGGTTAGGGTTAGGGTTAGAGTTAGGGTGAGGGTTATGTTTAGAGTTAGGTTGAGGGTTAGGGTTAAGGTTAGCGTTAGGGTTAGGTTAGTGTTAGGGTTAGGGATAGGTTCAGGTTTAGGTTTAGGGTTAGGGTTTAGTTTTAGTGTTAGGGTTAGGGTTATTGTTTGGTTTAGTGTTTGGGGTTTGTGTTAGGGTTATGGGTTTTGATTAGGGTTAGGGTTTTGGATTTAGGGTTAGGTTTGAGTTTAGGGATAGGATTAGGTTTAGGGTTGTTTTACGGTGAGGATTAGTCTTAGGTTTATGGTTAGTCTTAGGGTTAGGATTAAGGTTAGGTTCATTAGGGTTAGGTTTAGGGATAGGGTTAGGATTTAGGCTTAGGCTTGGGGCTATCTTTAGGGTTATGATTAGGTTTTAGAGTTAGGATTAGGGTTAGGTTTAGGGTTAGGGTTCTTTTAGTGTTAGGGTTAGGTTTAGGGTTAGGGTTAGGGTGTAGTATTAGGGTTAGGCTTAGGGTTCGGGTTAGTGTTAGGGTTAGGTGTTGGGGTTAGTTTTAGGGTTAGGGTTAGGGTTAATGTTAGGGTTAGGGTTGGGTTTAGGGTTAGGGTTAGGGTTAGGGTTAGGGTTAGGTTTAGGTTTGTGTTTAGGGTTAGGATTATAGTTAGGGTTAAATTTAGGTTTAGGGTTAGCTTTAGATTTAGGTTTAGGCTTTGGTTTAGGGTAAGTGGTTAAGGTTTAGGGTTAGAGTTAGGGTTATGGTCAGGGTTAAGATTATTGTTAGGGTTATGTTTAGGGGTTAGGGTACGGGTTATGGGTTAGGGGTAGGATTAGCGTTAGCGTTAGGGTTAGGGGTTAGATTTAGTGTTAGTGTTTGGGTTAGGGTTTTGATTCGGGTTATGGTTCGGGTTAGGTTTAGGGCTAGGTTTAGGGTTAGGGTTAGGGCTAGGTTTGGGTTAGGTTTAGGGTTAGGATTCGGGTTAGGGTTAGGGTTAGGATGTAGTTTTATTGTTAGGGTTAGGCTTAGGTTTAAGTTTAGGGTATGGTTTAGTGTTAATTTTAGGGTTTAGTGTTAGGGTTAGGTTTTGTGTTAGGGTTAGGGTTAGGGTTACAGTTAGGGATTAGTGTTAGTTTTAGTTTTAGGGTTAGAGGTAGTGTTTGTGTTAGGGATTAGGGTTAGGGTTAGGGTTAGGGTTAGGGTTACGGTGATGTTTAGGTTTAGATTTAGGGTTAGGGTTAGGGTTATGTTTATGGTTTGGGTTACGATTATGGTAAGGGTTAGGGTTAGGGTTAGAGTTAAGTTTATTGTTTGTGTTACGTTTAGGGTTAGGGTTAGGTTTAGGGTTAGGTTTAGTGTTAGAGTTAGGGTTAGGGTTATGGTTAAGTTTATGGTTTGGGTTAGGTTTAGGTTTAGGGTTAGGTTTAGAGTTAGGCTTAGGGTTGAGTTAGGGTTAGGGTTAGGGTTATGGCTTAGTGTTAATTTTAGGGTTAGGCTTAGGTTTAGCGGTTAGTCTTAGGGTTAGGTTTGGGGTTAGGTTTATGATTAGTGTTGGTTTAGGTTTAGGGTTAGGGTTAGGGTTTGGGTTAGGCATAGGTTTAGGGTTAGAGTTAGGGTTACGTTTAGGTTTAGAGTTAGGGTTAGGGTTAGGTTTAAGTTTATGGTTTGAATTAGGTTTTGTGTAATATTTTGTGTTAGGGTTAGGGTTAGGGATAGGGTTAGTTTTAGGGTTAGGTTTATGGTTAGGGTTAGGGTTAGGTTTAGGGTTAGGGTTAGGGTTATGGTTTAGTGTTAGTTTTAGGGTTAGGCTTAGGTTTAGGGGTTAGTGTTAGAGTTAGATTAGGGTTAGGGTTAGTGTTGGTTTAGGGTTAGGGTTAGGGTTAGGGTTAGGGTTAGGGTTAGGATTAGTGTTAGGGATATGTTTAGGGTTTGGGTTAGGGTTAAGGTTCAGTTAGGGTTAGGTTTAGGGTTCGGGTTATGTTTACTGTTTAGGGTTATGTTTACGGTTAGGTTTAGGTTTAGGGTTAAAGTTTCGGTTTAGGGTTAGGGTTAGGTTTAGTGTTAGGGTTAGTGTTAGGGTAAGGGGTTAAGGTTTAGGGTTAGATTTAGGGTTAGGGTTAGGGTTGGGATTAGTGTTAGGGTTAGGGTTAGGGTTACGGTAAGGGTTAGTGTTAGGTTTAGTATTAGGGATATGTTTAGGGTTTGGGTTAGGTTTAAGATTCAGTTAGGGTTAGGTTTAGGTTTAGGGTTTTGTTTACCTTTTAGGGTTATGTTTAGGGTTAAGTTTAGGGTTAGGGTTAAAGGTTCGTTTTAGAGTTAGGTTTAGGTTTAGTGTTAGGGTTAGGTTTAGGGTAAGGGGTTAAGGTTTATTTTTAGATTTAGTGTTAGAGTCAGGGTTAAGTTTAGTGTTAGGGTTATGTTTTAGGGTTAGGGTTAGGGTTTCTTGTTAGGGTTAGGATTAGCGTTAGGGTTAGGGTTAGGGTTAGGGGTTAGATTTCTGTTTAGGTTTTGGGTTAGAATTTTGGTTCGGGTAATGTTTCGGGTTAGGTTTAGGGCTAGGTTTAGGGTTAGGGTTAGTGTTATGTTAGGGTTAGGGATAGGGTTCGGTTTAGGGTTAGGGTTAGGGTTAGGAATTAGGTTAAGGGTTAAGTTAAGGTTTAGGTTAGGGTTAGTGTTATGTTAGGGTTAGGGATAGGGTTCGGTTTAGGGTTAGGGTTAGGGTTAGGGTTAGGGATTAGGTTAAGGGTTAAGTTAAGGTTTCGGGTTAGGGTTAGGGTGTAGGATTTACGGTTAGTGTTGGGGTAAGTGTTAGGGTTAGGGTTAATCTTAGGGTTAGGTTTACGTTTAGGGTCATTAGGGTTAATGTTAGGGTTTGGGTTAGGGTTTAGGGTTAGGGTTAAGTTTAGAGTCATTAGGGTTAATTTTAGGTTCTAGCGTTATGATTAGGGTTAGTGTTAGGTTAGGGTTAGGGTTAGTTTTAGGGTTAGGGTTAGGGTTAGGGTTATGGTTTGGGGTTAATTTTAGGGGTTAGGGTTAGGGTTATGGTTAGGTTTAGTGTTGGTTTAGGTTTAGGGTTAGGATTAGGTTTACGGTATAGTGTTATGGTTAGGGTTAGGGTTATGGTTACGGCTAGTGTTAGGTTTAGGTTTTAGGTTTAGGGTTAGGTTTAGGGTTAGGGTTAGGTTTAGGTTTAGGTTTAGGGTTAGGGTTAGTGTTAGGGTTAGGATTGAGTTACGGTTAGGCTTAGGGTTAGGGTAAGGGTTTAACGTTTAGGGTTAGAGTTAGGGTTAGGTTTAGGGTTAGGTTTAGTGTTAGGTTTAGATTTTAGGGTTTGGATTAGGGTTAGGGTTAGGGTTAGGTTTAGGGTTAGTGTTAGGGTAAGGTTTAGTGTTAGAGTTAGGGTTAGGGTTAGGGTTATGGTTAGGGTTAGTATCATTAGGGTTAGGGTTAGGGTTAGGGTTAGGCTTTAGGCTTAGGCTTAGGGCTAGCTTTATGGTTAGTGTTAGATTTTAGAGTTAGGATTAGGGTTAGTGTTAGGTTAGGGTTAGGGTTACTGTTAGGGTTTTGATTTAGGGTTTATATTAGTGGTTAGTGTTATGGTTATGGTTAGGTTTATTGTTGGGTTAGGGTTAGGGTTAGGGTTAGGGGTTAATTTTAGGGTTAGGTTTAAGGTTAGGTTCATTATGGTTAGGGTTAGTGTTAGGGTTAGGGTTAGGGTTAGGGTTAGGGTTTAGGTTTATGGTTAGGGTTAGGGTTAGTGTTAGGGTTAGGGGATGGGTTATGTTTAGGGGTCAGGTTTAGGGTTAGGTTCCGGGTTAGGGTTAGGACTTAGCGTTAGGGTTATGGTTAGGGTTAGATTTAGGTTTAGGTTTAGGGTTAGGATTAGGGTTAGGGTTAGGATTTAGTGTTCGTGTTAGTGTTATTGTTAGGATTAGGATTTTAGTTAGGGTTAGGCTTAAGTTTAGGTTTTGGGTTTAGGATTAGGGTTTAATGTTAGGGTTACGGTTAGGGTTAGTTTTAGGGTTAGGTTTAGGGTTAAATTTAGGCTAAGTTTTTAGGGTTTAGGTTTAGAGTTAGGGTTAGGGTGCGGGGTAAGATTTGTGTTAGGGTTAGGTTTTAGGGTTAGTGTTAGGGTTAGGGCTGGTTTAGGGTTAGGGTTAGGTTTAGTGCTAGAGTAAGTTGTTAGGGTTTAGGGATATATTTAGCGTTGTGGTTAGGGTTAAGATTAGTGTTAGGGTTAGG
>CM036905.1:86682449-86692449 GCA_020800305.1 Porphyrio hochstetteri
TAGGTTTAGGGTTAGGGTTAGGGTTAGTTTTAGGGTTAGGGTTAGGGTTATGGTTATGGTAAGGTTTAGGTTTAGGACTAGGTTTAGGTTTAGGTTTAGGGGTAGGGATGATGTTTAGGGTTAGGGTTAGTGTTATTTTTAGGTTTAGGGTTTAGTAGTTAGTGTTATTGTTATGGTTATTGTTAGGTTTAGGGTTAGGGTTAGGATTAGGGTTAGGTTTATGGTTAGGTTTAGGGTTAGGTTTAGGTTTCGGGTTAGGGTTTCGGGTTAGGTTATAGTTTGGCGTTAAGGGTTAGGTTTAGGGATAGAGTTAGGGTTGCGGTAAGGTTTAGGGTTAGCAAGAGACGGTTAGGGTTAGGGGTTAGTGTTTAGGTTAGGGTTTGTGTTAGGGTAAGGATTTGAGTTACGATTTTGTGTTAGGGTTAGGGTTTGGGTTAGGGTTACGATTAGGGTTGGGTTAGGGATAGGGTTGGAATTAGGGTTAGGGTTAGCGTTACGTTTTAGGTTTAGGATAAGGGTTAGGATTAGGGTTAGTATTAGGGTTAGGTTTAGGGATAGGCTTAGTTTTATGATTAGAGTTAGGGTTAGGGTTAAGTTTATGGTTTGGTTTAGGTTTAGAGTAAGGTTTCGTGTTACGGCTAGGTTTAGAAGTTGGTTTAGGGTTAGGGATTAAAGTTAGGGTTATGGTTTAGTGTTAGTGTTAGGATTAGGTTTAGGGTTAGAGTTGGGTTAGGGTTATGGTTAGGGTAAGGGTTAGGGTTAGGGTTAGGTTTTGATTTGAGTTAGGTTTAGGGTTAAGGTTAGGGTTATTGTTAGGGTTAGGGTTAGGTTTAGTGTTATTGTTTATTGTTAAGTTTAGTATTAGGTTTAGGTTTAGTACTTGGTTTCGTTTTAGGATTTAGTGTTAGGTTATATGTTAGTGTTAGGGTTAGGGTTAGGTTTAGGTTTACGTGTTAGGGTTTGGTTTAGGGTTAGGTTTACGGTAAGGGTTTGAGTTAGGGTTTAGTGTTAGGGTTAGGGTAACTTTTAGAATTAGGTTTAGTTTTAGGGTTAGGGTTATGGTTAGGATTAGTGTTAGGGATATGTTTAGGGTTTGGGTTAGGGTTAAGGTTCAGTTAGGGTTATGTTTAGGGTTAGGGTTATGTTTACTGTTTAGGGTTATGTTTACGGTTAGGTTTAGGTTTAGGGTTAAAGGTTCGGTTTAGGGTTAGGGTTAGGTTTAGTGTTAGGGTTAGGGTTAGGGTAAGGGGTTAAGGTTTAGGGTTAGATTTAGGGTTAGGGTTAGGGTTAGTGTTAGGGTTAGGGTTAGGGTTAGGTTTATTATTAGGGATATGTTTAGGGTTTGGGTTAGGGTTAAGGTTCAGTTAGGGTTAGGTTTAGGTTTAGGGTTCTGTTTACTGTTTAGGGTTATGTTTAGGGTTAGGTTTAGGGTTAGGGTTAAAGGTTCGGTTTAGGGTTAGGTTTAGGTTTAGTGTAGGGTTAGGTTTAGGATAAGGGGTTAAGTTTTAGGGTTAGATTTAGGATTAGAGTCAGGGTTAAGTTTAGTGTTAGGGTTATGTTTTAGGGTTAGGGTTAGGGTTACTGGTTAGGGTTAGGATTAGCGTTAGGTTTAGGTTTAGGATTAGGGGTTAGATTTATATTTAGGTTTTGGGTTAGAATTTTGGTTCGGGTAATGTTTCGGGTTAGGTTTAGGGCTAGGTTTAGGGTTAGGGTTAGTGTTATGTTAGGGTTAGGGATAGGGTTCGGTTTAGGGTTAGGGTTAGGGTTAGGGATTAGGTTAAGTGTTAAGTTAAGGTTTCGGGTTAGGGTTAGGGTGTAGGATTTACGGTTAGTGTTGGGGTAAGTGTTAGGGTTAGGGTTAGGGTTAGGGTTAGGTTTAGGGTTAGGGTTAGGGTTAGGATTAGTGTTAGGGATATGTTAGGGTTAGGGTTTAGGGTTAGTGTTAGGGTTAGGGTTAGGGTTAGGGTTAGGTTTAGGGTTAGGGTTAGGGTTAAGGTTTGGTTAGGGTTAGGTTTAGGGTTCGGGTTATGTTTACTCTTTAGGGTTATGTTTACGGTTAGGTTTAGGTTTAGGGTTAAAGTTTCGGTTTAGGTTTAGGGTTAGGTTTAGTGTTAGGGTTAGGGTTAGGGTTAGGGGTTAATGTTTAGGGTTAGATTTAGCGTTAGGGTTAGGGTTAGGGTTAGTGTTAGGGTTAGGTTTAGGGTTACGGTTAGGGTTAGGGTTAGGTTTAGTATTAGGGATATGTTTAGGGTTTGGGTTAGGGTTAGGGTTAGGGTTAGGTTTAGGGTTAGGGTTAGGGTTAGTGTTAGGGATATGTTTAGGGTTTGGGTTAGGGTTAAGGTTCAGTTAGGGTTAGGTTTAGGGTTCGGGTTATGTTTACTGTTTAGGGTTATGTTTACGGTTAGCTTTAGGTTTAGGGTTAAAGGTTCGGTTTAGGGTTAGGGTTAGGTTTAGTGTTAGGGTTAGGGTTAGGGTTAGGGGTTAAGGTTTAGGATTAGATTTAGGGTTAGGGTTAGGGTTAGGGTTAATGTTAGGGTTAGGGTTAGGGTTACGGTTAGGGTTAGGGTTAGGTTTAGTATTAGGGATATGTTTAGGGTTTGGGTTAGGCTTAAGGTTCAGTTAGGGTTAGGTTTATGTTTAGGGTTGTGTTTACTGTTTAGGGTTATGTTTAGGGTTAGGGTTAGGGTTAGGGTTACGGTTAGGGTTAGGGTTAGGGTTAGGATTAGGGTTAGGGTTAGGGGTTAGGGTTAGTGTTAGGGTTAGGGTTAGGGTTAGGGTTAGGGTTAGGGTTAGGATCATTAGGGTTAGGGTTAGGGTTAGGGTTAGGGTTTAGGCTTAGGCTTAGGGCTAGCTTTATGGTTAGTGTTAGGTTTTAGAGTTAGGATTAGGGTTAGTGTTATGTTAGGGTTATGGTTACGGTTAGGGTTATGATTTAGGGTTAATATTAGTGGTTAGTGTTATGGTTATGGTTAGGTTTAGTGTTGTGTTAGGGTTAGGGTTAGGGGTTAATTTTAGGGTTAGGTTTAGGGTTAGGGTCATTATGGTTAGGGTAAGGGTTAGGGTTAGGGTTAGGGTTAGGGTTAGTGTTTAGGTTTATGGTTAGGGTTAGGGTTAGGTTTAGGGTTAGGGGAAGGGTTATGTTTAGGGATCAGGTTTAGGGTTAGGTTCCGGGTTAGGGTTAGGACTTAGCGTTAGGGTTATTGTTAGGGTTAGGTTTGGGTTTAGGTTTAGGGTTAGGATTAGGATTAGGGTTAGGATTTAGTGTTTGTGTTAGTGTTAGTGTTAGGATTAGGATTTTAGTTAGGGTTAGGCTTAAGTTTAGGTTTTGGGTTTAGGATTAGGGTTTAATGTTAGGGTTACGGTTAGGGTTAGTTTTAGGGTTAGGTTTAGGGTTAAATTTAGGCTAAGTTTTTAGGGTTTAGGTTTAGAGTTAGGGTTAGGGTGCGGGGTAAGATTTGTGTTAGGGTTAGGTTTTAGGGTTAGTGTTAGGGTTAGGGCTGGTTTAGGGTTAGGGTTAGGTTTAGTGCTAGAGTAAGTTGTTAGGGTTTAGGGATATATTTAGCGTTGTGGTTAGGGTTAAGATTAGTGTTAGGGTTAGGTTTTAGGGTTAGGGTTAGGGTTAGAGGTTAGGGTTATGGTTAGATTATGGTTATGGTTAGGGTTAGGTTTGGTTTAGGTTTAGGTTTAGGTTTAAGTTTCAGTGTGAGGTTTAGGGTTAAGTTTAGTGTAAGGGTTAGGTTTTAGGGTTAGGGTTAGGGTTACGGGTTAGGTTTAGGGTTAGAGTTAGGGTTAGGGTTAGGGTTAGGTTTAGCGTTGGGGTTAGGTTTGGGTTAGGGTTAGGGTTAGGTTTAGGTTTAGGTTTAGTGTTGGGGAAAAATTTTTGGTTTAGGGTTATTTTAGTGGTTAGTGTTAGGGTTAGGGTTAGGGTTAGGTTGAGGTTTATGGTTCGGGTTAGTTTTAGGGTTAGGGTTAAAATAAGGGTTAGGGTTAGGGTTAGGGTTAGGGTTAGGGTTAGGGTTAGAGGTTAGGGTTATGGTTAGATTATGGTTATGGTTAGGGTTAGGTTTGGTTTAGGTTTAGGTTTAGGTTTAAGTTTCAGTGTGAGGTTAGGGTTAGGGTTAGGGTTAGGGTTAGGGTTAGGGTTAGGGTTAGGGTTAGGGTTAGCGTTAGGGTTAGGGTTAAGGTTAGGGTTAGGCTTAGGGTTAGGTTTAGGGTTAGGGTTAAGGTTAGGGTTAGGATTAGGGTTTAGCTTTAAAGTTAGTGTTATTGTTTAGTGTTTGTGTTAGGGTTAGTGGTGAGGTTTCAGGTTAGGGTTAGGGTTAGGGTTAGGGTTAGGCTTAGTGTTTAGGATTTGGGTTAGGATTAGGGTTAGAGTTAGGGTTAGGGTTGAGTTTACGTTAGCTTTAGGGTTAGGTTTAGGGTTAGGGCTAGGGTTAGCTTTAGGGTTAGGGTTAGTTTTAGGGCAAGGTTTAGGGTTAGGGTTAGGGTTAGGGTTAGGGCTAGGGTTAGCTTTAGGGTTAGGGTTAGTTTTAGGGCAAGGTTTAGGGTTAGGGTTAGGGTTAGGGTTAGGGTTAGGGTTAGGGTTAGGGTTAGGGATATGTTAGGGTTAGGGTTAGGGTTAGGGTTAGGGTTAGGGTTAGGGTTAGGGTTAAGGTTTGGTTAGGGTTAGGTTTAGGGTTCGGGTTATGTTTACTCTTTAGGGTTATGTTTACTGTTAGGTTTAGGTTTAGGGTTAAAGTTTCGGTTTAGGTTTAGGGTTAGGTTTAGTGTTAGGGTTAGGGTTAGGGTAAGGGGTTAATGTTTAGGTTTAGATTTAGCGTTAGGGTTAGGGTTAGGGTTAGTGTTAGGGTTAGGTTTAGGGTTACGGTTAGGGTTAGGGTTAGGTTTAGTATTAGGGATATGTTTAGGGTTTGGGTTAGGGTTAGGGTTAGGGTTAGGTTTAGGGTTAGGGTTAGGGTTAGTGTTAGGGATATGTTTAGGGTTTGGGTTAGGGTTAAGGTTCAGTTAGGGTTAGGATTAGGGTTCGGGTTATGTTTACTGTTTAGGGTTATGTTTACGGTTAGCTTTAGGTTTAGGGTTAAAGGTTCGGTTTAGGGTTAGGGTTAGGTTTAGTGTTAGGGTTAGGGTTAGGGTAAGGGGTTAAGGTTTAGGATTAGATTTAGGGTTAGGGTTAGGGTTAGGGTTAATGTTAGGGTTAGGGTTAGGGTTACGGTTAGGGTTAGGGTTAGGTTTAGTATTAGGGATATGTTTAGGGTTTGGGTTAGGCTTAAGGTTCAGTTAGGGTTAGGTTTATGTTTAGGGTTGTGTTTACTGTTTAGGGTTATGTTTAGGGTTAGGGTTAGGGTTAGGGTTAGGGTTAGGGTTAGGGTTAGGGTTACGGTTAGGGTTAGGGTTAGGGTTAGGGTTAGTGTTAGGTTTAGGGTTAGGGTTAGGGTTAGGGTTAGGGTTAGGGGTTAGGGTTAGTGTTAGGGTTAGGGTTAGGGTTAGGGTTAGGGTTAGGATCATTAGGGTTAGGGTTAGGGTTAGGGTTAGGGTTTAGGCTTAGGCTTAGGGCTAGCTTTATGGTTAGTGTTAGGTTTTAGAGTTAGGATTAGGGTTAGTGTTATGTTAGGGTTATGGTTACGGTTAGGGTTATGATTTAGGGTTAATATTAGTGGTTAGTGTTATGGTTATGGTTAGGTTTAGTGTTGTGTTAGGGTTAGGGTTAGGGGTTAATTTTAGGGTTAGGTTTAGGGTTAGGGTCATTATGGTTAGGGTAAGGGTTAGGGTTAGGGTTAGGGTTAGGGTTAGTGTTTAGGTTTATTGTTAGGGTTAGGGTTAGGTTTAGGGTTAGGGGAAGGGTTATGTTTAGGGATCAGGTTTAGGGTTAGGTTCCGGGTTAGGGTTAGGACTTAGCGTTAGGGTTATTGTTAGGGTTAGGTTTAGGTTTAGGTTTAGGGTTAGGATTAGGGTTAGGGTTAGGATTTAGTGTTTGTGTTAGTGTTAGTGTTAGGATTAGGATTTTAGTTAGGGTTAGGCTTAAGTTTAGGTTTTGGGTTTAGGATTAGTGTTTAATGTTAGGGTTACGGTTAGGGTTAGTTTTAGGGTTAGGTTTAGGGTTAAATTTAGGCTAAGTTTTTAGGGTTTAGGTTTAGAGTTAGGGTTAGGGTGCGGGGTAAGATTTGTGTTAGGGTTAGGTTTTAGGGTTAGTGTTAGGGTTAGGGCTGGTTTAGGGTTAGGGTTAGGTTTAGTGCTAGAGTAAGTTGTTAGGGTTTAGGGATATATTTAGCGTTGTGGTTAGGGTTAAGATTAGTGTTAGGGTTAGGTTTTAGGGTTAGGGTTAGGGTTAGAGGTTAGGGTTATGGTTAGATTATGGTTATGGTTAGGGTTAGGTTTGGTTTAGGTTTAGGTTTAGGTTTAAGTTTCAGTGTGAGGTTTAGGGTTAAGTTTAGTGTAAGGGTTAGGTTTTAGGGTTAGGGTTAGGGTTACGGGTTAGGTTTAGGGTTAGAGTTAGGGTTAGGGTTAGGGTTAGGTTTAGCGTTGGGGTTAGGTTTGGGTTAGGGTTAGGGTTAGGTTTAGGTTTAGGTTTAGTGTTGGGGGAAAATTTTTGGTTTAGGGTTATTTTAGTGGTTAGTGTTAGGGTTAGGGTTAGGGTTAGGTTGAGGTTTATGGTTCGGGTTAGTTTTAGGGTTAGGGTTAAAATAAGGGTTAGGGTTAGGGTTAGGGTTAGGGTTAGGGTTAGGGTTAGAGGTTAGGGTTATGGTTAGATTATGGTTATGGTTAGGGTTAGGTTTGGTTTAGGTTTAGGTTTAGGTTTAAGTTTCAGTGTGAGGTTAGGGTTAGGGTTAGGGTTAGGGTTAGGGTTAGGGTTAGGGTTAGCGTTAGGGTTAGGGTTAAGGTTAGGGTTAGGCTTAGGGTTAGGTTTAGGGTTAGGGTTAAGGTTAGGGTTAGGATTAGGGTTTAGCTTTAAAGTTAGTGTTATTGTTTAGTGTTTGTGTTAGGGTTAGTGGTGAGGTTTCAGGTTAGGGTTAGGGTTAGGGTTAGGGTTAGGCTTATGGTTTAGGATTTGGGTTAGGATTAGGGTTAGAGTTAGGGTTAGGGTTGATTTTACGTTAGCGTTATGGTTAGGGTTAGGGTTAGGGCTAGGGTTAGCTTTAGGGTTAGGGTTAGTTTTAGGGCAAGGTTTAGGGTTAGGGTTAGGGTTAGGGTTAGGGCTAGGGTTAGCTTTAGGGTTAGGGTTAGTTTTAGGGCAAGGTTTAGGGTTAGGGTTAGGGTTAGGGTTAGGGTTAGGCTTAGGCTTAGGATTAGGTTTAGGATTAGGGTTAGTTTTAATTTTATGATTTGGGATAGGGTTAGGGTAAGGTTTCGGGTTACGGCTAGTTTTATGTTTAGGTTTAGGGTTTGGGGTTAGGGTGAAGGTTAGGATATAGTGTTAGGTTTAGGGGTTATGCTTTTGGTTAGGGTTAGGTTTAGGGTTAGGGGTAATATTTAGGGTTAGGGAGAGAGTTAGTGTTAGGTTTAGGGGTTAGGTTTTGGGTTAGGGTTTGTGTTAGGCTAAGGATTTGAGTTACGGTTTAGTGTTAGGGTTAGGGTTTGGGATAGCGTTACGATTATGGTTGGGTTAGGGATAAGGTTGGGGGTTGGGTCAGTGTTAGCTTTACGTTTTAGGTTTAGTATTAGGGTTAGGATTAGGGTTAGGGTTAGGGTTAGGTTTAGGGTTAGGGTTAGGGTTACAGTTAGAATTAGGTTTATGTTTTGGTTTAGTTTTAGGGTAAAGTTTCATGTTACGGCTAGGTTTAGGGTTAGGTTTAGGGGTAGGGTTTAGGGTTAGGGTTAGGGTTAGAGTTGGGGTTAGGGTTAGGTTTTAGAGTTAGGGTTAGGGTTAGGGTTAGCATTAGGGTTAGGTTTAGGGTTACGGTTGGGTTAGGGTTAGGGTTAGGGTTGAGTTCGGGTTAGGGTTAAGGTTAAGGGTTATGGTTAGGCTTAGGTTTAGGTTTAGGGTTAGGTTTAGTGTTAGAGTTAGGGTTAGGTTTAGGGTTAGGGTTGGGTTAGGGTTAGGTTTAGGTTTAGGTTTATGGTTAGGGTTAGGGTTAGGGTTAGGTTTGAGTTAGGGTTAGCTTTAGGGTTAGGGTTAGGGTTAGGGTTAGGGTTAGGGTTAGGGGTAGGGTTTAGGGTTAGGGTTAGGGTTAGGGTTAGGGTTAGGGTTATGGCCATTAGGGTTAGGGTTAGGGTTAGGGTTAGGGCTAGGGTTAGGGTTAGGTTTATGGTTAGGGATAGTGTTAGAGTTAGGGTTAGTGTTAGGGTTAAGTTTATGGTTTGTGTTAGGTTTAGGGTAATGTTTCGGGTTACGTCTTGGTTTAGGGTTAGGTTTAGGGTTAGGTTTAGGGTTAGGTTTAGGTTTCTGGTTAGGGTTTCGGGTTAGGTTATAGTTTGGTGTTAAGGGTTAGGTTTAGGGATAGAGTTAGTGTTGGGGTAAGGTTTAGGGTTAGCGAGAGACGGTTAGGGTTAGGGGTTAGTGTTTAGGTTAGGGTTTGTGTTAGGGTAAGGATTTGAGTTACGATTTTGTGTTAGGGTTAGGGTTTGGGTTAGGGTTACGATTAGGGTTGGGTTAGGGATAGGGTTGGAATTAGGGTTAGGGTTAGCGTTACGTTTTAGGTTTAGGATAAGGGTTAGGATTAGGGTTAGGGTTAGGGTTAGGGTTAGGGATAGGCTTAGGTTTATGTTTAGAGTGAGGGTTAGGGTTAAGTTTATGGTTTGGTTTAGGTTTAGAGTAAGGTTTCGTGTTACGGCTAGGTTTAGAATTAGGTTTAGGGGTAGGGTTTAAATTTAGGGTTATGGTTTAGTGTTAGTGTTAGGATTAGGCTTAGGGTTAGGGTTGGGTTAGGGTTATGGTTAGGGTAAGGGTTAGGGTTAGGTTTAGGTTTTGATTTGAGTTAGGTTTAGGGTTAAGGTTAGGGTTATGGTTAGGGTTAGGGTTTGGTTTAGTGTTATTGTTTATTGTTAAGTTTAGTATTAGGTTTAGGTTTAGTACTTGGTTTCGTTTTAGGATTTAGTGTTAGGTTATAGGTTAGTGTTAGGGTTAGGGTTAGGTTTAGGTTTACGTGTTAGTGTTTGGTTTAGGGTTAGGTTTACGGTAAGGGTTTGAGTTAGGGTTTAGTGTTAGGGTTAGGGTAAGTTTTAGAATTAGGTTTAGGTTTAGGGTTAGGGTTAGGGTTAGGGTTAGGATTAGTGTTAGGGATATGTTTAGGGTTTGGGTTAGGGTTAAGGTTCAGTTAGGGTTAGGTTTAGGGTTAGGGTTATGTTTACTGTTTAGGGTTATGTTTACGGTTAGGTTTAGGTTTAGGGTTAAAGGTTCGGTTTAGGGTTAGGGTTAGGTTTAGTGTTAGGGTTAGGGTTAGGGTAAGGGGTTAAGGTTTAGGGTTAGATTTAGGGTTAGGGTTAGGGTTAGGGTTAGTGTTAGTGTTAGGGTTAGGGTTACGGTTAGGGTTATGGTTAGGTTTAGTATTAGGGATATGTTTAGGGTTTGGGTTAGGGTTAAGGTTCAGTTAGGGTTAGGTTTAGGTTTAGGGTTGTGTTTACTGTTTAGGGTTATGTTTAGGGTTAGGTTTAGGGTTAGGGTTAGGGTTAGGGTTAGGGTTAGGGTTACGGTTAGGGTTAGGGTTACGGTTAGGGTTAGGGTTAGGGTTAGTGTTAGGGTTAGGGTTACGTTTAGTGGTAAGGTTTAGGGTTAGTATTAGTGTAAGTGTTTAGGGTTAGGGTTAAGGTTAGGGTTTATTGTTAGGGTTAGTGTTAGGGTTAGGGTTAGGGTTAGGGTTAGGGTTAGGGTAAGGGTTAGGTTTAGGGTTAGGGTTAGGGTTAGGGTTAGGGTTAGGGTTAGGGGTTAGGGTTAGGGTTAGGGTTAGGGTTAGGGTTAGGGTTAGGGTTAGGTTCATTAGGGTTAGGGTTAGGGTTAGGGTTAGGGTTAGGGTTTAGGCTTAGGCTTAGGGCTAGCTTTATGGTTAGTGTTAGGTTTTAGAGTTAG
>CM036905.1:86697449-86712449 GCA_020800305.1 Porphyrio hochstetteri
TAGGGTTAGGGGTTAGTGTTAGGGTTAGGGTTAGTGTTAGGGTTAGGGTTAGGGTTACGTTTAGGGGTAAGCTTTAGGGTTAGTATTAGTGTAAGTGTTTAGGGTTAGGGTTAAGGTTAGGGTTTATTGTTAGGGTTAGTGTTAGGGTTACGATTTAGGGTTAGGGCTAGGGTTAGGGTTAGGGGAAGGGTTAAGTTTAGGGGTTAGGTTTAGGGTTAGGTTCCGTGTTAGTGTTAGGACTTAGCGTTAATGTTATGGTTAGGGTTAGGGTTAGGGTTAGGGTTAGGGTTATGGTTAGCGTTAGGGTTGGGTAAGTGTTAGGGTTAGGGTTAGGGTTAGGGTTAGGGTTAGGGTTAGGGTTAGGTTTATGGTTAGCGTTAGGGTTTGGTAAGGGTTAGGGTTAGGGTTAGGGTTAAATTTAGGCTAAGTGGATAGTGTTTAGGGTTAGAGTTAAGGTTAGTGTTACGGTTAAGTTTAGGTTTAGGGTTACGTTTATGGTTAGGTTTAGGGTCATTAGGGTTAGGGATAGGATTAGGGTTAGGATTAGGATTTAGGGTTTGGTTTAGGTTTATGGTTATGGTTAGGGTTTAGGTTTAGATTATGGTTAGGTTTAGGTGTTAGTGTAAGAGTTAGGGTTAGGGTTAGTGTTTGGTTTAGATGTTACTGTTTGGGTTAGAGTTAAGTTTCATGTTATGTTGGGTTAGGGTTAGGGGTTAGGGTTAGGGTTAGGGTTCGTGTTAGGTTTAGTGTTTAGGTTTAGGGTTAGTGTTATGGTTTAGAGTTAGTTTTAGGGTTAGTGGTTAGGTTTCGGGCTAGGGTTAGGGTTAGGGTTAGGGTTAGTGTTATGTTTATCTTTGGTTTAGGTTTAGGGTTAGGGTTATATTTAGGGTAAGTGGTTAGGGTTTAGGGCTAGATTTAGGGTTGGGGTTAGTGTGAAAATTAGTGTTTCGTTTAGGTTTTAGGGTCAGGATTAGGTTTAGGGGTTTGGGTTAGGGTTAGGGTTAGTATTAGTGTTTGGGTTAGGGTTAGGGTTTTTGTTCAAGTTAGGGTTTGGGTTCGCGTTAGGTGTAGGGATAGTGGTTAGTGTCAGTGTTAGGGTTAGAGTTAGGGTTAGTGTGAGGGTAAGGGTTAGGGTTTGGGTTAGGTTTAGGGATAGGGTTAGGGTTAGGGGTTAGGTTTAGTGTTAGAGTTAGTGTTAGCGTTAGGGTTAGGGTTAAGGTTAGGGTTAGGCTTAGGGTTAGGTTTAGGGTTAGGGTTAGGGTTAGGGTTAGGATTAGGGTTTAGCTTTAAAGTTAGTGTTATGGTTTAGTGTTTGTGTTAGGGTTAGTGGTGAGGTTTCAGGTTAGGGTTAGGGTTAGTGTTAGGGTTAGGGTTAGGGTTAGGGTTAGGGTTAGTGTTAGCTTTTGTTTAGGTTTAGGGTTAAGGTTATGTTTAGGGTAAGTGGTTAGGGTTTAGGGTTAGATTTAGGGTTGGGGTTTGGGTGAAGATTAAATTTATTGTTACGTTTTAGGGTTAGGATTAGTTTTAGGGATTTGAGTGAGGGTTAGGGTTAGTGTTAGTTTTTGGATTAGGGTTAGGGTCTTGGTTCAAGTTAGGTTTCGGGTTTGGTTTACGGTTAGGGATAGTAGTTATTGTCAGTGTTAGGGTTAGGGTTAGGGTTAGGGTTAGGGTTAGGATTAGGGTTAGGGTTAGTGTTAGGGTTAGGGTTAGGGTTAGGGTTAGGGTTACGGTAGGGTTAGGGTTAGGGTTAGGGTTAAGGGTTAGGGTCTAGGGTTAGGGTTAGGTTTAGGTTTAGGGTTAGGGTTAGGGGTTAGTGTTAAGGTTAGGGTTAGTGTTAGGGTTAGGGTTAGGGTTACGTTTAGTGGTAAGGTTTAGGGTTAGTATTAGTGTAAGTGTTTAGGGTTAGGGTTAAGGTTAGTGTTTATTGTTATTGTTAGTGTTAGGGTTACGATTTAGGGTTAGGGCTAGGGTTAGGGTTAGGGGAAGGGTTAAGTTTAGGGGTTAGGTTTAGGGTTAGGTTCCGTGTTAGTGTTAGGACTTTGCGTTAGTGTTATGGTTAGGGTTAGGGTTAGGGTTAGGGTTAGGGTTAGGGTTATGGTTAGCGTTAGGGTTGGGTAAGGGTTAGGGTTAGGGTTAGGGTTAAATTTAGGCTAAGTGGATAGGGTTTAGGGTTAGAGTTAAGGTTAGGTTTACGGTTAAGTTTAGGGTTAGGGTTACGTTTATGGTTAGGGTTAGGGTCATTAGGGTTAGGCTTAGGGTAAGGGATAGTATTAGGGTTAGGATTAGGATTTAGGGTTTGGTTTAGGTTTATGGTTATGGTTAGGGTTTAGGTTTAGATTAGGGTTAGGTTTAGGTGTTAGTGTTAGAGTTAGGGTTAGGGTTAGTGTTTGGTTTAGATGTTACTGTTTGGGTTAGAGTTAAGTTTCATGTTATGTTGGGTTAGGGTTAGGGGTTAGGGTTAGGTTTAGGGTTCGTGTTAGGTTTAGTGTTTAGGTTTAGTGTTAGTGTTATGGTTTAGAGTTAGTTTTAGGGTTAGTGGTTAGGTTTCGGGCTAGGGTTAGGGTTAGGGTTAGGGTTAGTGTTATGTTTATCTTTGGTTTAGGTTTAGGGTTAGGGTTATATTTAGGGTAAGTGGTTAGGGTTTAGGGCTAGATTTAGGGTTGGGGTTAGTGTGAAGATTAGTGTTTCGTTTAGGTTTTAGGGTTAGGGTTAGGTTTAGGGGTTTGGGTTAGGGTTAGGGTTAGTATTAGTGTTTGGGTTAGGGTTAGGGTTTTTGTTCAAGTTAGGGTTTGGGTTCGCGTTAGGTGTAGGGATAGTGGTTAGTGTCAGTGTTAGAGTTAGAGTTAGGGTTAGTGTGAGGGTAAGGGTTAGGGTTAGGGTTAGGGTTAGGGATAGGGTTAGGGTTAGGGGTTAGGTTTAGTGTTAGAGTTAGTGTTAGCATTAGGGTTAGGGTTAAGGTTAGGGTTAGGCTTAGGGTTAGGTTTAGGGTTAGGGTTAGGGTTAGGGTTAGGATTAGGGTTTAGCTTTAAAGTTAGTGTTATGGTTTAGTGTTTGTGTTAGGGTTAGTGGTGAGGTTTCAGGTTAGGGTTAGGGTTAGTGTTAGGGTTAGGGTTAGGGTTAGGGTTAGTGTTAGCTTTTGTTTAGGTTTAGGGTTAAGGTTATGTTTAGGGTAAGTGGTTAGGGTTTAGGGTTAGATTTAGGGTTGGGGTTTGGGTGAAGATTAAATTTATTGTTACGTTTTAGGGTTAGGATTAGGTTTAGGGGTTTGAGTGAGGGTTAGGGTTAGTGTTAGTTTTTGGATTAGGGTTAGGGTTTTGGTTCAAGTTAGGTTTCGGGTTTGGTTTACGGTTAGGGATAGTAGTTATTGTCAGTGTTAGGGTTAGGGTTAGGGTTAGGGTTAGGGTTAGGATTACGGTTAGGGTTAGGGTTAGGGTTAGGGTTAGTGTTACGGTAGGGTTAGGGTTAGGGTTAGGGTTAAGGGTTAGGGTTTAGGGTTAGGGTTAGGTTTAGGTTTAGGGTTAGGGTTAGGGGTTAGTGTTAGGGTTAGGGTTAGGGATAAGTTTAGTGGTAAGGTTTAGGGTTAGTATTAGTGTAAGTGTTTAGGGTTAGGGTTAAGGTTAGGGTTTATTGTTAGGGTTAGTGTTAGGGTTGCGATTTAGGGTTAGGGCTAGGGTTAGGGTTAGGGGAAGGGTTAAGTTTAGGGGTTAGGTTTAGGGTTAGGTTCCGTGTTAGTGTTATGACTTAGCGTTAGTGTTATGGTTAGGGTTAGGGTTAGGGTTAGGGTTAGGGTTATGGTTAGCGTTAGGGTTGGGTAAGGGTTAGGGTTAGGGTTAGGGTTAAATTTAGGCTAAGTGGATAGGGTTTAGGGTTAGAGTTAAGGTTAGGGTTACGGTTAAGTTTAGGGTTAGGGTTACGTTTATGGTTAGGGTTAGGGTCATTAGGGTTAGGCTTAGGGTTAGGGATAGGATTAGGGTTAGGATTAGGATTTAGGGTTTGGTTTATGTTTATGGTTATGGTTAGGGTTTAGGTTTAGATTAGGGTTAGGTTTAGGTGTTAGTGTTAGAGTTAGGGTTAGGGTTAGTGTTTCGTTTAGATGTTACTGTTTGGGTTAGAGTTAAGTTTCATGTTATGTTGGGTTAGGGTTAGGGTTTAGGGTTAGGGTTAGGGTTCGTGTTAGGTTTAGTGTTTAGGTTTAGGGTTAGTGTTATGGTTTAGAGTTAGTTTTAGGGTTAGTGGTTAGGTTTCGGGCTAGGGTTAGGGTTAGGGTTAGGGTTAGTGTTATGTTTATCTTTGGTTTAGGTTTAGGGTTAGGGTTATATTTAGGGTAAGTGGTTAGGGTTTAGGGCTAGATTTAGGGTTGGGGTTAGTGTGAAGATTAGTGTTTCGTTTAGGTTTTAGGGTTAGGGTTAGGTTTAGGGGTTTGGGTTAGGGTTAGGGTTAGTATTAGTGTTTGGGTTAGGGTTAGGGTTTTGGTTCAAGTTAGGGTTCGGGTTCGGGTTAGGAGTAGTGGTTAGTGTAAGTTTTAGGGTTAGGTTTAGGGTTAGGGTTAGGGTTAGGGTTAGGGTTAGGTTTAGATTTAGGGTTTTTGTGTTAGGGTTAGGTTAGCATTAGGTTTAGGGTTAGGGTTAGGTTTAGGGTAAGGGTTAGTGTTAGGGTTACGTTTCGTGGTAAGGTTTAGGGTTAGGGTTAGGGTTAGGGTTAGGGTTAGGGTTAGGGTTAGGGTTAGGGTTAGGGTTAGGGTTAGATTTAGGGTTTATGTGTTATGGTTAGGGTTAGGTTAGCATTAGTGTTAGGGTTAGGGTTAGGGCTAGGTTTAGGGTAAGGTTTAGGGATAGGGTTTCGTTTAGTGGTAAAGTTTAGGTTTAGTATTAGGGTAAGTGTTTATGTTAAGAGTTAATGTTAGGGTTTAGTGTTAGGGTTAGTGTTAGGGTTACGGTTTAGGGTTAGGGTTAGTGTTAGGGTTAGGGTTAGGGGTTTGTGTTAGTGTCATGTGTTAGGGTCAGCGTTAGGGTTAGGGATTAGGTTAAGGGTTAACTATAGTGTTCGGGTTATGGTTAGGGTGTAGGATTTAGGGTTAGGGTTGGGGTAAGGGATAGGATTAGTTTTAGCGTTGGTTTACGGTTAGGATTAGGCTTAGGGTTAGGGTTAGTCTTAGGGTTAGGTTTAGGTTAGGATTAGGGTTGGGGTTAGGGTTAGGTTTAGGGTTAGGTTTAGGGTTAGGGTTAGGGTTAGGGTTAGGATTAGGGTTTAGCTTTAAAGTTAGTGTTATGGTTTAGTGTTTGTGTTAGGGTTAGTGGTGAGGTTTCAGGTTAGGGTTAGGGTTAGTGTTAGGGTTAGGGTTAGGGTTAGTGTTAGCTTTTGTTTAGGTTTAGGGTTAGGGTTATGTTTAGGGTAAGTGGTTAGGGTTTAGGGTTAGATTTAGGGTTGGGGTTTGGGTGAAGATTAAATTTATTGTTAGGTTTTAGGGTTAGGATTAGGTTTAGGGGTTTGAGTGAGGGTTAGGTTTAGTGTTAGTTTTTGGATTAGGGTTAGGGTTTTGGTTCAAGTTAGGTTTCGGGTTTGGTTTACGGTTAGGGATAGTAGTTATTGTCAGTGTTAGGGTTAGGGTTAGGGTTAGGATTAGGGTTAGAGTTAGGGATAGGGTTAGGGTTAGGGTTAGGGTTACGGTAGGGTTAGGGTTAGGGTTAGGGTTTAGGGTTAGGGTTTAGGGTTAGTGTTAGGTTTAGGTTTAGGGTTAGGGTTAGGGGTTAGTGTTAGGGTTAGGGTTAGTGTTAGGGTTAGGGTTAGGGTTACGTTTAGTGGTAAGGTTTAGGGTTAGTATTAGTGTAAGTGTTTAGGGTTAGGGTTAAGGTTAGGGTTTATTGTTAGGGTTAATGTTAGGGTTACGATTTAGGGTTAGGGCTAGGGTCAGGGTGAGGGGAAGGGTTAAGTTTAGGGGTTAGGTTTAGGGTTAGGTTCCGGGTTAGTGTTAGGACTTAGCGTTAGTGTTATGGTTAGGGTTAGGGTTAGGGTTAGGGTTAGGGTTAGGTTTATGGTTAGCGTTAGGGTTGGGTAAGGGTTAGGGTTAGGGTTAGGGTTAAATTTAGGCTAAGTGGATAGGGTTTAGGGTTAGAGTTAAGGTTATGGTTACGGTTAAGTTTAGGGTTAGGGTTACGTTTATGGTTAGGGTTAGGGTCATTAGGGTTAGGCTTAGGGTTAGGGATAGGATTAGGGTTAGGATTAGGATTTAGGGTTTGGTTTAGGTTTATGGTTATGGTTAGGGTTTAGGCTTAGATTAGGGTTAGGTTTAGGTGTTAGTGTTAGAGTTAGGGTTAGGGTTAGTGTTTGGTTTAGATGTTACTGTTTGGGTTAGAGTTAAGTTTCATGTTATGTTGGGTTAGGGTTAGGGGTTAGGGTTAGGGTTAGGGTTCGTGTTAGGTTTAGTGTTTAGGTTTAGGGTTAGTGTTATGGTTTAGAGTTAGTTTTAGGGTTAGTGGTTAGGTTTCGGGCTAGGGTTAGGGTTAGGGTTAGGGTTAGTGTTATGTTTATCTTTGGTTTAGGTTTAGGGTTAGGGTTATATTTAGGATAAGTGGTTAGGGTTTACGGCTAGACTTAGGGTTGGGGTTAGTGTGAAGATTAGTGTTTCGTTTAGGTTTTAGGGTTAGGGTAATGTTTAGGGGTTTGGGTTAGGGTTAGGGTTAGTATTAGTGTTTGGGTTAGGGTTAGGGTTTTGGTTCAAGTTATGGTTCGGGTTCGGGTTAGGAGTAGTGGTTAGTGTAAGTTTTAGGGTTAGGTTTAGGGTTAGGGTTAGGGTTAGGGTTAGGTTTAGATTTAGGGTTTTTGTGTTAGGGTTAGGTTAGCATTAGGGTTAGGGTTAGGGTTAGGGTTAGGTTTAGGGTAAGGGTTAGGGTTAGGGTTACGTTTCGTGGTAAGGTTTAGGGTTATGGTTAGGGTTACGGTTAGGGTTAGGGTTAGGGTTAGGGTTAGGGTTAGATTTAGGGTTTATGTGTTATGGTTAGGGTTAGGTTAGCATTAGTGTTAGGGTTAGGGTTAGGGCTAGGTTTAGGGTAAGGTTTAGGGATAGGGTTTCGTTTAGTGGTAAAGTTTAGGTTTAGTATTAGGGTAAGTGTTTATGTTAAGAGTTAATGTTAGGGTTTAGTGTTAGGGTTAGTGTTAGGGTTACGGTTTAGGGTTAGGGTTAGTGTTAGGGTTAGGGTTAGGGGTTTGTGTTAGTGTCATGTGTTAGGGTCAGCGTTAGGGTTAGGGATTAGTTTAAGGGTTAACTATAGTGTTCGGGTTATGGTTAGGGTGTAGGATTTAGGGTTAGAGTTGGGGTTAGGGATAGGATTAGTTTTAGCGTTGGTTTACGGTTAGGATTAGGCTAAGGGTTAGGGTTAGTCTTAGGGTTAGGTTTAGGTTAGGATTAGGGTTGGGGTTAGGGTTAGGTTTAGGGTTAGGTTTAGGGTTAGGGTTAGGTTTAGGGTTAGGGTTAGGGTTAGGGTTTGGGTTGGGGTTGGGGTTAGGGTTAGGGGTTAGGTTTAGGGTTAGTGTTATGGTTAGGGTTAGGGTTAGGGATAGGTTTAGGGTTAGGGTTAGGGTCAGTGTCAGGGTTAGGGTTAGGTTTAGGTTTAGTGTTAGGCTTAGGGTTAGGGTTACGGTTAGTGTTTAGGGATAGTGTTTGGGTTAGGTTTGGGTTAGGGTTAGGGTTTAGGGTTAGGGTTAGGGTTAGGGTTAGGGTTAGGTTTAGGGTTAGGGTTAGGGTTATGTTTAGGTTTAGGTTTGGGTTATCGTTAGGGTTAGTGTTAGGTTTAGGTTTAAAATTTTAGGTTTAGGGTTAGGGTTACTGTTAGGGATAGGGTTAGTGTTAGGGTAAGTGTTTAATGTTTAGTGTTAGGGTTAGGTAAGAGTTAGGGTTAGGTTTAGGGTTAAGTTTAGTGTTAGGGTAATGTTTTAGGGTTAGGGTTATGGATACGGGTTAGGGTTAGGGTTACGGTTATGTTAGGGTTAGAGTTAGGTTTAGGGTTAGGGTTAGGTGTTTGTGATAGTGTTATGTGTTAGGGTTAGTGTTAGGGTTAGGGATTAGGTTAAGGGTTAACTATAGGGTTCTGGTTAGGGTTAGGGTGTAGGATTTAGGGTTAGGGTTGGGGTTAGGCATAGGTTTAGTGTTAGGGTTGGTTTACGGTTAGGATTAGGCTTAGGGTTATGGTTAGTCTTAGGGTTAGCGTTAGGTTAGATTTAGGGTTGGGGTTAGGGTTAGGTTTAGGGTTAGGGTTAGTTTTGTGTTAGGGTTAGGGTTAGGGTTAGGGTTTAGGGTTAGGGTTTGGGTTAGGGTTGGGTTTAGGGTTAGGGTTTAGTGTTAGTGTTAGGGTTAGTGTTCGGTTTAGGTTTAGGTTTAGGGTTATCGTTATGGTTAGGGTTAGTGTTTAGGGTTAGGTGTATGGTTAGGGTTCGGGTTAGGGTTAGGTTTAGTTTTAGTGTTAGCTTTAGGAATAGGTTTAGTGTTGGGTTTTGATTAGGGTTAGTGTTAGTTTAAGGGTTAAAGTTTTTTTTAGGTTTAGGTGTAGGATTAGGGTTAGGGTTAGGTTTAGTTTTGTGTTACGGTTAGGGTTAGGTTTAGGGTTAGGGCAAGGGGTTTATGTTTAGGGTTAGATTTAGGGTTAGGTTTAGGTTTAATTTTAGTGTTAGGGTTAGGTTTTAGGGTTAGGGTTAGGGGTTAGGGTTAGGGATCACGGTAAGGGTTAAGTTTAGGGTTCGTGTTACGGTTAGTGGGTAGGACTTATGGTTAGGGTTGGGGTTATGGTTAGGGTTAGGTTTAGGGTTAATCATAGGGTTAGGGTTAAGGTTAAGTTCATTAGGGTTAGCGTTAGGTTTAGGGTTAGGGTTAGGGTTAGGGTTAGTGTTTAGGGTTAGGGTTAGGGTTTGGCTTAGGGTTAGGGTTAGGGTTAGGGATAGGTTTAGGTTTGGGTTATGGTTAGGGTTAGTGTTAGGTTTAGGTTTAAAGTTTAGTTTTATGGTTAGTGTTACGGTTAGGGTTAGCTTTAGGTTTAGGTTTAGGGTAAGGGTTTAAGGTTTAGGCTTAGACTTAGGGTTAGGTTTAGGGTTAAGTTTAGTGTTAGTGTAAGGTTTTAGTGTTAGGGTTAGGGTTACGGGTTAGGGTTAGGATTAGGGTTAGTGTTAGGGTTAGGGTTAGGGTTAGGGTTAGGGTTAGGGTTAGGGTTAGGGTTAGGGTCAGTGTCAGGGTTAGGGTTAGGTTTAGGTTTAGTGTTAGGCTTAGGGTTAGGGTTACGGTTAGTGTTTAGGGATAGTGTTTGGGTTAGGTTTGGGTTAGGGTTAGGGTTTAGGATTAGGGTTAGGGTTAGGGTTAGGGTTAGGTTTAGGGTTAGGGTTAGGGTTATGTTTAGGTTTAGGTTTGGGTTATCGTTAGGGTTAGTGTTAGGTTTACGTTTAAAATTTTAGGTTTAGGGTTAGGGTTACTGTTAGGGATAGGGTTAGTGTTAGGGTAAGTGTTTAATGTTTAGTGTTAGGGTTAGGTAAGAGTTAGGGTTAGGTTTAGGGTTAAGTTTAGTGTTAGGGTAATGTTTTAGGGTTAGGGTTATGGATACGGGTTAGGGTTAGGGTTACGGTTATGTTAGGGTTAGGGTTAGGTTTAGGGTTAGGGTTAGGGGTTTGTGATAGTGTTATGTGTTAGGGTTAGTGTTAGGGTTAGGGATTAGTTTAAGGGGTAACTATAGGGTTCTGGTTAGGGTTAGGGTGTAGGATTTAGGGTTAGGGTTGGGGTTAGGCATAGGTTTAGTGTTAGGGTTGGTTTACGGTTAGGATTAGGCTTAGGGTTATGGTTAGTCTTAGGGTTAGCGTTAGGTTAGATTTAGGGTTGGGGTTAGGGTTAGGGTTAGGGTTAGGGTTAGTTTTGTGTTAGGGTTAGGGTTAGGGTTAGGGTTTAGGGTTAGGGTTTGGGTTAGGGTTGGGTTTAGGGTTAGGGTTTAGTGTTAGTGTTAGGGTTAGTGTTCGGTTTAGGTTTAGGTTTAGGGTTATCGTTATGGTTAGGGTTAGTGTTTAGGGTTAGGTGTATGGTTAGGGTTCGGGTTAGGGTTAGGTTTAGTTTTAGTGTTAGCTTTAGGAATAGGTTTAGTGTTGGGTTTTGATTAGGGTTAGTGTTAGTTTAAGGGTTAAAGTTTTTTTTAGGTTTAGGTGTAGGATTAGGGTTAGGGTTAGGTTTAGTTTTGTGTTACGGTTAGGGTTAGGTTTAGGGTTAGGGCAAGGGGTTTATGTTTAGGGTTAGATTTAGGGTTAGGTTTAGGTTTAATTTTAGTGTTAGGGTTAGGTTTTAGGGTTAGGGTTAGGGGTTAGGGTTAGGGATCACGGTAAGGGTTAAGTTTAGGGTTCGTGTTACGGTTAGTGGTTAGGATTTATGGTTAGGGTTGGGGTTATGGTTAGGGTTAGGTTTAGGGTTAATCATAGGGTTAGGGTTAAGGTTAAGTTCATTAGGGTTAGCGTTAGGTTTAGGGTTAGGGTTAGGGTTAGGGTTAGTGTTTAGGGTTAGGGTTAGGGTTTGGCTTAGGGTTAGGGTTAGGGTTAGGGATAGGTTTAGGTTTGGGTTATGGTTAGGGTTAGTGTTAGGTTTAGGTTTAAAGTTTAGTTTTATGGTTAGTGTTACGGTTAGGGTTAGCTTTAGGTTTAGGTTTAGGGTAAGGGTTTAAGGTTTAGGCTTAGACTTAGGGTTAGGTTTAGGGTTAAGTTTAGTGTTAGTGTAAGGTTTTAGTGTTAGGGTTAGGGTTACGGGTTTGGGTTAGGGTTAGGGTTAGTGTTAGGGTTAGTGTTAGAGTTATGTTTAGGATTAGGGTTAAGTTTATGCTTTGGGTTAATTTAGGATAAGGTTTCGTGTTACGGCTTATTTAGGGTTAGGTTTAGGGGTAGGGTTTAGGGTTAGGTTTAGGTTTAGTGTTAGGGTTAGTGTTAGGGTTTAGTGTTTGTGTTAGTGTTAGGTTTAGGCTTAGGGATGAGTTAGGGTTGGGGTTATGGTTAGGGTTATGTTTAAGGTTAGGGTTAGGGTTAGGATTTGGATTAGAGTTAGGGTTAGGTTTAAGTTTATGGTTTGGTTTAGGTTTAGGGTAAGGTTTCGGGTTAGGGCTTGATTTAGGTTTAGGTTTAGGGGTATGGTTGAGGGTTAGGGTTAGGGTAAGTTTTAGGTTTAATGTTAGGGTTTAGTGTTAGTGTTAGGGTTATGGTTAGGGTTTGGGTTGGGTTAGGTTTAGTGTTAGGTTTAGGTTTAGGGTTAGGTTTAGTGTTAGGTTTAGGGTTGAGTTAGGTTTAGGGTAAAGGTTAGTGTTATGCTTAGGGTTAGGTTTAGGGTTAGAGTTTAGTGTTAGGTTTAGTGTTAGGGTTAGGTTTAGGGATAGGTTTCGGGTTAGGGGTTAGGGTTAGGGTTAGGGTTAGGGTTAGTTTTAGGGTTTAGTGTTAATGTTAGTTTTATTGTTAGTATTAGGTTTGTGTTAGGGTTAGGTTTAGGGATATGGTTAGGTTTAGTTTTAGGGTTAGGGTTAGGGTTAGGATTAGGGTTAGGGTTAGGTTAGGGTTAGGGTTAGGGTTAGGGTTAGCGTTAGGGTTAGATTTAGGGTTAGGGTTAGGGTAAGGTGTTAACGTTTAGGGTTAGAGTTAGATTTAGGTTTAGGGTTAAGTTTAGTGTTAGGGTTAGGTTTTAGTGTTAGTGTTAGGGTTAGGGTTAGGGTTAGGTTTAGGATTAGTGTTAGAGTTAGGGTTAGGTTTAAGGTTAGCGTTAATTTTAGTTTAGGGTTCGGGTTAGGGTTAGGGTTAGGGTTAGGGTTTAGGGTTAATGTTAGAGGTTAGGGTTATGGTTATGGTTATGTTTATTGTTGAATTAGGGTTAGGGTTAGGGTTAGGGTTAGGGTTATGGTATAGTGTTAGTGTCAGTGTTCGGTTTAGAGTTACGGTTAGGGATAGTGTTTAGTGTTAGATTTATGGTCAGGGTTCGGGTTCGGGTTAGGGTTACGGTTAGGGTTAGGGTTAGGGATAGGTTTAGCGTTGGGTTATGTTTAGGGTTAGGTTAGGTTTAGGGTTAGGATTAGGGTTAGTCTTTCGTTAGGTTAAGGATTAGGGTTAGGGTTAGTGTTAGGGTTTCTGTAAGGGTTAAGGCTTAGGGTTAGTCTCAGGTTTAGGGTTAGGTTTAGGTTTAGGTTTAGGTTTAGGGTTGGGCTAGGGTTAGGGTTAAATTTAATTTTAGGTTTAGGGTAAGGATTAGGGTTAAGCTTAGTGTTTAGGTTTACTGTTAGGTTTAGGGTTAGGGTTAGGCTTAGGCTTAGGTTTAGGTTTTATTTTAGGTTTAGGGTTAGGGTTAGGGTTAGTGTTATGTTTAGGGTTTAGTGTTAGGTTTAGGGTCAGGGTTAGTGTTAGGGTTAGGGTTAGGATTAGGGTTAGGGTTAGGTTTAGAGTTAGGTTTTAGGGTTTGTGTTAGAGTTAGGGTTAGCGTTAGGGTTAGGGTTAAGGTTAGGGTTAGGCTTAGGGTTAGGTTTAGGGTTAGGGTTAGAGTTAGGGTTAGTGTTATGGTTAGGGTTAGTGTTAGGGTTAGGGTTAGTGTAAGGGTAAGGGTCATTAGGTTTAGGTGTAGGGTTATGGATAGGGTTAGGGTTTAGAGTTAGGTTTAGGGTTAGGGTTAGGGTTAGGTTTAGCGTTGGGTTTAGGTTTGGGTTAGGGTTAGGGTTAGGTTTAGGTTTACGTTTAGTGTTGGGGGAAAATTTTTGGGTTAGGGTTAGGGTTAGTGGTTAGTGTTAGGGTTAGGGTTAGGGTTAGGTTGAGGTTTATGTTTCGGGTTAGTTTTAGGGTTAGGGTTAAAATAAGTATCAAGGTTAGGTGTTATTGTTAGTGTTAGGTTTAGGTTTAGGTTTAGGGTTAGGTTTATGTTTAGTTTTAGATTTAGGGCTATGTTTAGGGTTAGTGTTGGGTTAGCGTTAGTATAAGGGTTAGGTTTAAGATTCGGGTTATGTTTAACTTTTAGGGTTAGTGTTATGCTTTATGTTTAGGGTTAGGTTTAGTGTGGGCTAGTGTTAGGGGTTAGGGTTAGCGTCAGGGTTAGGGTTCTGGGGGTTAGGGTTAGGGTTAGGGTTAGGGATAGTTAGTGTTAGGGTTAGGTTTTAGGTTTAGTGTTAAAGTTAGGGTTAGCGTAAGGGTTAGGGTTAAGGTTAGGTTTAGGGTTAGGGTTACGTTTAGGGTTAGGGTTAGGGTTAGGGTTAGGTTAGGGTTAGGGTTAGGGTTAGGGTCATTAGGGTTAGGTTTAGGGTTAGGGATAGTGTTAGGGTTAGGATTAGTGTTAGTGTTAGTGTTACAGTTAGGGTTAGGTTAGGGTTAGGGTTAGGGTTAGGGTTAGGGTTAGGGTCATTAGGGTTAGGGTTAGGGTTTAGGGTTAGGGTTAGGGTTAGGGTTAGGGTTAGGTTTAGGGTTAGGTTTAGCTTTGGTTTAGGTTTAGGGTTAGGGTTAGCATGTTTATGGTAAGTGATTAGGGTTTAGGTTTAGATTTAGTTTTGGGGTTAGGGTGAAGATTAGTGTTATGTTTAGGTTTTAGGGTTAGGGTTAGGTTAGGGTTAGGGTTAGGAGTTTGGGTTAGGGTTCGGGTTAGTGTTAGTGTTTGTATTACTGTTAGGGTTTTTGTTCAAGTTAGGGTTTGGGTTCGCGTTAGGTGTAGGGATAGTGGTTAGTGTCAGTGTTAGGGTTAGAGTTAGGCTTAGTGTGAGGGTAAGGGTTAGGGTTAGGGTTAGGTTTAGGGTTAGGGTTAGGGTTACGTTCAGTGGTAAGGTTTAGGGTTAGTATTAGTGTAAGTGTTTAGGGTTAGGGTTAAGGTTAGGGTTTATTGTTATGGTTAGTGTTAGGGTTACGATTTAGGGTTAGGGCTAGGTTTAGGGTTAGGGGATTGGTTAAGTTTAGGGGGTAGGTTTAGGGTTAGGTTCCGGGTTAGTGTTAGGACTTAGCGTTAGTGTTATGGTTAGGGTTAGGGTTAGGGTTAGGGTTAGGGTTAGGGTTATGGTTAGCGTTAGGGTTGGGTAAGGTTTAGGGTTAGGGTTAGGGTTAAATTTAGGCTAAGTGGATAGGGTTTAGGGTTAGAGTTAAGGTTAGGGTTACGGTTAAGTTTAGGGTTAGGTTTACGTTTATGGTTAGGGTTAGGGTCATTATGGTTAGGCTTAGGGTTAGGGATAGGATTAGGGTTAGGATTAGGATTTAGGGTTTGGTTTAGGTTTATGGTTATGGTTAGGGTTTAGGTTTAGATTAGGGTTAGGTTTAGGTGTTAGTGTTAGAGTTAGGGTTAGGGTTAGTGTTTGGTTTAGATGTTACTGTTTGGGTTAGAGTTAAGTTTCATGTTATGTTGGGTTATGGTTAGGGGTTAGGGTTAGGGTTAGGGTTCGTGTTAGGTTTAGTGTTTAGGTTTAGGGTTAGTGTTATGGTTTAGAGTTAGTTTTAGGGTTAGTGGTTAGGTTTCGGGCTAGGGTTGGGGTTAGGGTTAGGGTTAGTGTTATGTTTATCTTTGGTTTAGGTTTAGGGTTAGGGTTATATTTAGGGTAAGTGGTTAGGGTTTAGGGCTAGATTTAGGGTTGGGGTTAGTGTGAAGATTAGTGTTTCGTTTAGGTTTTAGGGTTAGGGTTAGGTTTAGGGGTTTGGGTTAGGGTTAGGGTTAGTATTAGTGTTTGGGTTAGGGTTAGGGTTTTGGTTCAAGTTATGGTTCGGGTTCGGGTTAGGAGTAGTGGTTAGTGTAAGTTTTAGGGTTAGGTTTAGGGTTAGGGTTAGGGTTAGGGTTAGGGTTAGGTTTAGATTTAGGGTTTTTGTGTTAGGGTTAGGTTAGCATTAGTGTTAGGGTTAGGGTTAGGGCTAGGTTTAGGGTAAGGTTTAGGGATAGGGTTTCGTTTAGTGGTAAAGTTTAGGTTTAGTACTAGGGTAAGTGTTTATGTTAAGAATTAATGTTAGGGTTTAGTGTTAGGGTTAGTGTTAGGGTTACGGTTTAGGGTTAGGGTTAGTGTTAGG
>CM036905.1:86714949-86722449 GCA_020800305.1 Porphyrio hochstetteri
GGGTTAGGGTTAGGGTTAGGGTTAGGGTTAGGGTTAGGGTTAGGGTTAGGTTTAGTTTTGTGTTAGGGTTAGGGTTAGGGTTAGTGTTTAGGGTTAGGGTTTGGGTTAGGGTTGGGGTTAGGGTTAGGGTTTAGTGTTAGGGTTAGGGTTAGTGTTCGGTTTAGGTTTAGGTTTAGGGTTATCATTATTGTTAGAGTTAGTGTTTAGGGTTAGGTGTATGGTTAGGTTTCGGGTTAGGGTTAGGTTTAGTTTTAGTGTTAGCTTTAGGAATAGGTTTAGTGTTGGGTTTTGATTAGGGTTAGTGTTAGTTTAAGGGTTAAAGTTTTTTTTAGGTTTAGGTGTAGGATTAGGGTTAGGGTTAGGGTTAGTTTTGTGTTACGGTTAGGGTTAGGTTTAGGGTTAGGGCAAGGGGTTTATGTTTAGGGTTAGATTTAGGGTTAGGTTTAGGGTTAATTTTAGTGTTAGGGTTAGGTTTTAGGGTTAGGGTTAGGGGTTAGGGTTAGGGATCACGTTAAGGGTTAAGTTTAGGGTTCGTGTTACGGTTAGTGGGAGGATTTATGGTTAGGGTTGGTGTTATGGTTACGGTTAGGTTTAGGGTTAATCATAGGGTTAGGGTTAAGGTTAAGTTCATTAGGGTTAGCATTAGGTTTAGGATTATGGTTAGGGTTAGGGTTAGGGTTTAGGGTAAGGGTTAGGGTTCGGCTTAGGGTTAGGGTTAGGGTTAGGGATAGGTTTAGGTTTGGGTTATGGTTAGGGTTAGTGTTAGGTTTAGGTTTAAAGTTTAGTTTTACGGTTAGTGTTACGGTTAGGCTTAGCTTTAGGTTTAGGTTTAGGGTAAGGGTTTAAGGTTTAGGCTTAGACTTAGGGTTAGGTTTAGGGTTAAGTTTAGTGTTAGGTTAAGGTTTTAGTGTTAGGGTTAGGGTTACGGGTTAGGGTTAGGGTTAGGTTTAGGGTTAGGTTTAGTTTTAGGGTTAGGTTTAGTGTTAGAGTTATGTTTATGTCGTGGTTTTGCCCCAGCCAAGGGCCGCACCCCACACAGTCGCTTGTACTTTTAAAAGGAAGGGGGAGGGAAAGTTGGGGGAAGGGGAAAAGGGAAGGAAGATAGGAGGAAAAGAAACCACAACCTAGAAACCAGAACCACGCAGGTTGGGATAAGGATAGTTTACTAAACAATAACAGAAAACTAGATATAACAATAACATAAGTTTAAAGCACAAAATAGATGAAACTGGTGATACACAATGCAATTTCTCACCAAACCACACAACTCAGGCCGCACAGCTTAGAGCCCGTCCCGGACAACCCGACCGCCCCAGAAACTGCACGTCCTGGCGTTGTCTCCCCCTCTTCCCCCCAGTCCCCCCTTATACCGAACATGATGTAACTGGTATGGAATATCCTCTTTGGCCAATTCGGATCACCTGTCCTGGCTGCGTCCCCTCCTTTCTCACTAGTAAGGAAGTATGCAGAGCTGAGAAAGGTCCTTGATTGCCCGGCAACAAATCGGAAAACATCAGGGTGCTATCAGCACTATTCTCATGCTAACACCCAAACATGGCATTCCATCCACTGCTAAAAAAAAGGTTTAACTCCATCATAGCTGAAACCAGGACAGTTTAGGATTAGGGTTAAGTTTATGCTTTGGGTTAGGTTTAGGATAAGGTTTTGTGTTACGGCTTATTTAGGGTTAGGTTTAGGGGTAGGGTTTAGGGTTAGGTTTAGGTTTATTGTTAGGGTTAGTGTTAGGGTTTAGTGTTAGTGTTAGTGTTAGGTTTAGGCTTAGGAATGAGTTAGGGTTAGGGTTATGGTTAGGGTTATGTTTAAGGTTAGGGTTAGGGTTAGGATTTGGATTAGAGTTAGGGTTAGGTTTAAGTTTATGGTTTGGTTTAGGTTTAGGGTAAGGTTTCGTGTTAGGGCTAGATTTAGGGTTAGGTTTAGGGGTATGGTTGAGGTTTAGGGTTAGGGTAAGTTTTAGGTTTAATGTTAGGGTTTAGTGTTAGTGTTAGGGTTATGGTTAGGGTTTGGGTTGGGTTAGGTTTAGTGTTAGGTTTAGGTTTAGGGTTAGGTTTAGTGTTAGGGTTAGGGTTGAGTTAGGTTTAGGGTAAAGGTTAGTGTTATGCTTAGGGTTAGGTTTAGGGTTAGAGTTTAGTGTTAGGTTTAGTGTTAGGGTTAGGTTTAGGAATAGGTTTCGGGTTAGGGGTTAGGGTTAGGGTTAGGGTTAGTTTTAGGTGTTAGGGTTAATGTTAGTTTTATTGTTAGTATTAGGTTTGTGTTAGGGTTAGGTTTAGGGATATGTTTAGGTTTAGTTTTAGGGTTAGGGTTAGGTTTAGGATCCGGGTTAGGGTTTCGGGTTAGGTTATAGGTTACTGTTAGGGTTAGTTTTAGGGTTAGAGTTAGGGTTAGGGTTAGGGTTAGGGTTAGGTTTAGGGTTAGGTTTAGGTTTTAAGATTTAGGCTTAGACTTAGGGTTAGGTTTAGGGTTAAGTTTAGTGTTAGGGTTAGGGTTAGGGTTAGGGTTAGGGTTAGGGTTAGGGTTAGGGTTAGGGTTAGGATTAGGGTTAGGGTTAGGGTTAGGTTTAGTGTTAGAGTTATGTTTAAGGTTAGGGTTAGGGTTCTGATTTAGGGTTAGGGTTAGGGTTAGGGTTAGGGTTAGGGTTAGGGTTAGGTTTAGTGTTAGAGTTATGTTTAAGGTTAGGGTTAGGGTTCTGATTTAGGGTTAGGGTTAGGGTTAAGTTTATTGTTTGGGTTAGGTTTAGGATTAGGGTTAGTGTTAGGGTTAGGTTTATGGTTAGAATTAGGGTTAGGGTTAGGGTTAAGTTTATGGTTTGGGTTAGGTTTAGGGTGAGGTTTCGGGTTACGGCTAGGTTTAGTGTTAGGTTTAGGGTTAGGGTTAGGGTTAGGGTTAGGGTTAGGGTTAGGTTAAGGGTTAGGCTTAGGTTTAGATTTAGGGTTAGGCTTATGTTAAGGGTTAGGTTTTGTTTTAGGGATAGTGTTGGGTTAGGGTTAGGGTTAGGTTTAGGTTTAGGATTAGGTTTCGGGTTAGGGTTAGGGTTGAGTTTGGGTTACGGTTAGGGTTAGGGTTAGGGTTGAGTAAAGTTTAGCTTTAGGTTTAGGGTTCGGGTTAGGGTTAGGTTTATGGTAAGGTTTCGGGTTTTGACTAGGTTTATGGTTCGGTTTAGGTGTAGGGTTTAGTGTTAGGGTTAAGGTTAGTGTTAGGGTAAGGGTTAGGGTTTAGTGTTCTTGTTAGGGTTAGTGTTAGGGTTAGGTATAGGTTTAGGGTTGCGTTAGGGTTAGGGTTAGGGTTAGGGTTCGGTTTAGGGTTTGGGTTAATTTTAGGGTTAGGGTTAGGGTTAGGTTTTGTGTTAGGGTTAGGTTTAGGGGTTAGGGTTCTGGTTATGTTTATGTCTATGGGTTAAATTTCGTATAAGTGTTATGGTTAGGGTTAGGTTTAGGTTTGGGTTAGGGTTCAGGTTAAGGTTAGTGTTAGGGTTGGGTTAGGGTTAGGTTTAGGGTTAGGGTTAGTGTTAGGGTTAGGGTTAGGTTTAGGGTTAGAGTCAGGGTTACGTTAAGGGTTAGGGTTCAGTTTAGGGTTAGGGTGAAGGTTAGGGTTAATGTGAGGGTTAGGGGTAAGTTATAGGGATGGGGTTAGGCTTAGGTTTCGAATTATGGTTAGGGTTAATGGTTGGGACTTAGGGTTACGGTTAGGGTTAGGGGTTAGGGTTAGTTTTATGGTTAGGATTTAGGGTTAGAGTTATTGTTTGGGTTAAGGTTAGGGTTAGGGTTAGACTTAGGGTTAGGTTTAGGGTTAGGGTTAGGGTTAGGGTTAGGGTTAGTGTTAGGGTTAGGGTTAGGGTTAGGGTTAGGTTTAGGGTGAGGGTTAGGGTTAGGATTATATTAGGGTTAGGGTTAGGGTTAGGGTTAGGGTTAGGTTTAGGGTTAGTGTTAGGTTTAGGTTTAGGGTTAGGGTTAGGGCTGGTTAGGGTTAGGGTTAATGTTAGGGTTCGGGTTAGGGTTAGGTATAGGGTTAGTGATATGGTTGGGTTAAGGTTAGTGTTAGCGTTTGTGGTTAGGTTTAGGTTATGGTTAGGTTTATGGCTTGGCTTAGAGTTAGCGTCAGGTTTAGTGTTAATGGCTAGGGTAAGGGTTAATGTTAGGGGTTAGGATTAGGGTTAGGGTTAAAGTTAGTGTTAGGGTTTAGGGTTAGGGTTAAGGGTAGGGTTAGGTTTGGGGTAAGGATTAGGGTTGGGTTGGGGTTATGGGTAGGGTTAGGGTTACGGTTAGGTTCCGGTTTATTGTTAGGTTTAATCGTTAGGGTAACTGTAAAGGTTAGGTGTTAGGATTACGGCTAGGTTTAGGGTTAGGTTTAGGGTTAGTGTTAGGGTTAGGGTTAGAGTTAGGTTCCGGGTTATTGTTAGGTTTAATCGTTAGGGTAAGTGTTAAGGTTAGGATTAGGGTTAGGTTTAGGGTTAGGGTTAGGGTTCGGTTAATTGTTATTTTTAGGGTTTGGTTTAGGGTTAGGGGTTAGGGTTAGGTTTAGGGTTAGTGCTGGGTGTTAGGGTTAGGGTTATGGTTAGGGTAAGGTTTAGGGTTAGGGTTAGGGTTAGGGTTAGGGTTAGGCTTAGGATTTAGTGTTAGGATTAGGGTTAGGGTTATTGTTAGTGTTACGGGTTAGGGTTAGGGTTAGGGTTAGGGTTAATGTTATGTTTGGGTTAGGGATAGTGTTAGGGTTAGGGTTAGGGGTCAGCGTTAGACTTAAGGTTAGGTTTAGAGTTTGTATTAGGGTTAGGTTTAGTGGTTTGGGTAAGGGTTAAATTTAGGTGTTACGGTTAGGGTTAGGGATAGGGTTAGGTTTAGGTTCCGGGTTATGGTTAGTTTTAATGGTTAGGGTATGAGTTAAGGTTAGGGTTTAGGATTAGCATTAGGGTTAGTGTTAGGGGTTAGGGTTATGGTTAGGGTTAGGGTTAGGTTTAGGTTTTTGGGTTACGGTTACGTTTATGGTTTAGGTTTAGCGTTAGGTTTATGGTTAGTGTTAGGTTAAGGTTTAGGGTTAGGTTTACGGTTATGTTTCGGGTTAGGATTAGGGTTAGGGGTTAGGGATAGGGTTACTGTTAGTTGTTATGGTTAGTGTTATATTTAGGGTTAGGTTTAGGGTTAGGGTTAGGTTTAGGTTTAGGGTTAGGTATATTGTTAGGGTTGTGTTAGGGTTAGGGTTAGGTTTAGGGTTTGTGTTAGGGTTAAGGTTTAGGGTTAGGGTTAGGTTTCGGTTTAGGGTTAGGTTTAGCGATAGTTTTAGGTTTAGGGTTGCGGTTTGTGTTAGGGATAGGGTTATGGTTAGGGTTAGGGTTAGGTTTAGGTTTAGGGGTTAGGGTTAGGGTTAGGGTTAGTTTTAGTGTTCGGTTTAGAGTTAGGGTTAGGGTTAGGTTTACGTTTAGGGTTAGGTTTAGGTTTAGGGTTAGTGTTAGGGTTAGGGTTAGGGTTAGGGTTAGGGTTAGGGTTAGGGTTAGGGTTAGGTTTAGTGTTAGGTTTAGGGTTAGTGTTAGTGTTAGGTTTAGAGTTACGGTTAGGGTCAGGGTTACAGTAAGGTTTAGGGTTCAGTTTAGGGTTAGGGTGAGGGTTAGGGGTAAGGTTTAAGGTTATGGTTAGTGTTAGGGATCGGTTTATGGTTAGGTTTAGGGTTAGGTTTAGGGTTAGGTGTTAGGTTTAGGTTTAGGTTTAGGTTTGGTGGTTAGTGTTAGGGTTAGGGTTAGGGTTAGGGTTAGGGTTAGGGTTAGGGTTAGGGGTTAGGGTTAGGGTTAGGGTTAGGGTTAGTGTTAGGGTTAGGGTTAGGGTTAGGGTTAGGGGTAGGGTTAGTTTTAGGTGTTAGGGTTAATGTTAGTTTTATTGTTAGTATTAGGTTTGTGTTAGGGTTAGGTTTAGGGATATGTTTAGGTTTAGTTTTAGGGTTAGGGTTAGGTTTAGGATTCGGGTTAGGGTTTCGGGTTAGGTTATAGGTTACTGTTAGGTTTAGTTTTAGGTTTAGAGTTAGGGTTAGGGTTAAGGTTAGGGTTAGGTTTAGGGTTAGGTTTAGGGTTTAAGTGTTAGGCTTAGACTTAGGGTTAGGTTTAGGGTTAAGTTTAGTGTTAGGGTAAGGTTTTAGAGTTAGGGTTATTGTTAAGGTTAGGGTTACGGTTAGGGTTAGGGTTAGGGCTTAGTTATTAGGGTTAGTGTTAGTGTTAGGGTCAGTGTTAGGGTTAGAGTTAGGGTTAGGGTTAGGGTTAGGTTTAGGTTTAGTATTAGGGTTAGGGTTAGGGGTTAGGGTTATGTTTTGGGTTAGTGTTGTGTTAGGGTTAGTGTTAGGTTTAGGTTTAGGGTAAGGTTTAGGGTTAGGGTTATGTTTAGTGTTAGGTTTAGGGGTAGGGTTATGTTTAGGTTTTATATTAGAGGTTATGGATAGGGTTAGGGTTAGGGTTAATGTTAGGGGTTGGTTTAGTGTTACGCTCATTAGGTTTGGGGTTCGGGTTAGGATGAGGGTTAGGGTTAGTTTTAGGATGAGGGTTAGGTTTACGGTTAGGATTAGGGTTAGGGTTAGAGTTAGGGTTAGGATTAGGGTTAAGTTTATGGTTTGGGTTAGGTTTAGGGTTAGGGTTAGGGTTAGGGTTAGGTTTAGGGTTATGATTAGGCTTAGGTTTAGTTTTAGTTTTAGGGTTAGGTTTAGGGTTAGGGTTAGGCTTAAGTTTAGGGTTAGATTTAGGGTTAGGTGTAGGGTTAGAGGTAGGTTTAGTGTTAGGGATAAGTTTATGGTTTGGATTAGTTTTAGGGTAATATTTCCGGTTAGGGCTAGGTTTAGGGTTAGGTTTAAGTGTAGGGTTGAGGTTTAGTGTAAGTGTTAGTGTTAGGTTTATGGTGACGGTTAGGGTAAGGTTTAAGTTTAGGGTTAGGATTAAGTATTTGGGTTAGGGTTAGGGTTAGGGTTAGGGTTAGGTTTTGGATTAGGTGTTAGGGATAGGGTTAGGGTTAGGCTTAGGGTTACGGTTAGGTTTAGGGGTTAGGGTTAATGTTAGTTTTACTGTTAGGATTAGGTTTGTGTTAGGGTTAGGTTTAAGGATATGGTTAGGTTTAGTTTTAGGGTTAGGTTTAGGTTTAGGATTCGGGTTAGGTTTTCGGGTTAGGTTATAGGTTACTGTTAGGGTTAGTGTTAGGTTTAGAGTTAGGGTTAGGGTTAGGGTTAGGGTTAGGTTTAGGGTTAGGGTTAGAGTTCAAGGTTTAGGCTTAGACTTAGGGTTAGTTTTAGGGTTAAGTTTAGTGTTAGGGTAAGGTTTTAGAGTTAGGTTTATGGTTTCCGGTTAGGGTTAGGATTAGGGTTAGGGTTAGGGTTAGGGTTAGGGTTAGGGTTTTGATTAGGGTTATGTTTAGTGTTTAGAGTAAGGGTTATGGTTAGGTGTTACGGTTAGGTTTAGGGATAGGGTTAGGGTTAGGTTCCGGATTATGTTTAGGTTTAATGGTTAGGGTATGATTTAAGTTT
>CM036905.1:86727449-86729949 GCA_020800305.1 Porphyrio hochstetteri
AGGGTTTAGGATTAGGATTAGGGTTAGTGTTACGGTTACGGGTTAGGGTTAGGGTTAAAGTTATGGTTGGGTTACGGTTAGTGTTAGGTTTAGGGATAGGGTTAGTGTTAGGTTCTGGGTTATGGTTATGTTTAATGGTTAGGGTATGACTTAAAGTTAGGGGTAAGAATTAGGGTTAGGGTTAGGGTTAGGGTTAGGGTTAGGGTTTCGGGTTACGGTTACAGTTATGCGTTAGCGTTAGGCTTAGATTTAGTGTTAGGGTTTAGGTTTAGTGTTAGGGTAAGTGTTCGGTTTCGTGTTACGTTTAGTGTTAGGGTTAGGTTTAGGGTTAAGTTTTAGGCTTAGGTTTAGGGTTAGTGTTGGGGGTTAGGGTTAGGGTTAGGGATAGAGTAAGGGTTAGGGTAAGGTTTAGGGTTATGTTAAGGTTTAGGGTTAGGATTAGAGTTAGGGTTAGTGTTAGGGTTAGGGTTTAGTGTTAGGATTAGTGTTTGTGTTACTGTTAGGGTTAGGGTTAGGGTTCGGGTTAGGGTTTAGGATTAGGGTTAGGGTTAGGTTTTGTTTTATTGTTAGGGTTAGGCTTTAGGGTTAGGGTTAGTGTTAGGGTTATGTTTATAGTTAGGGTTTTGTTTAGGGTTAGGTTTAGTTTTAGTGTTCGGGTTAGGGTTAGTGTTGTGGTTAGGATTAGTGATATTGGTTAGGTTTAGGGTTAGGGTTAGGGTTAGGGTTAGGGTTAGGGTTAGGTTTAATGGTTAGGGTATGATTTAGGGTTAGGGTTTAGGGTTAGGTGTAGGGTTAGGTTTAGGGTTAGGATAAGGGTTCGGTTTAGTGTAAGGTTTAGAGTTAGGTTTAGGTTTAGCGTTAGGGTTAGGGTTAGGGTTAGGGTTAGGGTTAGGTTAAGGTTTAGTATTAGGATTAGTTTTAGCGTTAGTGTTAGGGTTAGGGTTTATTTTTAGGATTAGTGTTAGGGTTACTCTTAGGGTTAGGGGTTAAGGTTAGTTTTAGGGTTAGAGTTACGGTTAGTGTTATGTTTAGGGTTAATATTATGGTAGGTTTAGGGTTAGTGTTAGGGTTAGTGTTAGGGTTAGGGGTTAGGATTAAGTTTAGGGTTAGGGTTAGTGTTCGGATTTGGGTTAGGTTTATGGTTTAGTGTAAGTGTTAGGGTTAGGTTTTGTGTTACTGTTAGGGTTAGTCGTTAGGGTTCAGGTTATTGTTAGGTTTATGGGTTAGAGTTCGTGTAAGAGTTATGTTTAGGGTTAGGGTTAGGGTTAAGGTTAGTGTTAGTGTTGGGTTACGGTTACGGTCAGGGGTAAGGTTAGGTTTAGGGTTAGGTTAGAATTAGTGTTAGGGTTAGGGTTCGGATAATGGTTAGGGTTAATGTTTGGGATTTAGTGTTACGGATAGGTTTAGGGGGTAGGGTTAGGGTTAGGTTTAGGGTTAGGTTTTAGGGTTAGGGTTACGGATAGTGTTAGGGTTAGGGTTAGGGTTAGGGTTAGGGTTAGGGTTAGGGGTTAGGTTTAGTGTTAGGGTTAGGGTTAGGGTTAGGGTTAGGGTTAGGGTTAGGGTTAGGGTTAGGTTTAGTGATATTGGATAGGGTTAGGTTTAGGGTTAGTGTTAGGGTTAGGGTTAGGTTTAGGGTTAGGTTTAGGGTTAGGTTTAGGGTTAGGGTTATGGTTAGGTTTAGTGTTAGGTTTAGGGTTAGTGTTAGTGTTAGGTTTAGAGTTACGGTTAGGGTCAGGGTTACAGTAAGGTTTAGGGTTCAGTTTAGGGTTAGGGTGAGGGTTAGGGTTAAGGTTTAAGGTTATGGTTAGTGTTAGGGATCGGTTTATGGTTAGGTTTAGGGTTAGGTTTAGGGTTAGGTGTTAGGTTTAGGTTTAGGTTTAGGTTTGGTGGTTAGTGGTAAATTTAGTGTTATATTTATGGTTAGGGATAGGGTTACGTTTAGGGTTATGGTTATGGTTAGGTTTAGGTTTTAGTGTTATGGTTATGGTTAGTGTTCGGGTTAGGGTCAGGTTTAGTCTTAGGTTTAGGGTTAGTGATATTTGTTATGGTTACGGTTAGTGTTAGGGTTAGTGTTCGGGTTAGGGTTAGTGTTCGTCTTAGGGTTAGGGTTAGTGATATTTGTTATGGTTACGGTTAGTGTTAGGGTTAGGGTTAGGGTTCGGGTTAGGGTTAGGGTTAGGGTTAGGGTTAGGGTTTAGGGTTAGGGTTAGAGTTAGGGTTAGGGTTAGGGTTAGAGTTAGGGTTAGGTTTCAGGTTAGGGTTAGGGTTAGGGTTAGGGTTCGAGTTAGTGATATAGTTTAGGGTTAGGGTTAGGGGTTAGGATTTGGGTTAGGGTTAGGGTTGGGAGTTAGTGTTACCGTTAGTGTTAGGTTTAGGGTTAGTGGTTAGGGTTACGGTTAGGGTTATGGTTAGGGATATGATTAGTGTTAGGGTTAGGGATATGGTTAGGGTTAGGGTTTAGGGTTAGGGTTAGTGTTCGGGTTAGGTTTCGCATTAGTGT
>CM036905.1:86734949-87059949 GCA_020800305.1 Porphyrio hochstetteri
GTTAGTGTTACGGTTACGGGTTAGGGTTAGGGTTAAAGATATGGTTGGATTACGGTTAGTGTTAGGTTTAGGGATAGGGTTAGGGTTAGGTTCTGGGTTATGGTTATGTTTAATGGTTAGGGTATGACTTAAAGTTAGGGGTAAGGATTAGGGTTAGGGTTAGGGTTAGGGTTAGGTTTAGGGTTTCGGGTTACGGTTACGGTTATGCATTAGCGTTATGCTTAGATTTAGTGTTAGGGTTTAGGTTTAGTGTTAGGGTAAGGGTTCGGTTTCGTGTTAGGTTTAGTGTTAGGGTTAGGTTTAGGGTTAGGGTTTAGGCCTTGGTTTAGGGTTAGTGTTGGGGGTTAGGGTTAGGGTTAGGGATAGAGTAAGGGTTAGGGTAAGGTTTAGGGTTATGTTAAGGTTTAGGGTTAGGATTAGAGTTAGGGTTAGTGTTAGGGTTAGTGTTTAGTGTTAGGATTAGTGTTTGTGTTACTGTTAGGGTTAGGGTTAGGGTTCGGGTTACGGTTTAGGATTAGGGTTAGGGTTAGATTTTGTTTTATTGTTAGGGTTAGGCTTTAGGGTTAGGGTTAATGTTAGGGTTATGTTTATAGTTAGGGTTTTGTTTAGGGTTAGGTTTAGTTTTAGTGTTCGTGTTAGGGTTAGGGTTAGTGTTGTGGTTAGGATTATTGATATTGTTTAGGGTTAGGGTTAGGGTTAGGGTTAGGGTTAGGTTTAATGGTTAGGGTATGATTTAGGGTTAGGATTTAGGGTTAGGTGTAGGGTTAGGGTTAGGGTTAGGGTTAGGGTTAGGGTTAGGGTTAGGATTAGTGTTAGGGTTAGTGTTAGGGTTAGGGTTTATTTTTAGTATTAGTGTTAGGGTTACTGTTAGGGTTAGGTGTTAAGGTTAGTTTTAGGGTTGTAGTTACGGTTAGTGTTATGTTTAGGGTTAATATTATGGTAGGTTTGGGGTTAGTGTTAGGGTTAGTGTTAGGGTTAGGGGTTAGGATTAGGTTTAGGGTTAGGGTTAGGGTTCGGATTTGGGTTAGGTTTAGGTTTTAGTGTAAGTGTTAAGTTTAGGTGTTACGGTTAGGGTTAGGGTTAGGGTTAGGTTTAGGGTTATGTTTAGTGTTAGGGTTTAGGGTTAGGGGTATGGTTAGGGTTTAGTGTTAGTGTTAGTGTTAGGTTTTGTGTTACTGTTAGGGTTAGTCGTTAGGGTTCAGGTTATTGTTATGTTTATGGCTTAGAGTTCGTGTAAGAGTTATGGTTAGGGTTAGGGTTAGGGTTAAGGTTAGTGTTAGTGTTGGGTTACGGTTACGGTCAGGGGTAAGGTTAGGTTTAGGGTTAGGTTAGAATTAGTGTTAGGGTTAGGGTTCGGATAATGGTTAGCGTTAATGTTTGGGATTTAGTGTTACGGATAGGTTTAGGGGGTAGGGTTAGGGTTAGGTTTAGGGTTAGGTTTTAGGGTTAGGGTTACGGATAGTGTTAGGGTTAGGGTTAGGTTTAGGGTTAGGGTTAGGTTTAGTGATATTGGATAGGGTTAGGGTTAGGGTTAGGGTTAGGGTTTGGTTTAGTGTTAGGGTTAGGGTTAGTGTTAGTGTTAGGTTTAGTGTTACGGTTAGGGTCAGGGTTACAGTAAGGTTTAGGGTTCAGTTTAGGGTTAGGGTGAGGGTTAGGTGTAAGGTTTAAGGTTATGGTTAGTGTTATGGATCGGTTTAGGGTTAGGTTTAGGGTTAGGTTTAGGGTTAGGGGTTAGGTTTAGGTTTAGGTTTATGTTTGGTGGTTAGTTGTAAAGTTAGTGTTATATTTATGGTTAGGGATAGGGTTACGTTTAGGGTTATGGTTAGGGTTAGGTTTAGGTTTTAGTGTTATGGTTATGGTTAGTGTTCGGGTTAGGGTCAGGGTTAGTCTTAGGTTTAGGGTTAGTGATATTTGTTATGCTTACTGTTAGTGTTAGGGTTAGTGTTCGTGTTAGGGTTAGTGTTCGTCTTAGGGTTAGGGTTAGTGATATTTGTTATGGTTACGGTTAGTTTTAGGGTTAGGGTTAGTGTTAGGTTTAGGTTTAGGGATAGGTTTAGAGCTAAGGGTTAGGGTTAGGGTAAGGGTTAGGTTTAGGGTTAGGGTTACGTTTAAGTTTAGGATTAGGGTTAGGGTTTAATGTTATGATTAGGGTTAGTGTTACGGTTACGGGTTAGGGTTAGGATTAAAGTTATGGTTGGGTTAGATTTAGGGTTAGGGTTAGGTTTAGGGTTAGGGTTAGGGTTAGGGTTAGTGTTAGGTTTAGGTTTAGGGTTAGGGATAGGGTTAGGTTTAGGGTTAGGTTTAGGGTTAGGGTTAGGGTTAGGGTTTGTGTTAGCTTTAAGATTTAGTGTTAGGGTTAGGATTAGGTTTAGGTTTAGGGTTAGGGTTAGGGTTAAAGTTAGGTTTAGGATTAGGGTTAGGCTGAGGGTTAGGGGTAACTGTTAGGGTTAGTGTTAGTTTTAGGATTCGATTTAGGGTTAGGTTTAGGGTTAGGATTAGGGTTAGGGTTAGGGTTAGTGTTAGGGTTAGGGTTAGTGATATTGGTTAGGGTTAGGGTTAGGGGTTAGATTATGGTTAGTGTTAGGGTTAAGGTTAGGGTTATGGTTAGGTTTTGGGTTTCGGGTTAGGGTTAGGGTTAGGGTTAGGGTTAGGGTTAGGGTTAGGGTTAGGGTTAGGATTAGGGTTAGGGTTAGGGTTAGTGATATTGGTTAGGGTTAGGGTTAGGGGTTAGATTATGGTTAGTGTTAGGGTTAAGGTTAGGGTTATGGTTAGGTTTTGGGTTTCGGGTTACTGTTACTGTTATGGGTTAGGGTTAGGCTTAATTTTACTGTTAGGGTTTAGGGTTAGGGTTAAGGTTAGGGTTCGGTTTAGTGTTAGTTTTAGGTTTAGGGTTAGGGCTCGGGGTTAGTTTTAATTTTAAGGTTAATGTTGGGGGTTAGGGGTTAGTGTTAGGGTTAGGGTTAGTGTTAGGTTTAGGGTTAGGGTTAGGGTTAGGGTTAGGTTTACGGTTAGGGTTAGGATTAGGGTTAGGGTTTAGTGTTATGATTAGGGTTAGTGTTACGGTTACAGGTTAGGGTTAGTGTTAAAGTTATGGTTGGGTTAGTGTTAGGGATAGGGTTAGGGTTAGGTTCCGCGTTATTATTAGGTTTAATGGTTAGGGTATGAGTTAGGGTTAGGGTTTAGGATTAGGATTAGTGTTAGTGTTACGGTTACGGGTTAGGGTTAGGGTTAAAGATATGGTTGGATTACGGTTAGTGTTAGGTTTAGGGATAGGGTTAGGGTTAGGTTCTGGGTTATGGTTATGTTTAATGGTTAGGGTATGACTTCAAGTTAGGGGTAAGGATTAGGGTTAGGTTTAGTGTTAGGGTTAGGTTTAGGGTTAGGGTTTAGGCCTTGGTTTAGGGTTAGTGTTGGTGGTTAGGGTTACGGTTAGGGATAGTGTAAGGTTTAGGGTAAGGTTTAGGGTTATGTTAAGGTTTAGGGTTAGGATTAGAGTTAGGGTTAGTGTTAGGGTTAGTGTTTAGTGTTAGGATTAGTGTTTGTGTTACTGTTAGGGTTAGGGTTAGGGTTCGGGTTATGGTTTAGGATTAGGATTAGGGTTAGATTTTGTTTTATTGTTAGGGTTAGGCTTTAGGGTTAGGGTTAATGTTAGGGTTATGTTTATAGTTAGGGTTTTGTTTAGGGTTAGGTTTAGTTTTAGTGTTCGTGTTAGGGTTAGGGTTAGTGTTGTGGTTAGGATTAGTGATATTGGTTAGGGTTAGGGTTAGGGTTAGGGTTAGGGTTAGGTTTAATGGTTAGGGTATGATTTAGGGTTAGGGTTTAGGGTTAGGTGTAGGGTTAGGGTTAGGGTTAGGGTTAGGGTTAGGGTTAGGGTTAGGATTAGTGTTAGGGTTAGTTTTAGGGTTAGGGTTTATTTTTAGTATTAGTGTTAGGGTTACTGTTAGGGTTAGGGGTTAATGTTAGTTTTAGTGTTGTAGTTACGGTTAGTGTTATGTTTAGGGTTAATATTATGGTAGGTTTGGGGTTAGTGTTAGGGTTAGTGTTAGGGTTAGGTGTTAGGATTAGGTTTAGGGTTAGGGTTAGGGTTCGGATTTGGGTTAGGTTTAGGTTTTAGTGTAAGTGTTAAGTTTAGGTGTTACGGTTAGGGTTAGGGTTAGGGTTAGGTTTAGGGTTATGTTTAGTGTTAGGGTTTAGGGTTAGGGGTATGGTTAGGGTTTAGTGTTAGTGTTAGTGTTAGGTTTTGTGTTACTGTTAGGGTTAGTCGTTAGGGTTCAGGTTATTATGTTTATGGCTTAGAGTTCGTGTAAGAGTTATGGTTAGGGTTAGGGTTAGGGTTAAGGTTAGTGTTAGTGTTGGGTTACGGTTACGGTCAGGGGTAAGGTTAGGTTTAGGGTTAGGTTAGAATTTGTGTTAGGGTTAGGGTTCGGATAATGGTTAGGGTTAATGTTTGGGATTTAGTGTTACGGATAGGTTTAGGGGGTAGGGTTAGGGTTAGGTTTAGGGTTAGGTTTTAGGCTTAGGGTTACGGATAGTGTTAGGGTTAGGGTTAGGGTTAGGGTTAGGGTTAGGTTTAGGGTTAGTGTTAGGGTTAGGGTTAGGGTTAGGTTTAGGGTTAGGGTTAGGTTTAGTGATATTGGATAGGGTTAGGGTTAGGGTTAGGGTTAGTGTTAGTGTTAGGGTTAGGGTTAGGGTTAGGGTTTGGTTTAGTGTTAGGGTTAGGGTTAGTGTTAGTGTTAGGTTTAGAGTTACGGTTAGGGTCAGGGTTACAGTAAGGTTTAGGGTTCAGTTTAGGGTTAGTGTGAGGGTTAGGTGTAAGGTTTAAGGTTATGGTTAGTGTTATGGATCGGTTTAGTGTTAGGTTTAGGGTTAGGTTTAGGGTTAGGGGTTAGGTTTAGGTTTAGGTTTATGTTTGGTGGTTAGTTGTAAAGTTAGTGTTATATTTATGGTTAGGGATAGGGTTACGTTTAGGGTTATGGTTAGGGTTAGGTTTAGGTTTTAGTGTTATGGTTATGGTTAGTGTTCGGGTTAGGGTCAGGGTTAGTCTTAGGTTTAGGGTTAGTGATATTTGTTATGCTTACTGTTAGTGTTAGGGTTAGTGTTCGTGTTAGGGTTAGTGTTCGTCTTAGGGTTAGGGTTAGTGATATTTGTTATGGTTACGGTTAGTTTTAGGGTTAGGGTTAGTGTTAGGTTTAGGTTTAGGGTTAGGGATAGGGTTAGGTTTAGGGTTAGGTTTAGGGCTAGGGTTAGGGTTAGGGTTAGGGTTAGGGTTAGGGTTAGGGTTAGGGTTAGGGTTAGGGTTAGGGTTAGGGTTAGGGTTAGGGTTAGGGTTAGTGATATTGGTTAGGGTTAGGGTTAGGGGTTAGATTATGGTTAGTGTTAGGGTTAAGGTTAGGGTTATGGTTAGGTTTTGGGTTTCGGGTTAGGGTTAGGGTTAGGGTTAGGGTTAGGGTTAGGGTTAGGGTTAGGGTTAGGATTAGGGTTAGGGTTAGGGTTAGTGATATTGGTTAGGGTTAGGGTTAGGGGTTAGATTATGGTTAGTGTTAGGGTTAAGGTTAGGGTTATGGTTAGGTTTTGGGTTTCGGGTTACTGTTACTGTTATGGGTTAGGGTTAGGCTTAATTTTACTGTTAGGGTTTAGGGTTAGGGTTAAGGTTAGGGTTCGGTTTAGTGTTAGTTTTAGGTTTAGGTTTAGGGCTCGGGGTTAGTTTTAATTTTAAGGTTAATGTTGGGGGTTAGGGGTTAGTGTTAGGGTTAGGGTTAGTGTTAGGTTTAGGGTTAGGGTTAGGGTTAGGGTTAGGTTTACGGTTAGGGTTAGGATTAGGGTTAGGGTTTAGTGTTATGATTAGGGTTAGTGTTACGGTTACAGGTTAGGGTTAGTGTTAAAGTTATGGTTGGGTTAGTGTTAGGGATAGGGTTAGGGTTAGGTTCCGCTTTATTATTAGGTTTAATGGTTAGGGTATGAGTTAGGGTTAGGGTTTAGGATTAGGATTAGGGTTAGTGTTACGGTTACGGGTTACGGTTAGGGTTAAAGATATGGTTGGATTACGGTTAGTGTTAGGTTTAGGGATAGGGTTAGGGTTAGGTTCTGGGTTATGGTTATGTTTAATGGTTAGGGTATGACTTCAAGTTAGGGGTAAGGATTAGGGTTAGGTTTAGTGTTAGGGTTAGGTTTAGGGTTAGGGTTTAGGCCTTGGTTTAGGGTTAGTGTTGGTGGTTAGGGTTAGGGTTAGGGATAGAGTAAGGTTTAGGGTAAGGTTTAGGGTTATGTTAAGGTTTAGGGTTAGGATTAGAGTTAGGGTTAGTGTTAGGGTTAGTGTTTAGTGTTAGGATTAGTGTTTGTGTTACTGTTAGGGTTAGGGTTAGGGTTCGGGTTATGGTTTAGGATTAGGATTAGGGTTAGATTTTGTTTTATTGTTAGGGTTAGGCTTTAGGGTTAGGGTTAATGTTAGGGTTATGTTTATAGTTAGGGTTTTGTTTAGGGTTAGGTTTAGTTTTAGTGTTCGTGTTAGGGTTAGGGTTAGTGTTGTGGTTAGGATTAGTGATATTGGTTAGGGTTAGGGTTAGGGTTAGGGTTAGGGTTAGGTTTAATGGTTAGGGTATGATTTAGGGTTAGGGTTTAGGGTTAGGTGTAGGGTTAGGGTTAGGGTTAGGGTTAGGGTTAGGGTTAGGGTTAGGGTTAGGATTAGTGTTAGGGTTAGTTTTAGGGTTAGGGTTTATTTTTAGTATTAGTGTTAGGGTTACTGTTAGGGTTAGGGGTTAATGTTAGTTTTAGTGTTGTAGTTACGGTTAGTGTTATGTTTAGGTTTAATATTATGGTAGGTTTGGGGTTAGTGTTAGGGTTAGTGTTAGGGTTAGGGGTTAGGATTAGGTTTAGGGTTAGGGTTAGTGTTCGGATTTGGGTTAGGTTTAGGTTTTAGTGTAAGTGTTAAGTTTAGGTGTTACGGTTAGGGTTAGGGTTAGGGTTAGGTTTAGGGTTATGTTTAGTGTTAGGGTTTAGGGTTAGGGGTATGGTTAGGGTTTAGTGTTAGTGTTAGTGTTAGGTTTTGTGTTACTGTTAGGGTTAGTCGTTAGGGTTCAGGTTATTGTTATGTTTATGGCTTAGAGTTCGTGTAAGAGTTATGGTTAGGGTTAGGGTTAGGGTTAAGGTTAGTGTTAGTGTTGGGTTACGGTTACGGTCAGGGGTAAGGTTAGGTTTAGGGTTAGGTTAGAATTAGTGTTAGGGTTAGGGTTCGGATAATGGTTAGCGTTAATGTTTGGGATTTAGTGTTACGGATAGGTTTAGGGGGTAGGGTTAGGGTTAGGTTTAGGGTTAGGTTTTAGGCTTAGGGTTACGGATAGTGTTAGGGTTAGGGTTAGGGTTAGGGTTAGGGTTAGGTTTAGGGTTAGTGTTAGGGTTAGGGTTAGGGTTAGGTTTAGGGTTAGGGTTAGGTTTAGTGATATTGGATAGGGTTAGGGTTAGGGTTAGGGTTAGTGTTAGTGTTAGGGTTAGGGTTAGGGTTAGGGTTTGGTTTAGTGTTAGGGTTAGGGTTAGTGTTAGTGTTAGGTTTAGAGTTACGGTTAGGGTCAGGGTTACAGTAAGGTTTAGGGTTCAGTTTAGGGTTAGGGTGAGGGTTAGGTGTAAGGTTTAAGGTTATGGTTAGTGTTATGGATCGGTTTAGGGTTAGGTTTAGGGTTAGGTTTAGGGTTAGGGGTTAGGTTTAGGTTTAGGTTTATGTTTGGTGGTTAGTTGTAAAGTTAGTGTTATATTTATGGTTAGGGATAGGGTTACGTTTAGGGTTATGGTTAGGGTTAGGTTTAGGTTTTAGTGTTATGGTTATGGTTAGTGTTCGGGTTAGGGTCAGGGTTAGTCTTAGGTTTAGGGTTAGTGATATTTGTTATGCTTACTGTTAGTGTTAGGGTTAGTGTTCGTGTTAGGGTTAGTGTTCGTCTTAGGGTTAGGGTTAGTGATATTTGTTATGGTTACGGTTAGTTTTAGGGTTAGGGTTAGTGTTAGGTTTAGGTTTAGGGATAGGTTTAGAGCTAAGGGTTAGGGTTAGGATTAGTCATAGGTTTAGAGTTAGTGTTACGGTTACGGGTTAGTGTTAGGGTTAGGGTTTGTTTTAGGGTTAGGGTTAGGGTTAGGTTTTGTGTTAGGGTTAGGGTTAGGGGTTATGGTTCGGGTTATGGTTATGTTTATGGGTTAGAGTTCCTGTAAGATCTATGTTTAGGGTTAGGTTTATGGATGGGTTAGGATTCGGGTTAGGATTAAGGTTAGTGTTAGATTTGGGTTAGGGTTAGGGTTAGGATTAAGGTTAGGGTTAGTGTTACGGTTAGTTTTAGGGTTAGGGTTAGGAATAGGGTCAGGGTTACGGTAAGGGTTATGGTTCATTTTAAGTTTAGCGTGAGGGTTAGGTGTAAGGTGAGGGTTAGGGGTAAGATTGAGGTTTAGGGTTAGTGTTAGGTTTCGGTTTAGGGTTTGGTTTTGGGTTAGGTTTAGGGTTAGGGTTAGGTTTAGGTTTAGGGTTAGGGTTAGGTTTAGGTTTAGGGTTAGGTTTAGAGCTAAGAGTTAGGGTTAGGATTAGTGATAGATTTAGGGTTAGTGTTACGGTTACGGGTTAGGGTTAGGGTTAGTTTTAGGGTTAGGGTTAGGCTTAGATTTTGTGTTAGGGTTAGGGTTAGGGGTTAGTGTTCGGGTTATGGTTATGTTTATGGGTTAGAGTTCCTGTAAGAGCTTTGTTTAGGGTTAGGTTTATGGATGGTTTAGGATTCGGGTTAGTATTAAGGTTAGTGTTAGGTTTGGGTTAGGGTTACGGTTAGGGTAGGGGTTAGGGTTTGGGTTAGGGTTAGGGTCAGGGATTCTGTAATGTTTAGTGTTCATTTTAGGGTTAGCGTGAGGGTTAGGTTTAAGGTGAAGGTTAGGTGTAAGTTTTAGGGTTAGGGTTAGTGTTAGGGTTCTGTTTATTTTTTGGTTTAGGGTTAGGTTTAGGGTTAGGGTTAGGGTTTATGTTTAGGGTTAGGGTTAGGGTTAGGGTTAGGGTTAGGGTTAGATTTGGGGGTTAATGTTACCTATAGTGTTATGTTTAGGGTTAGGGATAGGGTTACCGTTAGGGTTATGGTTAGGGTTAGGTTTAGGTTTTATTGTTAGGGTTAGTATTAGGGTTAGGGTTAGGGTTAGGTTTCGGATTATGGTTAGGGTTAATGGTTGGGATTTATGCTTATGAATAGTGTTAGGTGTTAGTGTTAGGTTTATGGTGAGTGTTTAGGGTTAGAGTTACGTTTAGGGTTCAGTATAGGGTTAGGGTGAGTGTTAGGGTTAGGGTGTGCTTTAAGGGTAAGTGTTAGGGTTATGGTTAGGGTTAGGTTTATGGTTTCGGGTTACGGTTACGGTTATGGGTTAGTGTTAGGCTCATGTTTAGGGTTAGTGTTTAGGTTTAGGCTTAGTGATAGTGTTCGGTTTAGGTTTAGGTTTAAATTTAGGGTTAGGGTTAGGGTTAGGTTTTGTATTAGGGTTAGGGTTGGGGCTAGTGTTAGGGTTATGGTTATGTTTATGGGTTAGAGTTCGTATAATAGTTATGGTTAGGGTTAGGGTTAGTGTTCGGGTTAGGGTTAAGATTAGTGTTAGGTTTGGGTTAGGGTTACGGGTACGGGTTATGTTTAGGTTTAGGGTTAGGGTAGGGTTAGGGTTAGGGTTAGGGTTAGGGTTAGGGTTAGGTTTAGGGTTAGGTTTAGGGTTAGGGTTAGTGTTTATGGTTAGTATTAGTGTTAGGGTTAATGTTAGGGTTTCGGGTTAGGGTTAGTGTTTGTTTTAGGGTTAGAGTTAGGGTTAGGATCAGGGTTACGGTAAGGTTTAGGGGTCTGTTTAGTGTTAGGGTGAGGGTTAGTGTTAGTGTGAATGTTAGGGGTAAGGTTTAAGGTTAGGGTTAGTGTTAGGGATCGGTTTAGGGTTAGGTTTAGTGTTAGGTTTAGGGTTAGGGGTTAGGTTTAGGTTTAGGTTTAGGTTTGGTGGTTAGTGGTACAGTTAGTTTTATGTTTAGGGTTAGGGATAGGGTTACGGTTAGGGTTATGGTTAGGGTTAGGTTTAGGTTTTAGTGTTATGGTTAGGGTTATTGTTCGGGGTAGGGTTTGGATTAGTCTTAGGATTAGGGTTAGTGATATTAGTTATGGTTACGGTTAGTGTTAGGTTTAGGGTTAGGGTTAGGTTTAGGGTTAGGGTTAGGTTTAGAGCTAAGGGTTATGTTTAGGATTAGGGATAGAGTTAGGTTTATTGTTCGGTTATGGTTAGCGTTAGGGTTTATGTTTAGGGTTAGTGTTAGTGTTAGGTTTACCATTATGGTTAGGGTTTAGGGTAAGGGTTAATGTTAGGTGTTAGCGTTAGGTTTAGGGTTAGGGATAGGATTAGGGTTAGGATTAAGGTTTGTGTTTAGGGTTAGGTTTAAGGTTAATGTTATGTTTTGGGTTAAGTTTTAGGGTTAGGGTTAGGGTTAAGTTTTGTGTTAGGGTTAGGGTTAGGGATTAGAGTTTGGGTTATGGTTAGATTTATGTGTTAGTGTTCGGGTAAGACTTAGTGTTATGGTTAGGTTTAGGGTTAGGTAAGGGTTCGGGTAAGGGTTAAAGTTAGTGTTAGGGTTGGATTTGGGTTAGATTTAGGGGTTAGGTCTAGGGTTATGGTTAGGGTAGGGTTAGGGTTATGGTTAGGTTTAGGGTTAGGTTTAGGCTCAGTGTTCGGATTATGGTTAGGGTTAATGGTTGGGATTTAGGGATACGGTTAGGTTTAGGGGATAGGTTTAGGGTTATGTTTAGGGTTAGGGTTTAGTGTTAGGGTTATGGTTAGTGTTAGGGTTCAGTTTGTAGTTAGGGTGAGTGTTAAGGTTAGGGTGAGGGTTAGGGGTAAGTGTTAGTGTTACGGTTAGTGTTAGGGTTCAGTTTAGGGTTAGGTTTAGGGTTAGGTTTAGGGTTATGGTTAGGGGTTAATTTTAGGGTTAGGGTTAGGTTTGCGGGTTAGGCTTAGGTTTAGGGTTTAGTGTTATGGTTAGTTTTAGTGTTTGGGTTAGGGTTAGGGTTAGGTTTATTTATATTGGTTATGGTTAAGTTTAGTGTTCGGGTTAGGGTCAGGTTTATGTGTAGGTTTAGAGTTAGTTTTAGAGCTAAGTGTTAGGGTTAGGATTAGTGTTAGGTTTAGGGTTCGGTTATGGTTAGCGTTAGGGTTTAGGTTTAGGGTTAGTGTTAGTGTTAGGTTTACGGTTAGGGTTACGGTTTAGGTTAAGTGTTAAGGTTAGGTGTTAGGGTTAGGTTTAGGATTAGGGTTAGGGTTAGGGTTAGGGTTAGCGTTAGGGTTTAGGTTTTGGTTTAGTGTTTGGGTTAGGTTTAGGGTTAGGGTTATGGTTGGTTAGGGTAGGTGTTAGTGTTAGGGTTTGGGTTAGGATTTGTTTTAGGTTTAGGATTATGGTTGGGTTAGGGTTATGGTTAGGGTTATGGTTAGGGATAGATTTAGTGTTGGGTTTAGGGTTTAGTGTTAGGGTTAGCGTTAGTGTTCGGGTATGGTTTAGGGTTAGGGTTGGTGTTCGGGTTAGGGTTAGTGTTATTTGATATCTTTAGGGTTAGGGTTAGTGTTAGGGTTAGGGTTAGCTTTAGGTTTAGAGGTTAGTGTTAGGTTTAGGATTAGTGATAGAGTTAGGGTTAGGTTTCGGTTAGGGTTAGCGTTAGGGTTTAGGTTTAGGTTTAGCTTTAGGATTCGGTTTAGAGTTAGGGTTAGGGGTTAGGGTTAGTGTTACTGATTAGGGTTAGTGTTAGGGTTAGGGTCATTAGGGTTATGGATATGACTAGTGTTATGTTTAGGGTTAGGATTCGTGTTAGTGTTAGGTTTATTGGTTAGGGTTAGGGTAAGAGTTAGGTTTAGGGTTAGGTTTAGGGTTGGGTTAGGGTTAGTGTTAGGGTTAGGGTTAGGGTTAGTGTTAGGGTTTAGGTTTCCGGTTACTTTTAGGGTAGGTTTAGGGTTAGGGTTATGGTTAGGGTTAGGTTCCGAGTTATGTTTAGGTGTATTGGTTAGGGTAAGTGTTAATGTTAGGGGTTAGGATTAGGGTTAGGGTTAGGGTTAGGGTTTAGGGTTAGGGTTAATATTAGGGTTAGGGTTAGTTTTAATGTAATTGTTAGGATTAGTGTTAGGGTTAGGGTTAAGTTTTAAGTTAGGGTTAGGGTTAGGCATTAGTGTTAGGTTTAGGTTTTGGGTTTAGCTTTTGGATTAGGGTTAGGTTTCCGTTACGGTTAGGGTCAGGGTTAGTGTTAGGGTTTGGGTTAGGGTTAGGTTTAGGGTGAGTTTTAGGGGTAAGTGTTAGGGTAAGGGTTAGGGTTAGTGGTAGGATTAGGGTTAGGTTTAGGATTAGGGTTAGGGTTAGGGTTAGGATTAGGTTTAGGGTTAGATTTAGGTTTCGGGTTAGGGTTAGGGTTAGGGTTAGGGTTAGATTTAGGTTTAGGGATTAGGGCTAGTGTTAGGGTTAGCTTTGGGTTAGGGTTAGGGTTAGGTTTTGGTTTAGGTTTAGGATTTAGGGTAAGGGTTAGGGTTAGTGGTAGTGTTTGGGTTAGGGGTTAGGGTTAGGGTTAGGGTTAGGGTTAGGGTTAGGGTTAGGGTTAGGGTTAGGGTTAGATTTAGGTTTAGGGATTAGGGCTAGTGTTAGGGTTAGCTTTGTGTTAGGGTTAGGGTTAGGTTTTGGTTTAGGTTTAGGATTTAGGGTAAGGGTTAGGGTTAGTGGTAGTGTTTGGGTTAGGGGTTAGGGTTAGGGTTAGGGTTAGGGTTAGGGTTAGGGTTAGGGTTATGTTCAGTGTTACGGGTTAGGGTTAGAGGTTAGGTTAAGTTTTAGGGTTAGTGTTGGGTTTATGTTTAGGGTTAGTATTAGTGTAAGGTTAAGTTAAGGGTTAGGGCTATTGTTAGGGTTAACGGTTAGTGTTAGGGTTTTTTTTATGTTTCGGGTTAGGGTTAGGCTTACGTTTTAGGGTAAGAGTTAAGGATAGAGGTTATGGTTAGGGTTAGGGTTAGTGTTGGGTTGGGGTTAGGGTTAGGGTTAGGTGTTACTTTTAGCTTTAGGGTTAGGTTTAGGGTCATTATGGCTAGGGTTATTGTTTGGGTTAGGGTTTAGTGTAAGTGAAAGGGTTAGGGTTCGGTTTAGTGTTACGAATAGGTATTAGGTTTAGTGTTAGGTTTAGGGTTTAGAATTTGTGTTAGTATTAGTTTTAGGGTTATGGGTTATATTTAGGTTTAGGGTTTATTTTAGAGTTAGTGTTAGGGTTAGGGTTTGGGTTAGGCTTAGGTTTAGGGTTGGGTTTATGGTTAGAGTCATTAGGGATATGTTTATTAGGGTTAGGGTTAGAGTTAGTTTTCGGTTTAGGTTTAGTGTTAGGATTAGTTTTAGGGTTAGGGTTAGGGTTTAGGGTTCGGTTTAGTGTTCGGTTTACGGTTACGGATAGGGGTTAGGGTTAAATTTAGGGTTAGGCTTTAGGGTTAGGTTTAGGATTATGTTTAGGGTTATGGGTTATGTTTAGGGTTAGTTTTAATTTTAGGGTTAGAGGTTAGGGTAAGGGTATGCGTTAGCGTTACTGTTGGGGTTGGGGTTAGTGTTAGGGGTCAGGGTTATTGTTAGTGTTAGTGTTACGGCTAATGTTTGAATTAGGATTTAGGGTAAGGTTAGTTTTAGGGTTAAGGTTAGGGATTAGGGTTATGGTTATGGTTAGGGTAAATGTTTGAGTTAGGATTTAGGGTAAGGTTAGGGTTAGTTTTAGGGTTAGGGTTAGTGTTAGTGTTAGGGTTTAGTGTTAGGGATAGAGTTAGTGTTAGGTTTAGTGTTAGTATTAGGGTTAGGTTTAGGGGTTAGTGTTAGGGTTAGGTTTTCGGTTATGTTTAGTGTTAGGTTTAGGTTTAAGGTTAGGGTTAGGCTTAGGGTTAGGGTTGGGGTTAGGGTTAGGTTTAGGGTTAGAGTTAGGTTTAGGGATTAGATTTAGGGTTAGGGTTAGGGTTAGGTTTATGATTAGGGTTAGGGTTATTGTTAGTGTTAGGTTTAGGGGTTAGGGTTAGGGTTAGGGTTAGGGTCAGGGGTTAGGTTTAGGCTTAGTTTTAGGGTTAGCTTTAGGGAGTAGGTTACGGGTTAGGGTTAGGATTGTGGTTAGGGTTAGGGTTAGGGTTAGGGTTAGTGTTAGGTGTTAGGTTTAGGGTTAGGTTTAGGGTTAGGGTTAGGTTTAGGGTTACTGTATCTGCCAGTCTGTTTCCTTTCCCTTCTCCCTGACAGTGCCGACAGTGCTGACATTGCTGCCTGCTATCAAGCAGTGTTTGATAAATTGTGGCCAGAGCCCAGCACAGTGCAGTAAGGTGTCCATCTCTGGGAAACCTACAGCAATTTTTCCTTAGGTATGCAGTGACTTGATCGGGGTCGTGATTATTCTGTCTCGGAGAAAGCTCTTCAGTGGTATTCATAAACCTATGCTTGATATATAACAAATACTGAACCATCTGCACCAAACCTACCAATAGCAAAATGCTAGTTTGAATATCCCAGAGATATTGAAGATTTTCAAATCTGTCCTAAGAGCTGTTGTATTAGCCCAAAGGAAAAGAAAGCAGTGCCCCCACCATACCGGCTGCTGTTATTAACCCCTCCCTGTCCAAAGAATGGACAGGACAGCAAAACCTCATACAAGTACCAGCTTAAGCTCATGGTCATCGATATTATTGTATCATAGACCGATATCATAAAATACACTATAATGAAGTATGGGAACAAGTACGGGAGCCGCAGACCTGAGAGAGTAAAGAATCCTGCCAGGATTGTATACAGCATGCGGTGGTTTTGCTGCCACAACCTTGTGAATAAATACCACAGCATCGTGATCAGAGATTGCTTAAACAACAGTGCTTATCTTAATTGCGATAGTTAGGGTCAGATCTACCGTTATCCCAACCGTTCGTGCCCCACGTTGGGCGCCAAAATGACTGTCGTGGTTTTGCCCCGGCCGAGGGCCGCACCCCACACAGTCGCTTGTACTTTTAAAAGGAAGGGGGAAGGAAAGTTGGGGGAGGGGGAAAAGGGAAGGAAGAAAGGAGGAAAAGAAATCACAACCTAGAAACCAGAACCCCGCAGGTTGGGATAAGGATAGTTTACTAAACAATAACAGAAAACTAGATATAACAATAACAGAAGTTTAAAGCACCAAATAGATGAAACTGGTGATACACAATGCAATTTCTCACCAAACCACACAACTCAGGCCGCACAGCTTAGAGCCATCCCGGAACCCGACCGTCTCCAGAAATTGCACGTCCTGGCGTTGTCTCCTCCTCCTCCCCCCAGTCCTCCTTTATACTGAGCATGACGTAACTGTCATGGAATGTCCTCTTTTGCCAATTCGGGTCACCTGTCCTGGCTGCGTCCCCTCCTTTCTCATTAGTAACGAAGTATGCAGAGCTGAGAAAGGTACTTGATTGCTTGGCAACAATCAGAAACATCAGGGTGCTATCAGCACTATTCTCATGCTAACACCCAAACATGGCATTCCATCCACTGCTAAAAAAAAATTTAACTCCATCATAGCTGAAACCAGGACATTATCCACCCCTTATTCCATACCATTTACGTCATGACCAGATCCAACAATTTTCTTTGGGTACAACCAGTTTCGTGTTTCACACACCCATATATGTATGTACACATGTATGCACACATACGTGCATACAGATCTTACTCCCTCAGTCTGTGAATCATCCCTCTGAAGTTGTTGAGTTCATTTAGTCCATGATTTTCAGGCTCCATTTGTCGTAACAGTTTCTCAGGATAATTGTATGTTCCATTGGCTCGTTGCATGCTGCATCTCAGGCTCTTGACTGATACACCTGGCATGGTCCATGCTCATAGTCTGTGGGTCAGAGTTTATTTTCAAAGGGAGAAAAAAAGTTCTTGAGAGGCCAGGCTTTATTTCCATCATCATGGCACTCATTCTTCATTAACTTGTATGACTCCGGCTATAATGCTATGGTACAACATACAGCAATCATAACAATAATGAATATACAATAATGGGTTATTTGGCAATTATTATAATTTCTACTTTATTAATTATATTGGCTATTCTCACCCAAAATCAAATCCCCTTGAGGTACACATCGAACTTCTCCATCCCTCTGCATTACCCACCAAGTACAGCCTGGTCCTTGAGCAAAAACAATTCCAGACATGGGTTTACCTTTGCCTGAAGCAGGAATGACCCAAACTCTCTTTCCCAATACACTCTTCATATGCACTACTGGGACTCTGTCTCCCTCTACAGTACGTGGAAATTTTGACTGGGCAGGGCCAGCCCGATTGGTAGATCCCCTAGAGTTAACTAACCACGTGGCTTTGGCCAAATGTGTATCCCAATGCTTGAATGTCCCACCACACATTGCTTTCAGTGTAGTTTTTAAAAGTCCATTATATCGTTCAATTTTCCCAGAGGCCGGTGCATGATAAGGAATGTGGTACACCCACTCAATGCCATGCTCTTTGGCCCAGGTGTCTATAAGAGTGTTTCGGAAATGAGTCCCATTGTCTGACTCGATTCTTTCTGGAGTACCATGTCGCCAGAGGACTTGCCTCTCAAGGCCCAGAATTGTATTTCGAGCAGTGGCATGGGGTACGGGATATGTTTCTAGCCAGCCGGTAGTTGCCTCCACCATTGTAAGCACATAACGTTTGCCATGGCGGGTTTGTGGGAGGGTGATGTAATCAATCTGCCAAGCCTCCCCATATTTATATTTCATCCACCGTCCTCCATACCAAAGGGGCTTTAACCGCTTAGCTTGCTTGATTGCAGCACGTCTCACATTCGTGGACAACTTGTGCGATGGCGTCCATGGTCAAGTCCACCCCTCGATCCCGAGCCCATCTATATGTTGCATCTCTCCCTTGATGACCCGAGGTATCATGAGCCCATCGAGCTATGAATAATTCACCCTTACGTTGCCAGTCTAGATCTACCTGAGCCACTTTAATCCTAGCAGCCTTATCTACCTGATGGTTGTTTTCATGTTCCTCCATGGCCCGACTCTTAGGTACATGGGCATCGACATGACGTACCTTTACAACAAGTTTCTCTAACCGAGCAGAGATATCTTGCCATAAGTCATCAGCCCATATAGGTTTGCCTCTACGCTGCCAGTTGTTCTTTTTCCACTGCTGCAACCACCCCCACAGGGCATTCGCCACCATCCATGAATCAGTATAAAGGTAGAGCCTTGGCCACTTTTCTCTCTCAGCAATGTCCAGGGCTAACTGGATGGCCTTCACCTCAGCGAACTGGCTTGATTCACCTTTTCCTTCAGTGGCTTCTGCTACTCTTCTTATAGGATTCCATACAGCAGCTTTCCATCTCCGATGCTTACCCACAATGCGACAAGACCCATCAGTGAACAGGGCATATCGCTTCTCATTCTCTGGCAGTTCGTTGTAGGGTGGGGCTTCTTCAGCGCGTGTTACCTCCTCATCCTCTGGTGACATCCCAAAATCTTTGCCTTCTGGCCAGTCTGTGATCACCTCCACGATTCCTGGGCGATTGGGGTTTCCTATTCGAGCCCGCTGTGTAATTAGTGCAACCCACTTGCTCCACGTAGCATCAGTGGCATGGTGTGTAGGAGGAACCTTCCCTTTGAACATCCAGCCCAGCACCGGCAGTCGGGGTGCCAGGAGGAGCTGGGCTTCAGTTCCAATCAGTTCTGAGGCGGCTCGAACCCCTTCATAGGCGGCCAGTATTTCCTTTTCTGTTGGAGTATAATTGGCCTCAGATCCTTTGTAGGCCCGACTCCAAAACCCCAGCGGTCGACCTCGAGTCTCCCCTTGTGCTTTCTGCCAGAGACTCCAGGTCGGGCCGTTCTCCCCAGCTGCAGTGTAGAGCATATTTTTAATATCTGTCCCTGTCCGGACAGGCCCAAGGGCCACTGCATGGACTATCTCGCGTTTGATCTGCTCAAAGGCTTGCTGTTGCTCAGGGCCCCATTGGAAATCATTCTTCTTTCGAGTTACATGGTAGAGTGGGCTCACAATGAGACTGTAGTTTGGGACATGCATTCACCAGAAACCTATAACACCTAAGAAAGCTTGTGTTTCCTTTTTGTTGCTTGGTGGAGACATAGCTGCTATTTTATTAATAATGTCCATTGGGATCTGACGACGCCCATCCTGCCATTTTATTCCTAAAAACTGGATTTCTTGCGTAGGCTCCTTGACTTTACTTCGTTTTATAGCAAAACCGGCTTCTAAAAGGATTTTAATTACCCTGTTTCCTTTTTCAAAAACTTCCTCTGCTATGTTGCCCCATACAATGATGTCATCAATATACTGCAGGTGCTCTGGTGCTTCACCCTTTTCCAGTGTAGTCTGGATTAGTCCATGGCAGATGGTGGGGCTATGTTTCCACCCCTGGGGCAGACGATTCCACGTGTATTGGATGCCTCTCCAAGTGAAAGCAAACTGTGGCCTGCACTCTGGCGCCAGTGGGATCGAGAAGAAAGCGTTCGCAATGTCGATTGTGGCGTACCACTTGGCTGCCTTCGATTCCAATTCATACTGGAGCTCTAACATGTCTGGCACAGCAGCACTCATACCTGGAGTGACTTCATTTAGGCCACGATAATCTACTGTCAGCCTCCACTCTCCATTGGACTTCCTCACTGGCCATATGGGACTATTAAAGGGTGAGTGGGTTCGGCTGATCACTCCCTGATCCTCCAGTTGACGAATCAGCTTATGGATGGGAATCAGGGAATCTCGGTTAGTACGGTATTGTCGTCTGTGCACCGTCGTCGTAGCAACTGGCACTTGCTGTTCTTCACCCTTCAACAACCCCACAACAGCAGAATCCTCCGAGAGTCCAGGCAAGGCACACAATTGTTCAATTTCTTCTGTTTCCAAAGCAGCTATTCCAAAAGCCCATCGGTACCCTTTAGGGTCTTTAAAATACCCTCTACGTAGATAATCTATACCTAAAATGCACGGAGCTTCTGGACCAGTCACAATGGGGTGTTTTTCCCAGTCCTTCCCAGTTAGGCTCACCTCAGCCTCTAGCACAGTTAGTTGTTGGGATCCCCCTGTCACTCCAGAAATACAAACGGGTTCTACCCCTTCATGATTCGATGGCATTAGAGTACACTGGGCACCAGTATCCACCAGAGCTTTGTACTCTTGTGGGTCTGACGTGCCAGGCCATCGGATCCACACAGTCCAATAAACCCGATTATCCCTCTCCTCCACCTGGCTGGAGGCAGGGCCCCTCTATTGCTGCTGATCATATTTGTTTTCCACTGGTTGCATAAAGGACTTAGAGGTCCCTTCAAGAGGATCAGGCACATCAGACATATAGGTAGGCCTTCCAGTTGGTCTAGGGAACTGCCCAGTAGAAACTGGTGCAGCCTTCTTCCTGGCAGAATCTCGTTGTGCGAATGTTTTACCCCGCAGCTCATTTACTCGTGCTCGAAGGGCTGAGGTGGGCTGCATATCCCATTTCCTCATGTCGTCTCCATGATCAAGCAGGTAAAACCACAATGTACGTCGTGGTGTGTATTCTCCCTCTTGGAACGATGGACGCTTTCTCCCAATAGCTGCAACATTGCTCCATACGGGTTGGGAGTTGGACACATTGTTGTCAAGTCGTTGAACCAGTTTCTCTACTGCTGCAATGACGGAGAGGGAAACATTGTCTTGGTATTTCCGGAGTCGGCAGGACACCTCATTTACGGTTGGTGGATCCGTATCATTCCAGTCAATTACTGCCAGTGAATAGGTGCACCCTGATGGTGCACTTCGTACAACTTTACGCCACATATCTGAAGTGCATAGGACTTCATCGGGATCAGCGGGAAGCCGTGAATTGTCCAGATCATAATAAATTATCTCCCGTACAGCTAATTCTCTCAGGTGCTGGACAGCTGTCTCTATGCTGTTACACTTGGGTGTCTGACATGTAATATATTCCTTTATGGGATATCTTTCCTGCACACTTGACAGTAGTCGCCTCCAGAGGCTGAGGATTTCCGGCCTCCTCCCAATTGCTTTGTCATTTCCTCCTTCTCTAGCTAGGGATCCCAACTGCTTGGCCTCTCTGCCTTCTAATTCCAAACTACTGGCCCCGTGATCCCAACATCGGAGCAACCAAGTGATAATGTGCTCACTTGGGTGGCGGGTGAAATCTTTTCGAACCTCACGCAGCTCACTCAGAGTCAGGGATCGGGTAACAATCTCTGGTTCTGCCTCATCCTGATATCCTCGAGATGATCCCGGTTGATCATCATCATCATCCGTCAATATGCGAACTGATTTCTTTGTGCCTTTCCTCTTTTGTACGGGAGCAACAGACACTGGTGTGGGTTGGTTTTTCGGATCATCTGCAGTGTCTGCTGTAGAGATTACAGTAGCTGCAGTGTCGGTCACAGGGGTTGCAGTAGCTGCAGTGTCAGCCCCAGTGGTTGCAGCAGCTATAGTATCTGCCAGTCTGTTTCCTCTCCCTTCTCCCTGACAGTGCTGACAGTGCTGACAGTGCTGCCTGCTATCAAGCAGTGTTTGATAAATAGTGGCCAGAGCCCAGCACAGTGCAGTAAGGTGTCCATCTCTGGGAAACCTACAGCAATTTTTCCTTAGGTATGCAGTCACTTGATCAGGGTATTGTAGCTGTTCAGGAGTGAAGTTCCAAACAATCGGACGTGAGAAAGCACCTAGGTACTTGCCCATTCTTTGCCACATGCCCTGCCACTCGTGATTATTCTGTCTCAGAGAAAGCTCTTCAGTGGTATTCATAAACCTATGCTTGATATATAACAAAAACTGAACCATCTGCACTAAACCTACCAATAGCAAAATGCTAGTTTGAATATCCCAGAGATATTGAAGATTTTCAAAAACTGTCCTAAGAGCTGTTGTTTTTAGCCCAAAGGAAAAGAAAGCAGTGCCCCCACCATACCGGCTGCTGTTATTAACCCCTCCCTGTCCAAAGAATGGACAGGACAGCAAAACCTCATACAAGTACCAGCTTAAGCTCATGGTCATCGATATTATTGTATCATAGACCGATATCATAAAATACACTATAATGAAGTATGGGAACAAGTACGGGAGCCGCAGACCTGAGAGAGTAAAGAATCCTGCCAGGATTGTATACAGCATGCGGTGATTTTGCTGCCACAACCTTGTGAATAAATACCACAGCATCGTGACCAGAGATTGCTTAAACAACAGTGCTTATCTTAATTGCGATAGTTAGGGTCAGATCTACCGTTATCCCAACCTTTCGTGCCCCACGTTGGGCGCCAAAATGACTGTCGTGGTTTTGCCCAGGCCGAGGGTCGCACCCCACACAGTCGCTTGTACTTTTAAAAGGAAGGGGGAAGGAAAGTTGGGGGAGGGGGAAAAGGGAAGGAAGAAAGGAGGAAAAGACACCACAGCCTAGAAACCAGAACCCCGCAGGTTGGGATAAGGATAGTTTACTAAACAATAACAGAAAACTAGATATAACAATAACAGAAGTTTAAAGCACCAAATAGATGAAACTGGTGATACACAATGCAATTTCTCACCAAACCACACAACTCAGGCCGCACAGCTTAGAGCCGTCACGGAACCCGACCGTCTCCAGAAACTGCACGTCCTGGCGTTGTCTCCTCCTCTTCCCCCCAGTCCTCCTTTATACTGAGTATGATGTAACTGGCATGGAATATAGTCTTTGGCCAATTCGGGTCACCTGTCCTGGCTGCGTCCCCTCCTTTCTCATTAGTAACGAAGTATGAAGAACTGAGAAAGGTCCTTGATTGCTTCGGAACAACCAGAAACATCAGGGTGCTATCAGCACTGTTCTCATGCTAACACCCAAACATGGCATTCCATCCACTGCTAAAAAAAAATTTAACTCCATCATAGCTGAAACCAGGACATTATCCACCCCTTATTACATACCATTTCCGTCATGACGAGGAAAACAGGAAAGTGTAAGCCCACAGCCCTTGAATGAATGATGCTACTTCTTTGCTCCCTGGGGAGGTCTCAGGTCAGCTATGTGTTTCAGTGCTGGCTCCTTTGGTTTGGGAGCTATTGCTGGACGATTCGCATATTTGGCCTAAAATGCTCGTCCGGCCGAGACAAAAACATTTTTTGATATGATGAAAGATCACAGGCAAGTGAAAGCCCACAGCCCTAGAATGAATGTTGCTGCTTGTGTGCTCCCTGGGGAGGATTCAGGCCAGCTATGTGTTTCAGTGCTGGCTCCTTTGGTTTGGGAGCTATTGCTGGACGTTTGGCATGTTTGGCCTAAAATGCTCGTCCGGCCGAGAGAAACAATTTTTTTGATATGATGAATGTTCCCAGGCAAGTGAAAGCCCACAACCCTAGAATGAATGTTGCTGCTTTTGTGCTCTCTGGGGAGGAATCAGGCCAGCTATGTGTTTCAGTGCTGGCTCCTTTGGTTTGGGAGCTATTGCTGGTCGTTTGGCATGTTTGGCTCAAAATACTCGTCCGGCTGAGATAAAAACTTTTTTTGCAATGATGAAGGATTCCAGGCAAGTGAAAACCCACAGCCCTACAATGAATGTTGCTGCTTGTGTGCTCCCTGGGGAGGTTTCAAGCCAGCTATGTGTTTCAGTGCGGGCTCCTTTGGTTTGGGGGCTATTGCTGGACGTTTGGCATGTTTGGCCCAAAATGCTCGTCCGGCCGTGAGAAACACTTTTTTTGCTATGATGAAGGTTCCCAGGCAAGTGAAAGCCCACAGGCCTAGAATGAATGTTGCTGCTTGTGTGCTCCCTGGGGAGGATTCAGGCCAGCTATGTGTTTCAGTGCTGGCTCCTTTGGTTTTGGAGCTATTGCTGGACATTTGGCATGTTTGGCATAAAATCCTCGTCCGGCCGAAACACTTTCTTTGCTATGATGAAGGTTCCCAGGCAAGTGAAATCCCACAGCCGTAGAATCAATGTTGCTACTTGTGGGCTCCCTGGGGAGGATTCAGGCCAGCTATGTGTTTCAGTGCTGGCTTCTTTGGTTTGGGAGCTATTGCTGGACGTTTGGCATGTTTGGCCCAAAATGCTCGTCTGGCCGAGAGAAACACTTTTTTTGATATGATGAAGGATCCCAGGCAAGTGAAAACCCACAGCCCTAGAATGAATGTTGCTACTTGTGTGCTCCCTGGGGAGGATTCAGGCCAGCTATGTGTTTCAGTGCTGGCTCCTTTGGTTTGGGAGCTATTGCTGGACATTTGGCATATTTGGCCCAAAATGCTCGTCTGGCCGAGAGAAACACTTTTTTTGATATGATGAAGGTTCCCAGGCAAGTGAAAACCCACAGCCATAGAATGAATGTTGCTACTTGTGTGCTCCCTGGGGAGGATTCAGGCCAGCTATGTGTTTCAGTGCTGGCTCCTTTGGTTTGGGAGCTATTGCTGGACGTTTGGCATGTTTGGGTTAAAATGCTCGTCCGGCCGAGAGAAACACGTTCTTTCCTATGATGAAGGTTCCCAGGCAAGAGAAAGCCCACAGCCCTAGAATGAATGTTGCTGCTTGTGTGCTCTCTGGGGAGGATTCAGGCCAGCCATGCCTTTCACTGCTGGCTCCATTGGTTTGGGAGCTATTGCTGGCCGTTTGGCATATTTTGCCAATAATGCTCGTCCGGCAGAGAGAAAAAATTTTTTGGTATGATCAAAGATCCCAGGTAATTGAAAGCCCACAGCCCTAGAATGAATGTTGCTGCTTGTGTGCTCCCTGGGGAGGATTCAGGCCAGCAATGTGTTTCAGTGCTGGCTCCTTTGGTTTGGGAGCTATTGCTGGACGTTTGGCATGTTTGGACTAAAATGCTCGTCCGGCCGAGAGAAACACTTTTTTTGTTATGATGAAGGTTCCCAGGAAAGTGAAAGCCCACAGCCCTAGAATGCATGTTGCTGCTTGTGTGCTCTCTGGGGAGGATTCAGGCCAGCTATTTGTTTCAGTGCTGGCTCCTTTGGTTTGGGAGCTATTGCTGGAAATTTTTCACGTTTGGCCCAAAATGCTCGTCTGGCCGAGAGAAACACATTTTTTGCTATGATGAAGGTTCCCGGGCAAGTGAAAGCCCACAGCCCTAGAATGAATGTTGCTGCTTGTGTGTTCCCTGGGGAGGATTCAGGCCAGCTATGTGTTTCATTACTGCCTCCTTTGGTTTGGGAGCTATTGTTGGACTTTTGGCATCTTTGGACTAAAATGCTCGTCCGGCCGAGAGAAAAAATATTTTTGCTATGCTTAAGGTTTCCAAGAAAGTGAAAACCCACAGCCCTAGAATGAAAGTTGCTACCTGTGTGCTCCCTGGGTCGGATTCAGGCCAGCTATGTGTTTCAGTGCGGGCTCCTTTTGTTTGGGAGCTATTGCTGGACTTTTGGCATGTTTGGCCTAAAATGCTCGTCTGGCAGAGAGAAAAACTTTTTTTGCTATGATGAAGGTTCCCAGGCAAGTGAAAACCCGCAGCCCTAGAACGAATGTTGCTACTTGTGTGCTCAATAGGGAGGATTCAGGCCAGCTATGTGTTTCAGTGCTGGCTCCTTTGGTTTGGGAGCTATTGCTGGACGTTTGGCATGTTTGGCCTAAAATGCATTTCTGGCCCAGAGAAAATCTTTTATTGATATGATGAAGGTTCCCAGGCAAGTGAAAGCCCACAGCCCTAGAATGAATGTTGCTGCTTGTGTGCTCCCTGGGGAGGATTCAGGCCAGCCATGCCTTTCACTGTTGGCTCCTTTGGTTTGGGAGCTATTGCTGGACGTTTGGCATGTTTGGACTAAAATGCTCGTCCGGCCGAGAGAAAAAATTTTTTTGCTATGATGAAGGTTTCCAAGAAAGTGAAAATCCACAGCCCTAGAATGAAAGTTGCTATCTGTGTGCTCCCTGGCGAGGATTCAGGACAGCTATGTGTTTCAGTGCTGGCTCCTTTGGTTTGGGAAATATTGCTGGACGTTTGGCATGTTTGGCCCAAAATGCTCGTCCGGTCGAGAGAAAAAATTTTTTTGCTATGATGAAGGTTCCCAGGCAAGTGAAACCCCAGAGACCTAGAATGAATGTTGCTGCTTGTGTGCTCTCTGGGGAGGATTCAGGCCAGCTATGTGTTTCAGTGCTGGCTCCTTTGGTTTGGGAGCTATTGCTGGACATTTGGCAAGTTTGGCCCAAAATGCTCGTCCGGCCGAGAGAAACACTTTTATTGCTATGATGAAGGTTCCCAGGCAAGTGAAAGCCCACAGCCCTAGAATGCATGTTGCTGCTTGTGTGCTCTCTGGGGAGGATTCAGGCCAGCTATGTGTTTCAGTGCTGGCTCCTTTGGTTTGGGAGCTATTGCTGGACGTTTGGCATATTTGGCCTAAATCGCTCGTCCGGCCGAGAGAAAAAGCTTTTTTGCTATGATGAAGGTTCCCAGGCAAGTGAAAGCCCACAGCCCTAGAATGAATGTTGCTGCTTGTGTGCTCCCTGGGGAGGATTCAGGCCAGCTATGTGTTTCAGTGCTGGCTCCTTTGGTTTGGGAGCTATTGCTGGACGTTTGGCATGTTTGGAATAAAAAGCTCGTTCGGCCGAGAGAAAAAATATTTTTTCTATGATTAACGTTTCCAAAAAAGTGAAAACCAACAGCCCTAGAATGAAAGTTGCTACCTGTGTGCTCCCTGGGTAGGATTCAGGCCAGCTATGTGTTTCAATGCTGGCTCCTTTGGTTTGAGAACTATTGGTGGACGTTTGGCATGTTTGGCCCAAAATGCTCGTCTGGCCGAGAGAAACACTTTCTTTCCTATGATGAGGGTTCCCAGGCAAGTGAAAACCCACAGCCCTAGAGTGAATGTTGCTGCTTGTGTGCTCCCTGGGGATGTTTCAGGACAGCTATGTGTTTCAGTGCTGGCTCCTTTGGTTTGGGAGCTATTGCTGGACGTTTGGCATGTTTGGCCTAAAATGCAATTCTGGCCCAGAGAAAATCTTTTATTGATATGATGAAGGTTCCCAGGCAAGTGAAAGCCCACAGCCCTAGAATGCATGTTGCTGCTTGTGTGCTCCCTGGGGAGGATTCAGACCAGCTATGTGTTTCAGTGCTGGCTCCTTTGGTTTGGGAGCTATTGCTGGACGTTTGGCATGTTTGGCCTAAAATGCTCGTCCGGCCGAGAGAAATATTTTTTTTGCTATGATGAAGGTTCCCAGGAAAGTGAAAGCCCACAGCCCTAGAATGCATGTTGCTGCTTGTGTGCTCTCTGGGGAGGATTCAGGCCAGCTATGTGTTTCAGTGCTGGCTCCTTTGGTTTGGGAGCTATTGCTGGACGTTTGGCATGTTTGGCCCAAAATGCTCGTCCGGCCGAGAGAAAAAATTATTTTGCTATGATGAAGGTTCCCAGGTCAGTGAAAGCCCACAGCCCTAGAATGAATGTTGCTGCTTGTGTGCTCCCTGGGGAAGATTCAGGCCAGCTATGTGTTTCAGTGCTGGCTCCTTTGGTTTGGGATCTATTGCAGGACTTTTGGCGTATTTGGCCCAAAATGCTCGTCTGGCCCAGAGAAACACTTTTATTGATATGATGAAGGTTCCCAGGAAAGTGAAAGCCCACAGACCTAGAACGAATATTGCTGCTTGTGTGCTCCCTGGGGAGGATTCAGGCCAGCTATGTGTTTCAGTGCTGGCTCCTTTGGTTTGGGAGCTATTGCTGGACGTTTGGCATGTTTGGCCTAAAATGCATTTCTGGCCCAGAGAAATTCTTTTATTGATATGATGAAGGTTCCCAGGCAAGTGAAAGCCCACAGCCCTAGAATGAATGTTGCTGCTTGTGTGCTCCCTGGGGAGGATTCAGGCCAGCTATGTGTTTCAGTGCTGGCTCCTTTGGTTTGGGAGCTATTGCTGGACATTTGGCAAGTTTGGCCCAAAATGCTCGTCTGGCCGAGATAAACACTTTTTTTGCTATGATGAAGGTTCCCAGGCAAGTGAAAGCCCACAGGCCTAGAATGCTTGTTGCTGCTTGTGTGCTCTCTGGGGAGGATACAGGCCAGCTATGTGTTTCAGTGCTGGCTCCTTTGGTTTGGGAGCTATTGCTGGACGTTTGGCATATTTGGCCTAAATCGCTCATCCGGCCGAGAGAAAAACCTTTTTTGCTATGATGAAGGTTCCCAGGCAAGTGAAAGCCCACAGCCCTAGAATGAATGTTGCTGCTTGTGTGCTCCCTGGGGAGGATTCAGGCCAGCTATGTGTTTCATTGCTGGCTCCTTTGGTTTGGGACCTATTGCTGGATGTTTGGCATGTTTGGCCTAAAATGCTCTTCTGGCCCAGAGAAACACTTTTATTGATATGATGAAGGTTCCCAGGCAAGTGAAAGCCCACAGACCTAGAATGAATATTGCTGCTTGTGTGCTCCCTGGGGAGGATTCAGGCCAGCTATGTGTTTCAGTGCTGGCTCCTTTGATTTGGCAGCTATTGCTGGACGTTTGGCATGTTTGGGTTAAAATGCTTGTCCGGCCGAGAGAATCAATTTCTTTCCTTTGATGAAGGTTCCCAGGCAAGTGAAAACCCACAGCCCTAGAGTGAATGTTGCTACCTGTGTGCTCCCTGGGTAGGATTCAGGCCAGCTATGTGTTTCAGTGCTGGCTCCATTGGTTTGGGAACTATTGCTGGATGTTTGGCATGTTTGGCCCAAAATGCTCGTCTGGCCGAGAGAAACACATTATTTCCTATGATGAGGGTTCCCAGACAAGGGAAAACCCACAGCCCTAGAGTGAATGTTGCTGCTTGTGTGCTCCCTGGGGATGTTTCAGGACAGCTATGTGTTTCAGTGCTGGCTCCTTTGGTTTGGGAGCTATTGCTGGCCGTTTGGCATGTTTGGCCAAAAATGCTCGTACGGCAGAGAGAAACACTTTTTTTGGTATGATCAATGATCCCAGAAAGTGAAAGCCCACAGCCCTAGAATGCATGTTGCTGCTTCTGTGCTCTCTGGGGAGGATTCAGGCCAGCTATGTGTTTCAGTGCTGGCTCCTTTTGTTTGGGAGCTATTGCTGGACATTTGGCAAGTTTGGCCCAAAATGCTCGTCTGGCCGAGAGAAACACTTTTTTTGATATGATGAAGGTTCCCAGGCAAGTGAAAGCCCACAGCCCTAGAATGAATGTTGCTGCTTGTGTGCTCCCTGGGGAGGATTCAGGCCAGCTATGTGTTTCAGTGCTGGCTCCTTTGGTTTGGCAGCTATTGCTGGACGTTTGGCATGTTTGGCCTAAAATGCTCGTCCGGCCGAGAGAAAATCATTTTTTGCTATGATGAAGGTTCCCAGGCAAGTGAAAGCCCACAGCCCTAGAATGAATGTTGCTGCTTGTGTGCTCCCTGGGGAGGATTCAGGCCAGCCATGCCTTTCACTGCTGGCTCCTTTGGTTTAGGAGCTATTGCTGGACGTTTGGCATGTTCGTACTAAAAGGCTCGTCCGGCCGAGAGAAACACTTTTTTTGCTATGATGAAGGTTCCCAGGAAAGTGAAAACCCACAGCCCTAGAATGAATGTTGCTGCTTGTGTGCTCCCTGGGGAGGATTCAGGCCAGCTATGTGTTTCAGTGCTGGCTCCTTTGGTTTGGGAGCTATTGCTGGACGTTTGGCATGTTTGGCCTAAAATGCATTTCTGGCCCAGAGAAAATCTTTTATTGATATGATGAAGGTTCCCAGGCAAGTGAAAGCCCACAGCCCTAGAATGAATGTTGCTGCTTGTGTGCTCCCTGGGGAGGATTCAGGCCAGCTATGTGTTTCAGTGCTGGCTCCTTTGGTTTGGGAACTATTGCTGGACATTTGGCAAGTTTGGCCCAAAATGCTCGTCTGGCCGAGATAAACACTTTTTTTGCTATGATGAAGGTTCCCAGGCAAGTGAAAACCCACAGCCCTAGAGTGAATGTTGCTACCTGTGTGCTCCCTGGGTAGGATTCAGGCCAGCTATGTGTTTCAGTGCTGGCTCCATTGGTTTGGGAACTATTGCTGGATGTTTGGCATGTTTGGCCCAAAATGCTCGTCTGGCCGAGAGAAACACATTATTTCCTATGATGAGGGTTCCCAGACAAGGGAAAACCCACAGCCCTAGAGTGAATGTTGCTGCTTGTGTGGTCCCTGGGGATGTTTCAGGACAGCTATGTGTTTCAGTGCTGGCTCCTTTGGTTTGGGAGCTATTGCTGGCCGTTTGGCATGTTTGGCCAAAAATGCTCGTACGGCAGAGAGAAACACTTTTTTTGGTATGATCAATGATCCCAGAAAGTGAAAGCCCACAGCCCTAGAATGCATGTTGCTGCTTCTGTGCTCTCTGGGGAGGATTCAGGCCAGCTATGTGTTTCAGTGCTGGCTCCTTTTGTTTGGGAGCTATTGCTGGACATTTGGCAAGTTTGGCCCAAAATGCTCGTCTGGCCGAGAGAAACACTTTTTTTGATATGATGAAGGTTCCCAGGCAAGTGAAAGCCCACAGCCCTAGAATGAATGTTGCTGCTTGTGTGCTCCCTGGGGAGGATTCAGGCCAGCTATGTGTTTCAGTGCTGGCTCCTTTGGTTTGGCAGCTATTGCTGGACGTTTGGCATGTTTGGCCTAAAATGCTCGTCCGGCCGAGAGAAAATCATTTTTTGCTATGATGAAGGTTCCCAGGCAAGTGAAATCCCACAGCCCTAGAATGAATGTTGCTGCTTGTGTGCTCCCTGGGGAGGATTCAGGCCAGCCATGCCTTTCACTGCTGGCTCCTTTGGTTTAGGAGCTATTGCTGGACGTTTGGCATGTTCGTACTAAAAGGCTCGTCCGGCCGAGAGAAACACTTTTTTTGCTATGATGAAGGTTCCCAGGAAAGTGAAAACCCACAGCCCTAGAATGAATGTTGCTGCTTGTGTGCTCCCTGGGGAGGATTCAGGCCAGCTATGTGTTTCAGTGCTGGCTCCTTTGGTTTGGGAGCTATTGCTGGACGTTTGGCATGTTTGGCCTAAAATGCATTTCTGGCCCAGAGAAAATCTTTTATTGATATGATGAAGGTTCCCAGGCAAGTGAAAGCCCACAGCCCTAGAATGAATGTTGCTGCTTGTGTGCTCCCTGGGGAGGATTCAGGCCAGCTATGTGTTTCAGTGCTGGCTCCTTTGGTTTGGGAACTATTGCTGGACATTTGGCAAGTTTGGCCCAAAATGCTCGTCTGGCCGAGATAAACACTTTTTTTGCTATGATGAAGGTTCCCAGGCAAGTGAAAGCCCACAGCCCTAGAATGCATGTTGCTGCTTGTGTGCTCTCTGGGGAGGATTCAGGCCAGCTATGTGTTTCAGTGCTGGCTCCTTTGGTTTGGGAGCTATTGCTGGACATTTGGCAAGTTTGGCCCAAAATGCTCGTCCGGCCGAGAGAAACACTTTTTTTGTTATGATGAAGGTTCCCAGGCAAGTGAAAGCCCACAGCCCTAGAATGCATGTTGCTGCTTGTGTGCTCTCTGGGGAGGATTCAGGCCAGCTATGTGTTTCAGTGCTGGCTCCTTTGGTTTGGCAGCTATTGCTGGACGTTTGGCATGTTTGGCCTAAAATGCTCGTCCGGCCGACAGAAAAACATTTTTTGATATGATGAAGGTTCCCAGGCAAGTGAAAGCCCACAACCCTAGAATGAATGTTGCTGCTTGTGTGCTCCCTGGGGAGGATTCAGACCAGCTATGTGTTTCAGTGCTGGCTCCCTTGGTTTGGGGGCTATTGCTGACGTTTGGCATGTTTGGCCTAAAATGCTCGTCCGGCCGAGAGAAAAAATTTTTTTGCTATGATGAAGGTTTCCAAGAAAGTGAAAACCCACAGCCCTAGAATGAAAGTTGCTACCTGTGTGCTCCCTGGGGAGGATTCAGGCCAGCTATATGTTTCAGTGCTGGCTCCTTTGCTTTGGGAAATATTGCTGGACGTTTGGCATGTTTGGCCCAAAATGCTCGTCCGGCCGAGAGAAAAACTTTTTTTGCTATGATGAAGGTTCCCAGGCCAGTGAAAGCCCACAGCCCTAGAATGAATGTTGCTGCTTGTGTGCTCCCTAGCAATGATTCAGGCCAGCTATGTGTTTCAGTGCTGGCTCCTTTGGTTTGGGATCTATTGCTGGACTTTTGGCGTATTTGGCCCAAAATGCTCGTCTGGCCGAGAGAAACACTTTTTTTGCTATGATGAAGGTTCCCAGGCAAGTGAAAACCCACAGCCCTAGAACGAATGTTGCTACTTGTGTGCTCCCTGGGGAGGATTCAGGCCAGCTATGTGTTTCAGTGCTGGCTCCTTTGGTTTGTGAGCTATTGCTGGACGTTTGGCAAGTTTGGCCAAAAATGCTTGTACGGCAGAGAGAAACACTTTTTTTGGTATGATCAATGAACCCAGAAAGTGAAAGCCCACAGCCCTAGAATGTATGTTGCTGCTTGTGTGCTCTCTGGGGAGGATTCAGGCCAGCTATGTGTTTCAGTGCTGGCTCCTTTGGTTTGGGAGCTATTGCTGGATATTTGGCAAGTTTGGCCCAAAATGCTCGTCTGGCCGAGAGAAACACTTTTTTGATATGATGAAGGTTCCCAGGCAAGTGAAAGCCCACAGCCCTAGAATGAATGTTGCTGCTTGTGTGCTCCCTGGGGAGGATTCAGGCCAGCTATGTGTTTCAGTGCTGGCTCCTTTGGTTTGGCAGCTATTGCTGGACATTTGGCATGTTTGGCCTACAATGCTCGTCCGGCCGAGAGAAAATCATTTTTTGCTATGATGAAGGTTCCCAGGCAAGTGAAAGCCCACAGCCCTAGAATGAATGTTGCTGCTTGTGTGCTCCCTGGGGAGGATTCAGGCCAGCCATGCCTTTCACTGCTGGCTCCTTTGGTTTGGGAGCTATTGCTGGACGTTTGGCAAGTTTGTACTAAAAGGCTCGTCCGGCCGAGAGAAACACTTTTATTGCTATGATGAAGGTTCCCAGGAAAGAGAAAACCCACAGCCCTAGAATGAATGTTGCTGCTTGTGTGCTCCCTGGGGAGGATTCAGGCCAGCTATGTGTTTCAGTGCTGGCTCCTTTGGTTTGGGAGCTATTGCTGGACGTTTGGCATGTTTGGCCTAAAATGCATTTCTGGCCCAGAGAAAATCTTTTATTGATATGATGAAGGTTCCCAGGCAATTGAAAGCCCACAACCCTAGAATGAATGTTGCTGCTTGTGTGCTCCCTGGGGAGGATTCAGGCCAGCTATGTGTTTCAGTGCTGGCTCCTTTGGTTTGGGAGCTATTGCTGGACATTTGGCAAGTTTGGCCCAAAATGCTCGTCTGGCCGAGATAAACACTTTTTTTGCTATGATGAAGGTTCCCAGGCAAGTGAAAGCCCACAGGCCTAGAATGCTTGTTGCTGCTTGTGTGCTCTCTGGGGAGGATACAGGCCAGCTATGTGTTTCAGTGCTGGCTCCTTTGGTTTGGGAGCTATTGCTGGACGTTTGGCATATTTGGCCTAAATCGCTCATCCGGCCGAGAGAAAAACCTTTTTTGCTATGATGAAGGTTCCCAGGCAAGTGAAAGCCCACAGCCCTAGAATGAATGTTGCTGCTTGTGTGCTCCCTGGGGAGGATTCAGGCCAGCTATGTGTTTCATTGCTGGCTCCTTTGGTTTGGGACCTATTGCTGGATGTTTGGCATGTTTGGCCTAAAATGCTCTTCTGGCCCAGAGAAACACTTTTATTGATATGATGAAGGTTCCCAGGCAAGTGAAAGCCCACAGACCTAGAATGAATATTGCTGCTTGTGTGCTCCCTGGGGAGGATTCAGGCCAGCTATGTGTTTCAGTGCTGGCTCCTTTGATTTGGCAGCTATTGCTGGACGTTTGGCATGTTTGGGTTAAAATGCTTGTCCGGCCGAGAGAATCAATTTCTTTCCTTTGATGAAGGTTCCCAGGCAAGTGAAAACCCACAGCCCTAGAGTGAATGTTGCTACCTGTGTGCTCCCTGGGTAGGATTCAGGCCAGCTATGTGTTTCAGTGCTGGCTCCATTGGTTTGGGAACTATTGCTGGATGTTTGGCATGTTTGGCCCAAAATGCTCGTCTGGCCGAGAGAAACACATTATTTCCTATGATGAGGGTTCCCAGACAAGGGAAAACCCACAGCCCTAGAGTGAATGTTGCTGCTTGTGTGCTCCCTGGGGATGTTTCAGGACAGCTATGTGTTTCAGTGCTGGCTCCTTTGGTTTGGGAGCTATTGCTGGCCGTTTGGCATGTTTGGCCAAAAATGCTCGTACGGCAGAGAGAAACACTTTTTTTGGTATGATCAATGATCCCAGAAAGTGAAAGCCCACAGCCCTAGAATTCATGTTGCTGCTTCTGTGCTCTCTGGGGAGGATTCAGGCCAGCTATGTGTTTCAGTGCTGGCTCCTTTTGTTTGGGAGCTATTGCTGGACATTTGGCAAGTTTGGCCCAAAATGCTCGTCTGGCCGAGAGAAACACTTTTTTTGATATGATGAAGGTTCCCAGGCAAGTGAAAGCCCACAGCCCTAGAATGAATGTTGCTGCTTGTGTGCTCCCTGGGGAGGATTCAGGCCAGCTATGTGTTTCAGTGCTGGCTCCTTTGGTTTGGCAGCTATTGCTGGACGTTTGGCATGTTTGGCCTAAAATGCTCGTCCGGCCGAGAGAAAATCATTTTTTGCTATGATGAAGGTTCCCAGGCAAGTGAAAGCCCACAGCCCTAGAATGAATGTTGCTGCTTGTGTGCTCCCTGGGGAGGATTCAGGCCAGCCATGCCTTTCACTGCTGGCTCCTTTGGTTTAGGAGCTATTGCTGGACGTTTGGCATGTTCGTACTAAAAGGCTCGTCCGGCCGAGAGAAACACTTTTTTTGCTATGATGAAGGTTCCCAGGAAAGTGAAAACCCACAGCCCTAGAATGAATGTTGCTGCTTGTGTGCTCCCTGGGGAGGATTCAGGCCAGCTATGTGTTTCAGTGCTGGCTCCTTTGGTTTGGGAGCTATTGCTGGACGTTTGGCATGTTTGGCCTAAAATGCATTTCTGGCCCAGAGAAAATCTTTTATTGATATGATGAAGGTTCCCAGGCAAGTGAAAGCCCACAGCCCTAGAATGAATGTTGCTGCTTGTGTGCTCCCTGGGGAGGATTCAGGCCAGCTATGTGTTTCAGTGCTGGCTCCTTTGGTTTGGGAACTATTGCTGGACATTTGGCAAGTTTGGCCCAAAATGCTCGTCTGGCCGAGATAAACACTTTTTTTGCTATGATGAAGGTTCCCAGGCAAGTGAAAACCCACAGCCCTAGAGTGAATGTTGCTACCTGTGTGCTCCCTGGGTAGGATTCAGGCCAGCTATGTGTTTCAGTGCTGGCTCCATTGGTTTGGGAACTATTGCTGGATGTTTGGCATGTTTGGCCCAAAATGCTCGTCTGGCCGAGAGAAACACATTATTTCCTATGATGAGGGTTCCCAGACAAGGGAAAACCCACAGCCCTAGAGTGAATGTTGCTGCTTGTGTGGTCCCTGGGGATGTTTCAGGACAGCTATGTGTTTCAGTGCTGGCTCCTTTGGTTTGGGAGCTATTGCTGGCCGTTTGGCATGTTTGGCCAAAAATGCTCGTACGGCAGAGAGAAACACTTTTTTTGGTATGATCAATGATCCCAGAAAGTGAAAGCCCACAGCCCTAGAATGCATGTTGCTGCTTCTGTGCTCTCTGGGGAGGATTCAGGCCAGCTATGTGTTTCAGTGCTGGCTCCTTTTGTTTGGGAGCTATTGCTGGACATTTGGCAAGTTTGGCCCAAAATGCTCGTCTGGCCGAGAGAAACACTTTTTTTGATATGATGAAGGTTCCCAGGCAAGTGAAAGCCCACAGCCCTAGAATGAATGTTGCTGCTTGTGTGCTCCCTGGGGAGGATTCAGGCCAGCTATGTGTTTCAGTGCTGGCTCCTTTGGTTTGGCAGCTATTGCTGGACGTTTGGCATGTTTGGCCTAAAATGCTCGTCCGGCCGAGAGAAAATCATTTTTTGCTATGATGAAGGTTCCCAGGCAAGTGAAATCCCACAGCCCTAGAATGAATGTTGCTGCTTGTGTGCTCCCTGGGGAGGATTCAGGCCAGCCATGCCTTTCACTGCTGGCTCCTTTGGTTTAGGAGCTATTGCTGGACGTTTGGCATGTTCGTACTAAAAGGCTCGTCCGGCCGAGAGAAACACTTTTTTTGCTATGATGAAGGTTCCCAGGAAAGTGAAAACCCACAGCCCTAGAATGAATGTTGCTGCTTGTGTGCTCCCTGGGGAGGATTCAGGCCAGCTATGTGTTTCAGTGCTGGCTCCTTTGGTTTGGGAGCTATTGCTGGACGTTTGGCATGTTTGGCCTAAAATGCATTTCTGGCCCAGAGAAAATCTTTTATTGATATGATGAAGGTTCCCAGGCAAGTGAAAGCCCACAGCCCTAGAATGAATGTTGCTGCTTGTGTGCTCCCTGGGGAGGATTCAGGCCAGCTATGTGTTTCAGTGCTGGCTCCTTTGGTTTGGGAACTATTGCTGGACATTTGGCAAGTTTGGCCCAAAATGCTCGTCTGGCCGAGATAAACACTTTTTTTGCTATGATGAAGGTTCCCAGGCAAGTGAAAGCCCACAGCCCTAGAATGCATGTTGCTGCTTGTGTGCTCTCTGGGGAGGATTCAGGCCAGCTATGTGTTTCAGTGCTGGCTCCTTTGGTTTGGGAGCTATTGCTGGACATTTGGCAAGTTTGGCCCAAAATGCTCGTCCGGCCGAGAGAAACACTTTTTTTGTTATGATGAAGGTTCCCAGGCAAGTGAAAGCCCACAGCCCTAGAATGCATGTTGCTGCTTGTGTGCTCTCTGGGGAGGATTCAGGCCAGCTATGTGTTTCAGTGCTGGCTCCTTTGGTTTGGCAGCTATTGCTGGACGTTTGGCATGTTTGGCCTAAAATGCTCGTCCGGCCGACAGAAAAACATTTTTTGATATGATGAAGGTTCCCAGGCAAGTGAAAGCCCACAACCCTAGAATGAATGTTGCTGCTTGTGTGCTCCCTGGGGAGGATTCAGACCAGCTATGTGTTTCAGTGCTGGCTCCCTTGGTTTGGGGGCTATTGCTGACGTTTGGCATGTTTGGCCTAAAATGCTCGTCCGGCCGAGAGAAAAAATTTTTTTGCTATGATGAAGGTTTCCAAGAAAGTGAAAACCCACAGCCCTAGAATGAAAGTTGCTACCTGTGTGCTCCCTGGGGAGGATTCAGGCCAGCTATATGTTTCAGTGCTGGCTCCTTTGCTTTGGGAAATATTGCTGGACGTTTGGCATGTTTGGCCCAAAATGCTCGTCCGGCCGAGAGAAAAACTTTTTTTGCTATGATGAAGGTTCCCAGGCCAGTGAAAGCCCACAGCCCTAGAATGAATGTTGCTGCTTGTGTGCTCCCTAGCAATGATTCAGGCCAGCTATGTGTTTCAGTGCTGGCTCCTTTGGTTTGGGATCTATTGCTGGACTTTTGGCGTATTTGGCCCAAAATGCTCGTCTGGCCGAGAGAAACACTTTTTTTGCTATGATGAAGGTTCCCAGGCAAGTGAAAACCCACAGCCCTAGAACGAATGTTGCTACTTGTGTGCTCCCTGGGGAGGATTCAGGCCAGCTATGTGTTTCAGTGCTGGCTCCTTTGGTTTGTGAGCTATTGCTGGACGTTTGGCAAGTTTGGCCAAAAATGCTTGTACGGCAGAGAGAAACACTTTTTTTGGTATGATCAATGAACCCAGAAAGTGAAAGCCCACAGCCCTAGAATGTATGTTGCTGCTTGTGTGCTCTCTGGGGAGGATTCAGGCCAGCTATGTGTTTCAGTGCTGGCTCCTTTGGTTTGGGAGCTATTGCTGGATATTTGGCAAGTTTGGCCCAAAATGCTCGTCTGGCCGAGAGAAACACTTTTTTGATATGATGAAGGTTCCCAGGCAAGTGAAAGCCCACAGCCCTAGAATGAATGTTGCTGCTTGTGTGCTCCCTGGGGAGGATTCAGGCCAGCTATGTGTTTCAGTGCTGGCTCCTTTGGTTTGGCAGCTATTGCTGGACATTTGGCATGTTTGGCCTACAATGCTCGTCCGGCCGAGAGAAAATCATTTTTTGCTATGATGAAGGTTCCCAGGCAAGTGAAAGCCCACAGCCCTAGAATGAATGTTGCTGCTTGTGTGCTCCCTGGGGAGGATTCAGGCCAGCCATGCCTTTCACTGCTGGCTCCTTTGGTTTGGGAGCTATTGCTGGACGTTTGGCAAGTTTGTACTAAAAGGCTCGTCCGGCCGAGAGAAACACTTTTATTGCTATGATGAAGGTTCCCAGGAAAGAGAAAACCCACAGCCCTAGAATGAATGTTGCTGCTTGTGTGCTCCCTGGGGAGGATTCAGGCCAGCTATGTGTTTCAGTGCTGGCTCCTTTGGTTTGGGAGCTATTGCTGGACGTTTGGCATGTTTGGCCTAAAATGCATTTCTGGCCCAGAGAAAATCTTTTATTGATATGATGAAGGTTCCCAGGCAATTGAAAGCCCACAACCCTAGAATGAATGTTGCTGCTTGTGTGCTCCCTGGGGAGGATTCAGGCCAGCTATGTGTTTCAGTGCTGGCTCCTTTGGTTTGGGAGCTATTGCTGGACATTTGGCAAGTTTGGCCCAAATTGCTCGTCTGGCCGAGAGAAACACTTTTTTTGATATGATGAAGGTTCCCAGGCAAGTGAAAGCCCACAGGCCTAGAATGCATGTTGCTGCTTGTGTGCTCTCTGGGGAGGATTCAGGCCAGCTATGTGTTTCAGTGCTGGCTCCTTTGGTTTGGCAGCTATTGATGGACGTTTGGCATATTTGGCCTAAATCGCTCGTCCGGCCGAGAGAAAAACCTTTTTTGCTATGATGAAGGTTCCCAGGAAAGTGAAAGCCCACAGCCCTAGAATGAATGTTGCTGCTTGTGTGCTCCCTGGGGAGGATTCAGGCCAGCTCTGTGTTTCATTGCTGGCTCCTTTGGTTTGGGAGCTATTGCTGGATGTTTGGCATGTTTGGCCTAAAATGCTCTTCTGGCCCAGAGAAACACTTTTATTGATATGATGAAGGTTCCCAGGCAAGTGAAAGCCCACAGCCCTAGAATGAATGTTGCTGCTTGTGTGCTCCCTGGGGAGGATTCAGGCCAGCTATGTGTTTCAGTGCTGGCTCCTTTGATTTGGCAGCTATTGCTGGACGTTTGGCATGTTTGGGTTAAAATGCTCGTCCGGCCGAGAGAAACAATTTCTTTCTTTGATGAAGGTTCCCAGGCAAGTGAAAGCCCACAGCCCTAGAATGAATGTTGCTGCTTGTGTGCTCCCTGGGGAGGATTCAGGCCAGCTATGTGTTTCAGTGCTGGCTCCTTTGGTTTGAGAGCTATTGCTGGACGTTTGGCATGTTTCGCCAAAAATGCTCGTACAGCAGAGAGAAACACTTTTTTTGGTATGATCAATGAACCCAGAAAGTGAAAGCCCACAGCCCTAGAATGTATGTTGCTGCTTGTGTGCTCTCTGGGAAGGATTCAGGCCTGCTATGTGTTTCAGTGCTGGCTCCTTTGGTTTGGGAGCTATTGCTGTATATTTGGCAAGTTTGGCCCAAAATGCTCGTCTGGCCGAGAGAAACACTTTTTTTGCTATGATGAAGGTTCCCAGGCAAGTGAAAGCCCACAGCCCTAAAATGAATGTTGCTGCTTGTGTGCTCCCTGGGGAGGATTCAGGCCAGCTATGTGTTTCAGTGCTGGCTCCTTTGGTTTGGCAGCTATTGCTGGACTTTTGGCATGTTTGGCCTACAATGCTCGTCCGGCCTAGAGAAAATCATTTTTTGCTATGATGAAGGTTCCCAGGCAAGTGAAAGCCCACAGCCCTAGAATGAATGTTGCTGCTTGTGTGCTCCCTGGGGAGGATTCAGGCCAGCCATGCCTTTCACTGCTGGCTCCTTTGGTTTGGGAGCTATTGCTGGACGTTTGGCATGTTTGTACTAAAAGGCTCGTCCGGCCGAGAGAAACACTTTTTTTGCTATGATGAAGGTTCCCAGGAAAGTGAAAACCCACATCCCTAGAATGAATGTTGCTGCTTGTGTGCTCCCTGGGGAGGATTCAGGCCAGCTATGTGTTTCAGTGCTGGCTCCTTTGGTTTGGGAGCTATTGCTGGACGTTTGGCATGTTTGGCCTAAAATGCTCGTCCGGCCGAGAGAAAAACATTTTTTGCTATGATGAAGGTTCCCAGGAAAGACAAAGCCCACAACCCTAGAATGAATGTTGCTGCTTGTGTGCTCAATGGGGAGGATTCAGGCCAGCTATGTGTTTCAGTGCTGGCTCCTTTGGTTTGGGAGCTATTGCTGGACGTTTGTCATGTTTGGCCTAAAATGCTCGTCCGGCCGAGAGAAAAACATTTTTTGCTATGATGAAGGTTCCCAGGAAAGACAAAGCCCACAACCCTAGAATGAATGTTGCTGCTTGTGTGCTCAATGGGGAGGATTCAGGCCAGCTATGTGTTTCAGTGCTGGCTCCTTTGGTTTGGGAGCTATTGCTGGACGTTTGGCATGTTTGGCCTAAAATGCTCGTCTGGCAGAGAGAAACATTTTTTTTCCTATGATGAAAGATCACAGGCAAGTAAAATCCCACAGCCTTAGAATGAATGTTGTTTCTTGTGGGCTCCCTGGGGAGGTTTCAGGACAGGTATGTGTTTCAGTACTACCTCCTTTGGTTTGGGAGCTATTGTTGGACTTTTGGCATGTTTGGCGTAAAATGCTCGTCCGGCCGAGAGAAAAAATTTTTTTGCTATGATGAAGGTTTCCAATAAAGTGAAAACCCACAGCCCTAGAATGAAAGTTGCTACCTGTGTGCTCCCTGGGGAGGATTCAGGCCAGCTATGTGTTTCAGTGCTGGCTCCTTTGGTTTGGGAAATATTGCTGGACGTTTGGCATGTTTGGCCCAAAATGCTCGTCCGGCCGAGAGAAAAACTTTTTTTGCTATGATGCACGTTCCCAAGCAAGTGAAAGCCCACAGCCCTAGAATGAATGTTGCTGCTTGTGGGCTCCCTGGGGAAGATTCAGGCCAGCTATGTGTTTCAGTGCTGGCTCCTTTGGTTTTGGAGCTATTGCTGGACTTTTGGCGTATTTGGCCCTAAATGCTCGTCTGGCCGAGAGTAACACTTTTTTTGCTATGATGAAGGTTCCCAGGCAAGTGAAAACCCACAGCCCTAGAACGAATGTTGCTACTTGTGTGTTCCCTGCGGAGGATTCAGGCCAGCTATGTGTTTCAGTGCTGGCTCCTTTGGTTTGGGAGCTATTGCTGGACGTTTGGCATGTTTGGCCTAAAATGCATTTCTGGCCCAGACAAAAACTTTTATTGATATGATGAAGGTTCCCAGGCAAGTGAAAGCCCACAGCCCTAGAATGCATGTTGCTGCTTGTGTGCTCCCTGGGGAGGATTCAGGCCAGCTATGTGTTTCAGTGCTGGCTCCTTTGGTTTGGGAGCTATTGCTGTATGTTTGGCATGTTTGGCCTAAAATGATCTTCTGGCCCAGAGAAACACTTTTATTGATATGATGAAGGTTCCCAGGCAAGTGAAAGCCCACATCCCTAGAATGAATGTTGCTGCTTGTGTGCTCCCTGGGGAGGATTCAGGCCAGCTATGTGTTTCAGTGCTGGCTCCTTTGATTTGGCAGCTATTGCTGGACGTTTGGCATGTTTGGGTTAAAATGCTCATCCGGCCGAGAGAAACACTTTTTTTGCTATGATGAAGGTTCCCAGGCCAGTGAAAGCCCACAGCCCTAGAATGAATGCTGCTGCTTGTGTGCTCCCTGGGGAAGATTCAGGCCAGCTATATGTTTCAGTACTGGCTCCTTTGGTTTGGGAAGTATTGCTGGCCTTTTGGTGTATTTGGCCCAAAATGCTTGTCTGGCCGAGAGAAAAACTTTTTTTGATATGATGAGTGTTCCCAGGCAAGTGAAAACCCACAGCCCTAGAACGAATGTTGCTACTTGTGTGCTCCCTGGGGAGGATTCAGGCCAGCTATGTGTTTCAGTGCTGGCTCCTTTGGTTTGGGAGCTATTGCTGGACGTTTGGCGTATTTGGCCCAAAATGCTCGTCTGGCCGAGAGAAACACTTTCTTTCCTAAGATGAAGGTTCCCAGGCAAGTGAAAACCCACAGACCTAGAGTGAATGTTGCTGCTTGTGTGCTCCCTGGGGATGTTTCAGGACAGCTATGTGTTTCAGTGCTGGCTCCTTTGGTTTGGGAGCAATTGCTGGACGTTTGGCATGTTTGGCCCAAAATGCTCGTCCGGCAGAGAGAAACACTTTTTTTGGTATGATCAAAGATCCCAGGTAATTGAAAGCCCACAGCCCTAGAATGAATGTTGCTGCTTGTGTGCTCTCTGGGGAGGATTCAGGCCAGCTATGTGTTTCAGTGCTGGCTCCTTTGGTTTGGGAGCTATTGCTGGACGTTTGGCATGTTTGGCCTAAAATGCTCTTCCGGCCGAGAGAAACACTTTTTTTGCTATGATGAAGGTTCCCAGGAAAGTGAAAGCCCACAGCCCTAGAATGCATGTTGCTGCTTGTGTGCTCTCTGGGGAGGATTCAGGCCAGCTATGTGTTTCAGTGCTGGCTCCTTTAGTTTGGGAGCTATTGCTGGACATTTGGCAAGTTTGGCCCAAAATGCTCGTCTGGCCGAGAGAAACACTTTTTTTGCTATGATGAAGGTTCCCAGGCAAGTGAAAGCCCACAGCCCTAGAATGAATGTTGCTGCTTGTGTGCTCCCTGGGGAGGATTCAGGCCAGCTATGTGTTTCAGTGCTGGCTCCTTTGGTTTGGGAGCTATTGCTGGATGTTTGGCATGTTTGGCCTAAAATGCTCTTCTGGCCCAGAGAAACACTTTTATTGATATGATGAAGGTTCCCAGGCAAGTGAAAGCCCACAGCCCTAGAATGAATGTTGCTGCTTGTGTGCTCCCTGGGGAGGATTCAGGCCAGCTATGTGTTTCAGTGCTGGCTCCTTTGATTTGGCAGCTATTGCTGGACGTTTGGCATGTTTGGGTTAAAATGCTCGTCCGGCCGAGAGAAACAATTTCTTTCTTTGATGAAGGTTCCCAGGCAAGTGAAAGCCCACAGCCCTAGAATGAATGTTGCTGCTTGTGTGCTCCCTGGGGAGGATTCAGGCCAGCTATGTGTTTCAGTGCTGGCTCCTTTGGTTTGAGAGCTATTGCTGGACGTTTGGCATGTTTCGCCAAAAATGCTCGTACAGCAGAGAGAAACACTTTTTTTGGTATGATCAATGAACCCAGAAAGTGAAAGCCCACAGCCCTAGAATGTATGTTGCTGCTTGTGTGCTCTCTGGGGAGGATTCAGGCCTGCTATGTGTTTCAGTGCTGGCTCCTTTGGTTTGGGAGCTATTGCTGTATATTTGGCAAGTTTGGCCCAAAATGCTCGTCTGGCCGAGAGAAACACTTTTTTTGCTATGATGAAGGTTCCCAGGCAAGTGAAAGCCCACAGCCCTAAAATGAATGTTGCTGCTTGTGTGCTCCCTGGGGAGGATTCAGGCCAGCTATGTGTTTCAGTGCTGGCTCCTTTGGTTTGGCAGCTATTGCTGGACTTTTGGCATGTTTGGCCTACAATGCTCGTCCGGCCTAGAGAAAATCATTTTTTGCTATGATGAAGGTTCCCAGGCAAGTGAAAGCCCACAGCCCTAGAATGAATGTTGCTGCTTGTGTGCTCCCTGGGGAGGATTCAGGCCAGCCATGCCTTTCACTGCTGGCTCCTTTGGTTTGGGAGCTATTGCTGGACGTTTGGCATGTTTGTACTAAAAGGCTCGTCCGGCCGAGAGAAACACTTTTTTTGCTATGATGAAGGTTCCCAGGAAAGTGAAAACCCACATCCCTAGAATGAATGTTGCTGCTTGTGTGCTCCCTGGGGAGGATTCAGGCCAGCTATGTGTTTCAGTGCTGGCTCCTTTGGTTTGGGAGCTATTGCTGGACGTTTGTCATGTTTGGCCTAAAATGCTCGTCCGGCCGAGAGAAAAACATTTTTTGCTATGATGAAGGTTCCCAGGAAAGACAAAGCCCACAACCCTAGAATGAATGTTGCTGCTTGTGTGCTCAATGGGGAGGATTCAGGCCAGCTATGTGTTTCAGTGCTGGCTCCTTTGGTTTGGGAGCTATTGCTGGACGTTTGGCATGTTTGGCCTAAAATGCTCGTCTGGCAGAGAGAAACATTTTTTTTCCTATGATGAAAGATCACAGGCAAGTAAAATCCCACAGCCTTAGAATGAATGTTGTTTCTTGTGGGCTCCCTGGGGAGGTTTCAGGACAGGTATGTGTTTCAGTACTACCTCCTTTGGTTTGGGAGCTATTGTTGGACTTTTGGCATGTTTGGCGTAAAATGCTCGTCCGGCCGAGAGAAAAAATTTTTTTGCTATGATGAAGGTTTCCAATAAAGTGAAAACCCACAGCCCTAGAATGAAAGTTGCTACCTGTGTGCTCCCTGGGGAGGATTCAGGCCAGCTATGTGTTTCAGTGCTGGCTCCTTTGGTTTGGGAAATATTGCTGGACGTTTGGCATGTTTGGCCCAAAATGCTCGTCCGGCCGAGAGAAAAACTTTTTTTGCTATGATGCACGTTCCCAAGCAAGTGAAAGCCCACAGCCCTAGAATGAATGTTGCTGCTTGTGGGCTCCCTGGGGAAGATTCAGGCCAGCTATGTGTTTCAGTGCTGGCTCCTTTGGTTTTGGAGCTATTGCTGGACTTTTGGCGTATTTGGCCCTAAATGCTCGTCTGGCCGAGAGTAACACTTTTATTGATATGATGAAGGTTCCCAGGCAAGTGAAAACCCACAGCCCTAGAACGAATGTTGCTACTTGTGTGCTCCCTGCGGAGGATTCAGGCCAGCTATGTGTTTCAGTGCTGGCTCCTTTGGTTTGGGAGCTATTGCTGGACGTTTGGCATGTTTGGCCTAAAATGCATTTCTGGCCCAGACAAAAACTTTTATTGATATGATGAAGGTTCCCAGGCAAGTGAAAGCCCACAGCCCTAGAATGCATGTTGCTGCTTGTGTGCTCCCTGGGGAGGATTCAGGCCAGCTATGTGTTTCAGTGCTGGCTCCTTTGGTTTGGGAGCTATTGCTGTATGTTTGGCATGTTTGGCCTAAAATGATCTTCTGGCCCAGAGAAACACTTTTATTGATATGATGAAGGTTCCCAGGCAAGTGAAAGCCCACATCCCTAGAATGAATGTTGCTGCTTGTGTGCTCCCTGGGGAGGATTCAGGCCAGCTATGTGTTTCAGTGCTGGCTCCTTTGATTTGGCAGCTATTGCTGGACGTTTGGCATGTTTGGGTTAAAATGCTCATCCGGCCGAGAGAAACACTTTTTTTGCTATGATGAAGGTTCCCAGGCCAGTGAAAGCCCACAGCCCTAGAATGAATGCTGCTGCTTGTGTGCTCCCTGGGGAAGATTCAGGCCAGCTATATGTTTCAGTACTGGCTCCTTTGGTTTGGGAAGTATTGCTGGCCTTTTGGTGTATTTGGCCCAAAATGCTTGTCTGGCCGAGAGAAAAACTTTTTTTGATATGATGAGTGTTCCCAGGCAAGTGAAAACCCACAGCCCTAGAACGAATGTTGCTACTTGTGTGCTCCCTGGGGAGGATTCAGGCCAGCTATGTGTTTCAGTGCTGGCTCCTTTGGTTTGGGAGCTATTGCTGGACGTTTGGCGTATTTGGCCCAAAATGCTCGTCTGGCCGAGAGAAACACTTTCTTTCCTAAGATGAAGGTTCCCAGGCAAGTGAAAACCCACAGACCTAGAGTGAATGTTGCTGCTTGTGTGCTCCCTGGGGATGTTTCAGGACAGCTATGTGTTTCAGTGCTGGCTCCTTTGGTTTGGGAGCAATTGCTGGACGTTTGGCATGTTTGGCCCAAAATGCTCGTCCGGCAGAGAGAAACACTTTTTTTGGTATGATCAAAGATCCCAGGTAATTGAAAGCCCACAGCCCTAGAATGAATGTTGCTGCTTGTGTGCTCTCTGGGGAGGATTCAGGCCAGCTATGTGTTTCAGTGCTGGCTCCTTTGGTTTGGGAGCTATTGCTGGACGTTTGGCATGTTTGGCCTAAAATGCTCTTCCGGCCGAGAGAAACACTTTTTTTGCTATGATGAAGGTTCCCAGGAAAGTGAAAGCCCACAGCCCTAGAATGCATGTTGCTGCTTGTGTGCTCTCTGGGGAGGATTCAGGCCAGCTATGTGTTTCAGTGCTGGCTCCTTTAGTTTGGGAGCTATTGCTGGACATTTGGCAAGTTTGGCCCAAAATGCTCGTCTGGCCGAGAGAAACACTTTTTTTGCTATGATGAAGGTTCCCAGGCAAGTGAAAGCCCACAGCCCTAGAATGAATGTTGCTGCTTGTGTGCTCCCTGGGGAGGATTCAGGCCAGCTATGTGTTTCAGTGCTGGCTCCTTTGGTTTGGCAGCTATTGCTGGACGTTTGGCATGTTTGGCCTAATATGCTCGTCCGGCCGAGAGAAAATCATTTTTTGATATGATGTAGGATCCCAGGCAAGTGAAAGACCACAGCCCTAGAATGAATGTTGCTGCTTGTGTGCTCCCTGGGGAGGATTCAGGCCAGCTATGTGTTTCAGTGCTGGCTCCTTTGGTTTGGGAGCTATTGCTGGACGTTTGGCATGTTTGGCCTAAAATGCTCGTCCGGCCGAGAGAAAAACTTTTTTTGATATGATGAAGGTTCCCAGGCAAGTGAAAGCCCACAACCCTACAATGAATGTTGCTGCTTGTGTGCTCCCTGGGGAGGATTCAGGCCAGCTATGTGTTTCAGTGCTGGCTCCTTTGGTTTGGGATCTATTGCTGGACATTTGCCATGTTTGGCCTAAAATGCTCGTCTGGCCGAGAGAAACACTTTTTTTGCTATGATGAAGGTTCCCAGGCAAGTGAATACCCACAGCCCTAGAACGAATGTTGCTACTTGTGTGCTCCCTGGGGAGGATTCGGGCCAGCTATGTGTTTCAGTGCTGGCTCCTTTGGTTTGGGAGCTATTGCTGGATGTTTGGCAGGTTTGGCCTAAAATGCACTTCTGGCCCAGAGAAAATCTTTTACTGATATGATGAAGGTTCCCAGGCAAGTGAAAGCCCACAGCCCTAGAATGAATGTTGCTGCTTGTGTGCTCCCTGGGGAGGATTCAGGCCAGCTATGTGTTTCAGTGCTGGCTCCTTTGGTTTGTGTGCTATTGCTGGACGTTTGGCATGTTTGGCCTAAAATGCTCGTCCAGCCGAGAGAAACACTTTTTTTTATATGATGAAAGATCCCAGGCAAGTGAAAGCCCACAGCCCTAGAATGAATGTTGCTGCTTGTGTGCTCCCTGGGGAGGATTCAGGCCAGCTATGTGTTTCAGTGCTGGCTCCATTGGTTTGGGAGCTATTGCTGGACGTTTGGCATGTTTGGCCTAAAATGCTCGTCCGACCGAGAGAAACAATATTTTTGCTATGATGAAAGATCCTAGGCAAGTGAAAGCCCACAGCCCTAGAATGAATGTTGCTGCTTGTGTGCTCCCTGGGGAGGATTCAGGCCAGCTATGTGTTTCAGTGCTGCCTCCTTTGGTTTGGGAGCTCTTGCTGGACGTTTGGCATATGAGGCCTAAAATGCTCGTCCGGCCGAGAGAAACACTTTTTTCCTATGATGAAAGATCACAGGTAAGTGAAAACCCACAGCCTTAGAATGAATGTTGTTGCTTGTGGGCTCCCTGGGGAGGTATCAGGCCAGCTACGTGTTTCGGTACTGCCTCCTATGGTTTGGGAGATATTGTTGGACGTTTGGCATGTTTGGCCTAAAATGCTCGTCCGGCCGAGAGAAACACTTTTTTTGGTATGATCAAAGATCCCAGGTAATTGAAAGCCCACAGCCCTAGAATGAATGTTGCTGCTTGTGTGCTCCCTGGGGAGGATACAGGCCAGCTATGTTTTTCAGTGCTGGCTCCTTTTCTTTGGGAGCTATTGCTGGACGTTTGGCATGTTTGGCCTAAAATGCTCGTCCGGCCGAGAGAAACACTTTTTTTGCTATGATGAAGGTTCCCAGGAAAGTGAAAGCCCACAGCCCTAGAATGCATGTTGCAGCTTGTGTGCTCTCTGGGGAGGATTCAGGCCAGCTATGTGTTTCAGTGCTGGCTCCTTTGGTTTTGGATCTATTGCTGGACATTTGGCATGTTTGGACCAAAATGCTCGTCTGGCCGAGAGAAACACTTTTTTTGCTATGATGAAGGTTCCCAGGCAAGTGAAAGCCCACAGCCCTAGAATGAATGTTGCTGCTTGTGTGCTCCCTGGGGAGGATTCAGGCCAGCTATGTGTTTCAGTGCTGGCTCCTTTGGTTTGGCAGCTATTGCTGGACGTTTGGCATGTTTGGCCTAAAATGCTCGTCCGGCCGAGACAGAAACATTTTTTGCTATGATGAAGGTTCCCAGGCAAGTGAAAGCCCACAGCCCTAGAATGAATGTTGCTGCTTGTGTGCTCCCTGGGGAGGATTCAGGCCAGCTATGTGTTTCAGTGCTGGCTCCTTTGGTTTGGGAGCTATTGCTGGACGTTTGGCATGTTTGGACTAAAAGGCTTGTCCGGCCGAGAGAAAAAATTTTTTGCTATGATTAAGGTTTCCAAGAAAGTGAAAACCCACAGCCCTAGAATGAAAGTTGCTACCTGTGTGCTCCCTGGGTAGGATTCAGGCTAGCTATGTGTTTCAGTGCTGGCTCCTTTGGTTTGGAAACTACTGCTGGACGTTTGGCGTATTTGGCCCAAAATGCTCGTCTGGCCGAGAGAAACACGTTTTTTGCTATGATGAAGGTTCCCAGGCAAGTGAAAGCCCACAGCACTAGAGTGAATGTAGCTGTTTGTGTGATTTCTGGGGAGGATTCAGGCCAGTTATGTGTTTCAGTGCTGGCTCCTTTGGTTTGGGAGCTATTGCTGGACGTTTGGCATGTTTGGCCTAAAATGCTCGTCCGGCCGAGAGAAAATCATTTTTTGCTATGATGAAGGTTCCCAGGCAAGTGAAGGCCCACAGCCCTAGAATGAATGTTGCTGCTTGTGTGCTCCCTGGGGAGGATTCAGGCCAGCTATGTGTTTCAGTGCTGGCTCCTTTGGTTTGGGAGCTATTGCTGGACTTTTGGCATGTTTGGCCTAAAATGCTCGTCCGGCCGAGACAAAAACATTTTTGGCTATGATGAATGTTCCCAGGCAAGTGAAAGCCCACAGCCCTAGAATGAATGTTGCTGCTTGTGTGCTCCCTGGGGAGGATTCAGGCCAGCTATGTGTTTCAGTGCTGGCTCCTTTGGTTTGGGAGCTATTGCTGGACGTTTGGCATGTTTGGACTAAAAGGCTCGTCCGGCCGAGAGAAAAAAATTTTTGCTATGATTAAGGTTTCCAAGAAAGTGAAAACCCACAGCCCTAGAATGAAAGTTGCTACCTGTGTGCTCCCTGGGTAGGGTTCAGGCCAGCTATGTGTTTCAGTGCTGGCTCCTTTGGTTTGGGAGCTATTGCTGGACGTTTGGCATGTTTGGCCCAAAATGCTCGTCCGGCAGAGAGAAACACTTTTTTTGGTATGATCAAAGATCCCAGGTAATTGAAAGCCCACAGCCCTAGAATGAATGTTGCTGCTTGTGTGCTCTCTGGGGAGGATTCAGGCCAGCTATGTGTTTCAGTGCTGGCTCCTTTGGTTTGGGAGCTATTGCTGGACGTTTGGCATGTTTGGCCTAAAATGCTCTTCCGGCCGAGAGAAACACTTTTTTTGCTATGATGAAGGTTCCCAGGAAAGTGAAAGCCCACAGCCCTAGAATGCATGTTGCTGCTTGTGTGCTCTCTGGGGAGGATTCAGGCCAGCTATGTGTTTCAGTGCTGGCTCCTTTAGTTTGGGAGCTATTGCTGGACATTTGGCAAGTTTGGCCCAAAATGCTCATCTGGCCGAGAGAAACACTTTTTTTGCTATGATGAAGGTTCCCAGGCAAGTGAAAGCCCACAGCCCTAGAATGAATGTTGCTGCTTGTGTGCTCCCTGGGGAGGATTCAGGCCAGCTATGTGTTTCAGTGCTGGCTCCTTTGGTTTGGCAGCTATTGCTGGACGTTTGGCATGTTTGGCCTAATATGCTCGTCCGGCCGAGAGAAAATCATTTTTTGATATGATGTAGGATCCCAGGCAAGTGAAAGACCACAGCCCTAGAATGAATGTTGCTGCTTGTGTGCTCCCTGGGGAGGATTCAGGCCAGCTATGTGTTTCAGTGCTGGCTCCTTTGGTTTGGGAGCTATTGCTGGACGTTTGGCATGTTTGGCCTAAAATGCTCGTCCGGCCGAGAGAAAAACTTTTTTTGATATGATGAAGGTTCCCAGGCAAGTGAAAGCCCACAACCCTACAATGAATGTTGCTGCTTGTGTGCTCCCTGGGGAGGATTCAGGCCAGCTATGTGTTTCAGTGCTGGCTCCTTTGGTTTGGGATCTATTGCTGGACATTTGCCATGTTTGGCCTAAAATGCTCGTCTGGCCGAGAGAAACACTTTTTTTGCTATGATGAAAGATCACAGGCAAGTGTAAACCCACAGCCTTAGAATGAATGTTGTTTCTTGTGGGCTCCCTGGGGAGGTTTCAGGACAGGTATGTGTTTCAGTACTGCCTCCTTTGGTTTGGGAGCTATTGTTGGACGTTTGGCATGTTTGGACTAAAATGCTCGTCCGGCCGAGAGAAAAAATTTTTTTGATTTGATGAAGGTTTCCAAGAAAGTGAAAACTCACAGCCCTAGAATGAAAGTTGCTACCTGTGTGCTCCCTGGGGAGCATTCAGGCCAGCTATGTGTTTCGGTGCTGGCTCCTTTGGTTTAGGAAATATTGCTGGACGTTTGGCAAGTATGGCCAAAATGCTCGTCCGGCCGAGAGAAACACTTTTATTGCTATGATGAAGGTTCCCAGGCCAGTGAAAGCCCACAGCCCTAGAATGAATGTTACTGCTTGTGTGCTCCCTCGGGAAGATTCAGGCCAGCTATATGTTTCAGTGCTGGCTCCTTTGGTTTGGGAAGTATTGCTGGACTTTTGGCGTATTTGGCCCAAAATGCTCGTCAGGCCGAGAGAAACACTTTTTTTGATATGATGAAGGTTCCCAGGCAAGTGAAAGCCCACAGCCCTAGAATGAATGTTGCTGCTTGTGTGCTCCCTGGGGAGGATTCAGGCCAGCTATGTGTTTCAGTGCTGGCTCCTTTGGTTTGGGAGCTATTGCTGGACGTTTGGCATGTTTGGCCTAAAATGCTCGTCCGGCCGAGAGAAACACTTTTTTTGCTATGATGAAGGTTCCCAGGAAAGTGAAAGCCCACAGCCCTAGAATGAATGTTGCTGCTTGTGTGCTCCCTGGGGAGGATTCAGGCCAGCTATATGTTTCACTGCTGGCTCCTTTGGTTTGGGAGCTATTGCTGGACGTTTGGCATGTTTGGCCTAAAATGCTCGTCCAGCCGAGAGAAACACTTTTTTTACTATGATGAAAGATCCCAGGCAAGTGAAAGCCCACAGCCCTAGAATGAATGTTGCTGCTTGTGTGCTCCCTGGGGAGGATTCAGGCCAGCTATGTGTTTCAGTGCTGGCTCCATTGGTTTTGGATCTATTGCTGGACGTTTGGCATGTTTGGCCTAAAATGCTCGTCCGACCGAGAGAAACAATCTTTTTGCTATGATGAAAGATCCTAGGCAAGTGAAAGCCCACAGCCCTAGAATGAATGTTGCTGCTTGTGTGCTCCCTGGGGAGGATTCAGGCCAGCTATGTGTTTCAGTGCTGCCTCCTTTGGTTTGGGAGCTATTGCTGGACGTTTGGCATATTTGGCCTAAAATGCTCGTCCGGCCGAGAGAAACACTTTTTTCCTATGATGAAAGATCACAGGTAAGTGAAAACCCACAGCCTTAGAATGAATGTTGTTGCTTGTGGGCTCCCTGGGGAGGTATCAGGCCAGCTACGTGTTTCGGTACTGCCTCCTATGGTTTGGGAGATATTGTTGGACGTTTGGCATGTTTGGCCTAAAATGCTCGTCCGGCCGAGAGAAACACTTTTTTTGGTATGATGAAAGATCCCAGGTAATTGAAAGCCCACAGCCCTAGAATGAATGTTGCTGCTTGTGTGCTCCCTGGGGAGGATACAGGCCAGCTATGTTTTTCAGTGCTGGCTCCTTTTCTTTGGGAGCTATTGCTGGACGTTTGGCATGTTTGGCCTAAAATGCTCGTCCGGCCGAGAGAAACACTTTTTTTGCTATGATGAATGTTCCCAGGAAAGTGAAAGCCCACAGCCCTAGAATGCATGTTGCAGCTTGTGTGCTCTCTGGGGAGGATTCAGGCCAGCTATGTGTTTCAGTGCTGGCTCCTTTGGTTTGGGATCTATTGCTGGACATTTGGCATGTTTGAACCAAAATGCTCGTCTGGCCGAGAGAAACACTTTTTTTGCTATGATGAAGGTTCCCAGGCAAGTGAAAGCCCACAGCCCTAGAATGAATGTTGCTGCTTGTGTGCTCCCTGGGGAGGATTCAGGCCAGCTATGTGTTTCAGTGCTGGCTCCTTTGGTTTGGCAGCTATTGCTGGACGTTTGGCATGTTTGGCCTAAAATGCTCGTCCGGCCGAGACAGAAACATTTTTTGCTATGATGAAGGTTCCCAGGCAAGTGAAAGCCCACAGCCCTAGAATGAATGTTGCTGCTTGTGTGCTCCCTGGGGAGGATTCAGGCCAGCTATGTGTTTCAGTGCTGGCTCCTTTGGTTTGGGAGCTATTGCTGGACGTTTGGTATGTTTGGACTAAAAGGCTTGTCCGGCCGAGAGAAAAAATTTTTTGCTATGATTAAGGTTTCCAAGAAAGTGAAAACCCACAGCCCTAGAATGAAAGTTGCTACCTGTGTGCTCCCTGGGTAGGATTCAGGCTAGCTATGTGTTTCATTGCTGGCTCCTTTGGTTTGGAAACTACTGCTGGACGTTTGGCGTATTTGGCCCAAAATGCTCGTCTGGCCGAGAGAAACACGTTTTTTGCTATGATGAAGGTTCCCAGGCAAGTGAAAGCCCACAGCACTAGAGTGAATGTTGCTGTTTGTGTGATTTCTGGGGAGGATTCAGGCCAGTTATGTGTTTCAGTGCTGGCTCCTTTGGTTTGGGAGCTATTGCTGGACGTTTGGCATGTTTGGCCTAAAATGCTCGTCCGGCCGAGAGAAAATCATTTTTTGCTATGATGAAGGTTCCCAGGCAAGTGAAAGCCCACAGCCCTAGAATGAATGTTGCTGCTTGTGTGCTCCCTGGGGAGGATTCAGGCCAGCTATGTGTTTCAGTGCTGGCTCCTTTGGTTTGGGAGCTATTGCTGGACGTTTGGCATGTTTGGACTAAAAGGCTCGTCCGGCCGAGAGAATAAAATTTTTGCTATGATTAAGGTTTCCAAGAAAGTGAAAACCCACAGCCCTAGAATGAAAGTTGCTACCTGTGTGCTCCCTGGGTAGGGTTCAGGCCAGCTATGTGTTTCACTGCTGGCTCCTTTGGTTTGGGAGCTATTGCTGGACGTTTGGCATGTTTGGCCTAAAATGCTCGTCCGGCCGAGAGAAACACTTTTTTTGCTATGATGAAGGTTCCCAGGCAAGTGAAAGCCCACAGCCCTAGAATGAATGTTGCTCCTTGTGTGCTCCCTGGGGAGGATTCAGGCCAGCTATGTGTTTCAGTGCTGCCTCCTTTGGTTTGGGAGCTATTGCTGGACGTTTGGCATGTTTGGCCTAAAATGCTCGTCCGGCCGAGAGAAAAACATTTTTTGATATGATGAAGGTTCCCAGGCAAGTGAAAGCCCACAACCCTAGAATGAATGTTGCTGCTTGTGTGCTCCCTGGGGAGGATTCAGGCCAGCTATGTGTTTCAGTGCTGGCTCCTTTGGTTTGGGAGCTATTGCTGGACATTTGGCATGTTTGGCCTAAAATGCTCGTCTGGCCGAGAGAAACACTTTTTTTGCTATGATGAAAGATCACAGGCAAGTGTAAACCCACAGCCTTAGAATGAATGTTGTTTCTTGTGGGCTCCCTGGGGAGGTTTCAGGACAGGTATGTGTTTCAGTACTACCTCCTTTGGTTTGGGAGCTATTGTTGGACTTTTGGCATGTTTGGCGTAAAATGCTCGTCCGGCCGAGAGAAAAAATTTTTTTGCTATGATGAAGGTTTCCAATAAAGTGAAAACCCACAGCCCTAGAATGAAAGTTGCTACCTGTGTGCTCCCTGGGGAGGATTCAGGCCAGCTATGTGTTTCAGTGCTGGCTCCTTTGGTTTGGGAAATATTGCTGGACGTTTGGCATGTTTGGCCCAAAATGCTCGTCCGGCCGAGAGAAAAACTTTTTTTGCTATGATGCACGTTCCCAAGCAAGTGAAAGCCCACAGCCCTAGAATGAATGTTGCTGCTTGTGGGCTCCCTGGGGAAGGTTCAGGCCAGCTATGTGTTTCAGTGCTGGCTCCTTTGGTTTTGGAGCTATTGCTGGACTTTTGGCGTATTTGGCCCTAAATGCTCGTCTGGCCGAGAGTAACACTTTTTTTGCTATGATGAAGGTTCCCAGGCAAGTGAAAACCCACAGCCCTAGAACGAATGTTGCTACTTGTGTGCTCCCTGCGGAGGATTCAGGCCAGCTATGTGTTTCAGTGCTGGCTCCTTTGGTTTGGGAGCTATTGCTGGACGTTTGGCATGTTTGGCCTAAAATGCATTTCTGGCCCAGACAAAAACTTTTATTGATATGATGAAGGTTCCCAGGCAAGTGAAAGCCCACAGCCCTAGAATGCATGTTGCTGCTTGTGTGCTCCCTGGGGAGGATTCAGGCCAGCTATGTGTTTCAGTGCTGGCTCCTTTGGTTTGGGAGCTATTGCTGTATGTTTGGCATGTTTGGCCTAAAATGATCTTCTGGCCCAGAGAAACACTTTTATTGATATGATGAAGGTTCCCAGGCAAGTGAAAGCCCACATCCCTAGAATGAATGTTGCTGCTTGTGTGCTCCCTGGGGAGGATTCAGGCCAGCTATGTGTTTCAGTGCTGGCTCCTTTGATTTGGCAGCTATTGCTGGACGTTTGGCATGTTTGGGTTAAAATGCTCATCCGGCCGAGAGAAACACTTCTTTTGCTATGATGAAGGTTCCCAGGCCAGTGAAAGCCCACAGCCCTAGAATGAATGCTGCTGCTTGTGTGCTCCCTGGGGAAGATTCAGGCCAGCTATATGTTTCAGTACTGGCTCCTTTGGTTTGGGAAGTATTGCTGGCCTTTTGGTGTATTTGGCCCAAAATGCTTGTCTGGCCGAGAGAAAAACTTTTTTTGATATGATGAATGTTCCCAGGCAAGTGAAAACCCACAGCCCCAGAACGAATGTTGCTACTTGTGTGCTCCCTGGGGAGGATTCAGGCCAGCTATGTGTTTCAGTGCTGGCTCCTTTGGTTTGGGAGCTATTGCTGGACGTTTGGCGTATTTGGCCCAAAATGCTCGTCTGGCCGAGAGAAACACTTTCTTTCCTAAGATGAAGGTTCCCAGGCAAGTGAAAACCCACAGACCTAGAGTGAATGTTGCTGCTTGTGTGCTCCCTGGGGATGTTTCAGGACAGCTATGTGTTTCAGTGCTGGCTCCTTTGGTTTGGGAGCAATTGCTGGACGTTTGGCATGTTTGGCCCAAAATGCTCGTCCGGCAGAGAGAAACACTTTTTTTGGTATGATCAAAGATCCCAGGTAATTGAAAGCCCACAGCCCTAGAATGAATGTTGCTGCTTGTGTGCTCTCTGGGGAGGATTCAGGCCAGCTATGTGTTTCAGTGCTGGCTCCTTTGGTTTGGGAGCTATTGCTGGACGTTTGGCATGTTTGGCCTAAAATGCTCTTCCGGCCGAGAGAAACACTTTTTTTGCTATGATGAAGGTTCCCAGGAAAGTGAAAGCCCACAGCCCTAGAATGCATGTTGCTGCTTGTGTGCTCTCTGGGGAGGATTCAGGCCAGCTATGTGTTTCAGTGCTGGCTCCTTTAGTTTGGGAGCTATTGCTGGACATTTGGCAAGTTTGGCCCAAAATGCTCGTCTGGCCGAGAGAAACACTTTTTTTGCTATGATGAAGGTTCCCAGGCAAGTGAAAGCCCACAGCCCTAGAATGAATGTTGCTGCTTGTGTGCTCCCTGGGGAGGATTCAGGCCAGCTATGTGTTTCAGTGCTGGCTCCTTTGGTTTGGCAGCTATTGCTGGACGTTTGGCATGTTTGGCCTAATATGCTCGTCCGGCCGAGAGAAAATCATTTTTTGATATGATGTAGGATCCCAGGCAAGTGAAAGACCACAGCCCTAGAATGAATGTTGCTGCTTGTGTGCTCCCTGGGGAGGATTCAGGCCAGCTATGTGTTTCAGTGCTGGCTCCTTTGGTTTGGGAGCTATTGCTGGACGTTTGGCATGTTTGGCCTAAAATGCTCGTCCGGCCGAGAGAAAAACTTTTTTTGATATGATGAAGGTTCCCAGGCAAGTGAAAGTCCACAACCCTACAATGAATGTTGCTGCTTGTGTGCTCCCTGGGGAGGATTCAGGCCAGCTATGTGTTTCAGTGCTGGCTCCTTTGGTTTGGGATCTATTGCTGGACATTTGCCATGTTTGGCCTAAAATGCTCGTCTGGCCGAGAGAAACACTTTTTTTGCTATGATGAAGGTTCCCAGGCAAGTGAATACCCACAGCCCTAGAACGAATGTTGCTACTTGTGTGCTCCCTGGGGAGGATTCGGGCCAGCTATGTGTTTCAGTGCTGGCTCCTTTGGTTTGGGAGCTATTGCTGGATGTTTGGCAGGTTTGGCCTAAAATGCACTTCTGGCCCAGAGAAAATCTTTTACTGATATGATGAAGGTTCCCAGGCAAGTGAAAGCCCACAGCCCTAGAATGAATGTTGCTGCTTGTGTGCTCCCTGGGGAGGATTCAGGCCAGCTATGTGTTTCAGTGCTGGCTCCTTTGGTTTGTGTGCTATTGCTGGACGTTTGGCATGTTTGGCCTAAAATGCTCGTCCAGCCGAGAGAAACACTTTTTTTAATATGATGAAAGATCCCAGGCAAGTGAAAGCCCACAGCCCTAGAATGAATGTTTCTGCTTGTGGGCTCCCTGGGGAAGATTCAGGCCAGCTATGTGTTTCAGTGCTGGCTCCTTTGGTTTGGGAGCTATTGCTGGACGTTTGGCATGTTTGGACTAAAATGCTCGTCCGTCTGAGAGAAACAATTTTTTGCTATGATGAAAGATCCCAGGCAAGTGAAAGCCCACAGCCCTAGAATGAATGTTGCTGCTTGTGTGCTCCCTGGGGAGGATTCAGGCCAGCTATGTGTTTCAGTGCTGGCTCCTTTGGTTTGTGTGCTATTGCTGGACGTTTGGCATGTTTGGCCTAAAATGCTCGTCCAGCCGAGAGAAACACTTTTTTTACTATGATGAAAGATCCCAGGCAAGTGAAAGCCCACAGCCCTAGAATGAATGTTGCTGCTTGTGTGCTCCCTGGGGAGGATTCAGGCCAGCTATGTGTTTCAGTGCTGGCTCCATTGGTTTGGGAGCTATTGCTGGACGTTTGGCATGTTTGGCCTAAAATGCTCGTCCGACCGAGAGAAACAATCTTTTTGCTATGATGAAAGATCCTAGGCAAGTGAAAGCCCACAGCCCTAGAATGAATGTTGCTGCTTGTGTGCTCCCTGGGGAGGATTCAGGCCAGCTATGTGTTTCAGTGCTGCCTCCTTTGGTTTGGGAGCTATTGCTGGACGTTTGGCATATTTGGCCTAAAATGCTCGTCCGGCCGAGAGAAACACTTTTTTCCTATGATGAAAGATCACAGGTAAGTGAAAACCCACAGCCTTAGAATGAATGTTGTTGCTTGTGGGCTCCCTGGGGAGGTATCAGGCCAGCTACGTGTTTCGGTACTGCCTCCTATGGTTTGGGAGATATTGTTGGACGTTTGGCATGTTTGGCCTAAAATGCTCGTCCGGCCGAGAGAAACACTTTTTTTGCTATGATGAAAGATCCCAGGTAATTGAAAGCCCACAGCCCTAGAATGAATGTTGCTGCTTGTGTGCTCCCTGGGGAGGATACAGGCCAGCTATGTTTTTCAGTGCTGGCTCCTTTTCTTTGGGAGCTATTGCTGGACGTTTGGCATGTTTGGCCTAAAATGCTCGTCCGGCCGAGAGAAACACTTTTTTTGCTATGATGAAGGTTCCCAGGAAAGTGAAAGCCCACAGCCCTAGAATGCATGTTGCAGCTTGTGTGCTCTCTGGGGAGGATTCAGGCCAGCTATGTGTTTCAGTGCTGGCTCCTTTGGTTTTGGATCTATTGCTGGACATTTGGCATGTTTGAACCAAAATGCTCGTCTGGCCGAGAGAAACACTTTTTTTGCTATGATGAAGGTTCCCAGGCAAGTGAAAGCCCACAGCCCTAGAATGAATGTTGCTGCTTGTGTGCTCCCTGGGGAGGATTCAGGCCAGCTATGTGTTTCAGTGCTGGCTCCTTTGGTTTGGCAGATATTGCTGGACGTTTGGCATGTTTGGCCTAAAATGCTCGTCCGGCCGAGACAGAAACATTTTTTGCTATGATGAAGGTTCCCAGGCAAGTGAAAGCCCACAGCCCTAGAATGAATGTTGCTGCTTGTGTGCTCCCTGGGGAGGATTCAGGCCAGCTATGTGTTTCAGTGCTGGCTCCTTTGGTTTGGGAGCTATTGCTGGACGTTTGGTATGTTTGGACTAAAAGGCTTGTCCGGCCGAGAGAAAAAATTTTTTGCTATGATTAAGGTTTCCAAGAAAGTGAAAACCCACAGCCCTAGAATGAAAGTTGCTACCTGTGTGCTCCCTGGGTAGGATTCAGGCTAGCTATGTGTTTCAGTGCTGGCTCCTTTGGTTTGGAAACTACTGCTGGACGTTTGGCGTATTTGGCCCAAAATGCTCGTCTGGCCGAGAGAAACACGTTTTTTGCTATGATGAAGGTTCCCAGGCAAGTGAAAGCCCACAGCACTAGAGTGAATGTTGCTGTTTGTGTGATTTCTGGGGAGGATTCAGGCCAGTTATGTGTTTCAGTGCTGGCTCCTTTGGTTTGGGAGCTATTGCTGGACGTTTGGCATGTTTGGCCTAAAATGCTCGTCCGGCCGAGAGAAAATCATTTTTTGCTATGATGAAGGTTCCCAGGCAAGTGAAAGCCCACAGCCCTAGAATGAATGTTGCTGCTTGTGTGCTCCCTGGGGAGGATTCAGGCCAGCTATGTGTTTCAGTGCTGGCTCCTTTGGTTTGGGAGCTATTGCTGGACGTTTGGCATGTTTGGACTAAAAGGCTCGTCCGGCCGAGAGAAAAAAATTTTTGCTATGATTAAGGTTTCCAAGAAAGTGAAAACTCACAGCCCTAGAATGAAAGTTGCTACCTGTGTGCTCCCTGGGTAGGGTTCAGGCCAGCTATGTGTTTCACTGCTGGCTCCTTTGGTTTGGGAGCTATTGCTGGACGTTTGGCATGTTTGGCCTAAAATGCTCGTCCGGCCGAGAGAAACACTTTTTTTGCTATGATGAAGGTTCCCAGGCAAGTGAAAGCCCACAGCCCTAGAATGAATGTTGCTCCTTGTGTGCTCCCTGGGGAGGATTCAGGCCAGCTATGTGTTTCAGTGCTGCCTCCTTTGGTTTGGGAGCTATTGCTGGACGTTTGGCATGTTTGGCCTAAAATGCTCGTCCGGCCGAGAGAAAAACATTTTTTGATATGATGAAGGTTCCCAGGCAAGTGAAAGCCCACAACCCTAGAATGAATGTTGCTGCTTGTGTGCTCCCTGGGGAGGATTCAGGCCAGCTATGTGTTTCAGTGCTGGCTCCTTTGGTTTGGGAGCTATTGCTGGACATTTGGCATGTTTGGCCTAAAATGCTCGTCTGGCCGAGAGAAACACTTTTTTTGCTATGATGAAAGATCACAGGCAAGTGTAAACCCACAGCCTTAGAATGAATGTTGTTTCTTGTGGGCTCCCTAGGGAGGTTTCAGGACAGGTATGTGATTCAGTACTGCCTCCTTTGGTTTGGGAGCTATTGTTGGATGTTTGGCATGTTTGGACTAAAATGCTCGTCCGGCCGAGAGAAAAAATTTTTTTGATTTGATGAAGGTTTCCAAGAAAGTGAAAACCCACAGCCCTAGAATGAAAGTTGCTACCTGTGTGCTCCCTGGGGAGCATTCAGGCCAGCTATGTGTTTCGGTGCTGGCTCCTTTGGTTTAGGAAATATTGCTGGACGTTTGGCAAGTATGGCCAAAATGCTCGTCCGGCCAAGAGAAACACTTTTTTTGCTATGATGAAGGTTCCCAGGCCAGTGAAAGCCCACAGCCCTAGAATGAATGTTGCTGCTTGTGTGCTCCCTGGGGAAGATTCAGGCCAGCTATATGTTTCACTGCTGGCTCCTTTGGTTTGGGAAGTATTGCTGGACTTTTGGCGTATTTGGCCCAAAATGCTCGTCTGGCCGAGAGAAACACTTTTTTTGATATGATGAATGTTCCCAGGCAAGTGAAAACCCACAGCCCTAGAACGAATGTTGCTACTTGTGTGCTCCCTGGGGAGGATTCGGGCCAGCTATGTGTTTCAGTGCTGGCTCCTTTGGTTTGGGAGCTATTGCTGAATGTTTGGCAGGTTTGGCCTAAAATGCACTTCCGGCCCAGAGAAAACCTTTTATTGATATGATGAAGGTTCCCAGGCAAGTGAAAGCCCACAGCCCTAGAATGAATGTTGCTGCTTGTGTGCTCCCTGGGGAGGATTCAGGCCAGCTATGTGTTTCAGTGCTGGCTCCTTTGGTTTGGGAGCTATTGCTGGACGTTTGGCATGTTTGGCCTAAAATGCTCGTCCGGCCGAGAGAAACACTTTTTTTGCTATGATGGAGGTTCCCAGGCAAGTGAAAGCCCACAGCCCTAGAATGCATGTTGCTGCTTGTGTGCTCTCTGGGGAGGATTCAGGCCAGCTATGTGTTTCAGTGCTGGCTCCTTTGGTTTGGGAGCTATTGTTGGACGTTTGGCATGTTTGGACTTAAATCCTCGTCCGGCCGAGAGAAAAAATTTTTTTGCTATGATGAAGGTATCCAAGAAAGTGAACACCCACAGCCCTAGAATGAAAGTTGCTACCTGTGTGCTCCCTGGGGAGGATTCAGGCCAGCTATGTGTTTCGGTGCTGGCTCCTTTGGTTTGGGAAATATTTCTGGACGTTTGGCATGTTTGGCCAAAATGCTCGTCCGGCCGAGAGAAAAACTTTTTTTGCTATGATGAAGGTTCCCAGGCCAGTGAAAGCCCACAGACCTAGAATGAATGTTGCTGCTTGTGTGCTCCCTCGGGAAGATTCAGGCCAGCTATATGTTTCAGTGCTGGCTCCTTTGGTTTGGGAAGTATTGCTGGACTTTTGGCGTATTTGGCCCAAAATGCTCGTCAGGCCGAGAGAAACACTTTTTTTGATATGATGAAGGTTCCCAGGCAAGTGAAAACCCACAGCCCTAGAACGAATGTTGCTACTTGTGTGCTCCCTGGGGAGGATTCAGGCCAGCTATGTGTTTCATTGCTGGCTCCTTTGGTTTGGGAGCTATTGCTGGATGTTTGGCATGTTTGGCCTAAAATGCACTTCTGGCCCAGAGAAAATCTTTTATTGATATGGTGAAGGTTCCCAGGCAAGTGAAAGCCCACAGCCCTAGAATGAATGTTGCTGCTTGTGTGCTCCCTGTGGAGGATTCAGGCCAGCTATGTGTTTCAGTGCTGGCTCCTTTGGTTTGGGAGCTATTGCTGGACGTTTGGCATGTTTGGCCTAAAATGCTCGTCCGGCCGAGAGAAACACTTTTTTTGCTATGATGAAGGTTCCCAGGAAAGTGAAAGCCCACAGCCCTAGAATGCATGTTGCTGCTTGTGTGCTCTCTGGGGAGGATTCAGGCCAGCTATGGGTTTCAGTGCTGGCTCCTTTGGTTTGGGAGCTATTGCTGGACGTTTGGCATATTTGGCCTAAAATTCTCGTCTGGCCGAGATAAACACTTTTTTTGCTATGATGAAAGATCACAGGTAAGTGAAAGCCCACAGCCCTAGAATGAATGTTTCTGCTTGTGGGCTCCCTGGGGAAGATTCAGGCCAGCTATGTGTTTCAGTGCTGGCTCCTTTGGTTTGGGTGCTATTGCTGGACGTTTGGCATGTTTGGCCTAAAATGCTCGTCCAGCCGAGAGAAACACTTTTTTGATATGATGAAAGATTCCAGGCAAGTGAAAACCCACAGCCTTAGAATGAATGTTGTTGATGTGGGGTCCCTGGGGAGATTTCAGGCCAGCTATGTGTTTCAGTCCTGCCTCTTTTGGTTTGGGAGCTATTGTTGGACGTTTGGCATGTTTGGACTAAAATGCTCGTCCGGCCGAGAGAAACACTTTTTTTGATATGATGAAGGTTCCCAGGCAAGTGAAAGCCCACAGCCCTAGAATGAATGTTGCTGCTTGTGTGCTCCCTGGGGAGGATTCAGGCCAGCTATGTGTTTCAGTGCTGGCTCCTTTGGTTTGGGAGCTATTGCTGGACGTTTGACATATTTGGCCTAAAATGCTCATTCGGCCGAGAGAAACACTTTTTTGATATGATGAAGGTTCCCAGGCAAGTGAAAGCCCACAGCCCTAGAATGAATGTTGCTGCTTGTGTGCTCCCTGGGGAGGATTCAGGCCAGCTATGTGTTTCAGTGCTGGCTCCTTTGGTTTGGGAACTATTGCTGGACGTTTTGCATGTTTGGCCCAAAATGCTCGTCTGGCCGAGAGAAACACTTTTTTCCTAAGATGAAGGTTCCCAGGCAAGTGAAAACCCACAGCCCTAGAGTGAATGTTGCTGCTTGTGTGCTCCCTGGGGATGTTTCAGGCCAGCTATGTGTTTCAGTGCTGGCTCCTTTGTTTGGGAGCAATTGCTGGACATTTGGCATGTTTGGCCCAAAATGCTCGTCCGGCAGAGAGAAACACTTTTTTTGGTATGATCAAAGATCCCAGGTAATTGAAAGCCCACAGCCCTAGAATGAATGTTGCTGCTTGTGTGCTCCCTGGGGAGGATTCAGGCCAGCTATGTGTTTCAGTGCTGGCTCCTTTGGTTTGGCAGCTATTGCTGGACGTTTGGCATGTTTGGCCTTAAATGCTCGTCCGGCCGAGAGAAAATCATTTTTTGATATGATGAAGGTTCCCAGGCAAGTGAAAGCCCACAGCCCTAGAATGAATGTTGCTGCTTGTGTGCTCCCTGGGGAGGATTCAGGCCAGCTATATGTTTCACTGCTGGCTCCTTTGGTTTGGGAGCTATTGCTGGACGTTTGGCATATTTGGCCTAAAATGCTCGTCTGGCCGAGATAAACACTTTTTTTGCTATGATGAAAGATCACAGGTAAGTGAAAGCCCACAGCCCTAGAATGAATGTTTCTGCTTGTGGGCTCCCTGGGGAAGATTCAGGCCAGCTATGTGTTTCAGTGCTGGCTCCTTTGGTTTGGGTGCTATTGCTGGACGTTTGGCATGTTTGGCCTAAAATGCTCGTCCAGCCGAGAGAAACACTTTTTTGATATGATGAAAGATTCCAGGCAAGTGAAAACCCACAGCCTTAGAATGAATGTTGTTGATGTGGGGTCCCTGGGGAGATTTCAGGCCAGCTATGTGTTTCAGTCCTGCCTCCTTTGGTTTGGGAGCTATTGTTGGACGTTTGGCATGTTTGGACTAAAATGCTCGTCCGGCCGAGAGAAAAAATTTTTTTGATATGATGAAGGTGTCCAAGAAAGTGAAAACCCACAGCCCTAGAATGAAAATTGCTACCTGTGTGCTCCCTGGGGAGGATTCAGGCCAGCTATGTGTTTCAGTGCTGGCTCCTTTGGTTTCAGAGCTATTGCTGGACGTTTGGCATGTTTGGCCTAAAATGCTCGACCGGCCAAGACAAAAACATTTTTTGCTATGATGAAGGTTCCCAGGCAAGTGAAAGCCCACAGCCCTAGAATGAATGTTGCTGCTTGTGTGCTCCCTGGGGAGGATTCAGGCCAGCTATGTGTTTCAGTGCTGGCTCCTTTGGTTTGGGAGCTATTGCTGACTTTTGGCATGTTTGGACTAAAAGGCTCGTCCGGCCGAGAGAAAAAAATTTTTGCTATGATTAAGGTTTCCAAGAAAGTGAAAACCCACAGCCCTAGAATGAAAGTTGCTACCTGTGTGCCCCCTGGGTAGGATTCAGGCCAGCTATGTGTTTCAGTGCTGGCTCCTTTGGTTTGGGAAGTATTGCTGGACGTTTTGCATGTTTGGCCCAAAATGATCGTCTGGCCGAGAGAAACACTTTTTTCCTAAGATGAAGGTTCCCAGGCAAGTGAAAACCCACAGCCCTAGAGTGAATGTTGCTGCTTGTGTGCTCCCTGGGGATGTTTCAGGCCAGCTATGTGTTTCAGTGCTGGCTCCTTTGTTTGGGAGCAATTGCTGGACATTTCTCATGTTTGGCCCAAAATGCTCGTCCGGCAGAGAGAAACACTTTTTTTGGTATGATCAAAGATCCCAGGTAATTGAAAGCCCACAGCCCTAGAATGAATGTTGCTGCTTGTGTGCTCCCTGGGGAGGATTCAGGCCAGCTATGTGTTTCAGTGCTGGCTCCTTTGGTTTGGCAGCTATTGCTGGACGTTTGTCATATTTGGCCTAAAATGCTCGTCCGGCCGAGAGAAAATCATTTTTTGATATGATGAAGGTGTCCAGGCAAGTGAAAGCCCACAGCCCTAGAATGAATGTTGCTGCTTGTGTGCTCCCTGGGGAGGATTCAGGCCAGCTATGTGTTTCAGTGCTGGCTCCTTTGGTTTGGCAGCTATTGCTGGACGTTTGGCATGTTTGGCCTTAAATGCTCGTCCGGCCGAGAGAAAATCATTTTTTGATATGATGAAGGTTCCCAGGCAAGTGAAAGCCCACAGCCCTAGAATGAATGTTGCTGCTTGTGTGCTCCCTGGGGAGGATTCAGGCCAGCTATATGTTTCACTGCTGGCTCCTTTGGTTTGGGAGCTATTGCTGGACGTTTGGCATGTTTGGCCTAAAATGCTCGTCTGGCCGAGATAAACACTTTTTTTGCTATGATGAAAGATCACAGGTAAGTGAAAGCCCACAGCCCTAGAATGAATGTTTCTGCTTGTGGGCTCCCTGGGGAAGATTCAGGCCAGCTATGTGTTTCAGTGCTGGCTCCTTTGGTTTGGGTGCTATTGCTGGACGTTTGGCATGTTTGGCCTAAAATGCTCGTCCAGCCGAGAGAAACACTTTTTTGATATGATGAAAGATTCCAGGCAAGTGAAAACCCACAGCCTTAGAATGAATGTTGTTGATGTGGGGTCCCTGGGGAGATTTCAGGCCAGCTATGTGTTTCAGTCCTGCCTCCTTTGGTTTGGGAGCTATTGTTGGACGTTTGGCATGTTTGGACTAAAATGCTCGTCCGGCCGAGAGAAAAAATTTTTTTGATATGATGAAGGTGTCCAAGAAAGTGAAAACCCACAGCCCTAGAATGAAAATTGCTACCTGTGTGCTCCCTGGGGAGGATTCAGGCCAGCTATGTGTTTCAGTGCTGGCTCCTTTGGTTTCAGAGCTATTGCTGGACGTTTGGCATGTTTGGCCTAAAATGCTCGTCCAGCCGAGAGAAACACTTTTTTGATATGATGAAAGATTCCAGGCAAGTGAAAACCCACAGCCTTAGAATGAATGTTGTTGATGTGGGGTCCCTGGGGAGATTTCAGGCCAGCTATGTGTTTCAGTCCTGCCTCTTTTGGTTTGGGAGCTATTGTTGGACGTTTGGCATGTTTGGACTAAAATGCTCGTCCGGCCGAGAGAAACACTTTTTTTGATATGATGAAGGTTCCCAGGCAAGTGAAAGCCCACAGCCCTAGAATGAATGTTGCTGCTTGTGTGCTCCCTGGGGAGGATTCAGGCCAGCTATGTGTTTCAGTGCTGGCTCCTTTGGTTTGGGAGCTATTGCTGGACGTTTGACATATTTGGCCTAAAATGCTCATTCGGCCGAGAGAAACACTTTTTTGCTATGATGAAGGTTCCCAGGCAAGTGAAAGCCCACAGCCCTAGAATGAATGTTGCTGCTTGTGTGCTCCCTGGGGAGGATTCAGGCCAGCTATGTGTTTCAGTGCTGGCTCCTTTGGTTTGGGAACTATTGCTGGACGTTTTGCATGTTTGGCCCAAAATGCTCGTCTGGCCGAGAGAAACACTTTTTTCCTAAGATGAAGGTTCCCAGGCAAGTGAAAACCCACAGCCCTAGAGTGAATGTTGCTGCTTGTGTGCTCCCTGGGGATGTTTCAGGCCAGCTATGTGTTTCAGTGCTGGCTCCTTTGTTTGGGAGCAATTGCTGGACATTTGGCATGTTTGGCCCAAAATGCTCGTCCGGCAGAGAGAAACACTTTTTTTGGTATGATCAAAGATCCCAGGTAATTGAAAGCCCACAGCCCTAGAATGAATGTTGCTGCTTGTGTGCTCCCTGGGGAGGATTCAGGCCAGCTATGTGTTTCAGTGCTGGCTCCTTTGGTTTGGCAGCTATTGCTGGACGTTTGGCATGTTTGGCCTTAAATGCTCGTCCGGCCGAGAGAAAATCATTTTTTGATATGATGAAGGTTCCCAGGCAAGTGAAAGCCCACAGCCCTAGAATGAATGTTGCTGCTTGTGTGCTCCCTGGGGAGGATTCAGGCCAGCTATATGTTTCACTGCTGGCTCCTTTGGTTTGGGAGCTATTGCTGGACGTTTGGCATATTTGGCCTAAAATGCTCGTCTGGCCGAGATAAACACTTTTTTTGCTATGATGAAAGATCACAGGTAAGTGAAAGCCCACAGCCCTAGAATGAATGTTTCTGCTTGTGGGCTCCCTGGGGAAGATTCAGGCCAGCTATGTGTTTCAGTGCTGGCTCCTTTGGTTTGGGTGCTATTGCTGGACGTTTGGCATGTTTGGCCTAAAATGCTCGTCCAGCCGAGAGAAACACTTTTTTGATATGATGAAAGATTCCAGGCAAGTGAAAACCCACAGCCTTAGAATGAATGTTGTTGATGTGGGGTCCCTGGGGAGATTTCAGGCCAGCTATGTGTTTCAGTCCTGCCTCCTTTGGTTTGGGAGCTATTGTTGGACGTTTGGCATGTTTGGACTAAAATGCTCGTCCGGCCGAGAGAAAAAATTTTTTTGATATGATGAAGGTGTCCAAGAAAGTGAAAACCCACAGCCCTAGAATGAAAATTGCTACCTGTGTGCTCCCTGGGGAGGATTCAGGCCAGCTATGTGTTTCAGTGCTGGCTCCTTTGGTTTCAGAGCTATTGCTGGACGTTTGGCATGTTTGGCCTAAAATGCTCGTCCAGCCGAGAGAAACACTTTTTTGATATGATGAAAGATTCCAGGCAAGTGAAAACCCACAGCCTTAGAATGAATGTTGTTGATGTGGGGTCCCTGGGGAGATTTCAGGCCAGCTATGTGTTTCAGTCCTGCCTCTTTTGGTTTGGGAGCTATTGTTGGACGTTTGGCATGTTTGGACTAAAATGCTCGTCCGGCCGAGAGAAACACTTTTTTTGATATGATGAAGGTTCCCAGGCAAGTGAAAGCCCACAGCCCTAGAATGAATGTTGCTGCTTGTGTGCTCCCTGGGGAGGATTCAGGCCAGCTATGTGTTTCAGTGCTGGCTCCTTTGGTTTGGGTGCTATTGCTGGACGTTTGGCATGTTTGGCCTAAAATGCTCGTCCAGCCGAGAGAAACACTTTTTTGATATGATGAAAGATTCCAGGCAAGTGAAAACCCACAGCCTTAGAATGAATGTTGTTGATGTGGGGTCCCTGGGGAGATTTCAGGCCAGCTATGTGTTTCAGTCCTGCCTCCTTTGGTTTGGGAGCTATTGTTGGACGTTTGGCATGTTTGGACTAAAATGCTCGTCCGGCCGAGAGAAAAAATTTTTTTCATATGATGAAGGTGTCCAAGAAAGTGAAAACCCACAGCCCTAGAATGAAAATTGCTACCTGTGTGCTCCCTGGGGAGGATTCAGGCCAGCTATGTGTTTCAGTGCTGGCTCCTTTGGTTTCAGAGCTATTGCTGGACGTTTGGCATGTTTGGCCTAAAATGCTCGACCGGCCAAGACAAAAACATTTTTTGCTATGATGAAGGTTCCCAGGCAAGTGAAAGCCCACAGCCCTAGAATGAATGTTGCTGCTTGTGTGCTCCCTGGGGAGGATTCAGGCCAGCTATGTGTTTCAGTGCTGGCTCCTTTGGTTTGGGAGCTATTGCTGACATTTGGCATGTTTGGACTAAAAGGCTCGTCCGGCCGAGAGAAAAAAATTTTTGCTATGATTAAGGTTTCCAAGAAAGTGAAAACCCACAGCCCTAGAATGAAAGTTGCTACCTGTGTGCCCCCTGGGTAGGATTCAGGCCAGCTATGTGTTTCAGTGCTGGCTCCTTTGGTTTGGGAAGTATTGCTGGACGTTTTGCATGTTTGGCCCAAAATGATAGTCTGGCCGAGAGAAACACTTTTTTCCTAAGATGAAGGTTCCCAGGCAAGTGAAAACCCACAGCCCTAGAGTGAATGTTGCTGCTTGTGTGCTCCCTGGGGATGTTTCAGGCCAGCTATGTGTTTCAGTGCTGGCTCCTTTGTTTGGGAGCAATTGCTGGACATTTCTCATGTTTGGCCCAAAATGCTCGTCCGGCAGAGAGAAACACTTTTTTTGGTATGATCAAAGATCCCAGGTAATTGAAAGCCCACAGCCCTAGAATGAATGTTGCTGCTTGTGTGCTCCCTGGGGAGGATTCAGGCCAGCTATGTGTTTCAGTGCTGGCTCCTTTGGTTTGGCAGCTATTGCTGGACGTTTGGCATATTTGGCCTAAAATGCTCGTCCGGCCGAGAGAAAATCATTTTTTGATATGATGAAGGTGTCCAGGCAAGTGAAAGCCCACAGCCCTAGAATGAATGTTGCTGCTTGTGTGCTCCCTGGGGAGGATTCAGGCCAGCTATGTGTTTCAGTGCTGGCTCCTTTGGTTTGGGAGCTATTGCTGGACATTTGGCATGTTTGGCCTAAAATGCTCGTCTGGCCGAGAGAAACACTTTTTTTGCTATGATGAAAGATCACAGGCAAGTGAAAACAAACAGCCTTAGAATGAATGTTGTTTCTTGTGGGCTCCCTGGGGAGGTTTCAGGACAGGTATGTGTTTCAGTACTGCCTACTTTGGTTTGGCAGCTATTGCTGGACGTTTGGCATGTTTGGACTAAAATGCTCGTCCGGCCGAGAGAAAAAATTTTTTTGCTATGATGAAGGTTTCCAAGAAAGTGAAAACCCACAGCCCTAGAATGAAAGTTGCTACCTGTGTGCTCCCTGGGGAGGATTCAGGCCAGCTATGTGTTTCGGTGCTGGCTCCTTTGGTTTGGGAAATATTGCTGGACGTTTGGCATGTTTGGCCAAAATGCTCGTCCGGTCGAGAGAAAAACTTATTTTGCTATGATGAAGGTTCCCAGGCAAGTGAAAGCCCACAGCCCTAGAATGAATGTTGCTGCTTGTGTGCTCCCTGGGGAAGATTCAGGCCAGCTATATGTTTCAGTGCTGGCTCCTTTGGTGTGGGAAGTATTGCTGGACTTTTGGCCTATTTGGCCCAAAATGCTCGTCTGGCCGAGAGAAAAACTTTTTTTGATATGATGAAGGTTCCCAGGCAAGTGAAATCCCACAGCCCTAGAACGAATGTTGCTATTTGTGTGCTCCCTGGGGAGGATTCAGGCCAGCTATGTGTTTCAGTGCTGGCTCCTTTGGTTTGGGAGCTATTGCTGGATGTTTGGCATGTTTGGCCTAAAATGCACTTCTGGCCCAGAGAAAATCTTTTATTGATATGATGAAGGATCCCAGGCAAGTGAAAGCCCACATCCCTAGAATGAATGTTGCTGCTTGTGTGCTCCCTGTGGAGGATTCAGGCCAGCTATGTGTTTCAGTGCTGGCTCCTTTGGTTTGGGAGCTATTGCTGGACGTTTGGCATGTTTGGCCTAAAATGCTCGTCCGGCCGAGAGAAACACTTTTTTTGCTATGATGAAGGTTCCCAGGAAAGTGAAAGCCCACAGCCCTAGAATGCATGTTGCTGCTTGTGTGCTCTCTGGGGAGGATTCAGTCCAGCGATGGGTTTCAGTGCTGGCTCCTTTGGTTTGGGAGCTATTGCTGGACATTTGGCAAGTTTGGCCCAAAATGCTCGTCTGGCCGAGAGAAACACTTTTTTTGATATGATGAAGGTTCCCAGGCAAGTGAAAGCCCACAGCACTAGAATGAATGTTGCTGCTTGTGTGCTCCCTGGGGAGGATTCAGGCCAGCTATGTGTTTCAGTGCTGGCTCCTTTGGTTTGGGAGCTATTGCTGGACGTTTGGCATGTTTGGACTAAAATGCTCGTCCGTCTGAGAGAAACAATTTTTTGCTATGATGAAAGATCCCAGGCAAGTGAAAGCCCACAGCCCTAGAATGAATGTTGCTGCTTGTGTGCTCCCTGGGGAGGATTCAGGCCAGCTATGTGTTTCAGTGCTGGCTCCTTTGGTTTGGGAGCTATTGCTGGACGTTTGGCATGTCTGGCCTAAAATGCTCGTCCGGCCGAGATAAACACTTTTTTGCTATGATGAAAGATCACAGGTAAGTGAAAGCCCACAGCTTAGAATGAATGTTGTTGCTTGTGGGCTCCCTGGGGAGGTTTCAGGCCAGCTATGTGTTTCAGTGCTGGCTCCTTTGGTTTGGGAGCTATTGCTGGACATTTGGCATGTTTGGCCTAAAATGCTCGTCTGGCCGAGAGAAACACTTTTTTTGCTATGATGAAGGTTCCCAGGCAAGTGAAAGCCCACAGCCCTAGAATGAATGTTGCTGCTTGTGTGTTCCCTGGGGAGGATTCAGGCCAGCTATGTGTTTCAGTGCTGGCTCCTTTGGTTTGGGAGCTATTGCTGGAGGTTTGACATATTTGGCCTAAAATGCTCATTCGGCCGAGAGAAACACTTTTTTGCTATGATGAAGGTTCCCAGGCAAGTGAAAGCCCACAGCCCTAGAATGAATGTTGCTGCTTGTGTGCTCCCTGGGGAGGATTCAGGCCAGCTATGTGTTTCAGTGCTGGCTCCTTTGGTTTGGGAACTATTGCTGGACGTTTTGCATGTTTGGCCCAAAATGCTCGTCTGGCCGAGAGAAACACTTTTTTCCTAAGATGAAGGTTCCCAGGCAAGTGAAAACCCACAGCCCTAGAATGAATGTTGCTGCTTGTGTGCTCCCTGGGGATGTTTCAGGCCATCTATGTGTTTCAGTGCTGGCTCCTTTGTTTGGGAGCAATTGCTGGACATTTGGCATGTTTGGCCCAAAATGCTCGTCCGGCAGAGAGAAACACTTTTTTTGGTATGATCAAAGATCCCAGGTAATTGAAAGCCCACAGCCCTAGAATGAATGTTGCTGCTTGTGTGCTCCCTGGGGAGGATTCAGGCCAGCTATGTGTTTCAGTGCTGGCTCCTTTGGTTTGGCAGCTATTGCTGGACGTTTGGCATGTTTGGCCTTAAATGCTCGTCCGGCCGAGTAAAATCATTTTTTGATATGATGAAGGTTCCCAGGCAAGTGAAAGCCCACAGCCCTAGAATGAATGTTGCTGCTTGTGTGCTCCCTGGGGAGGATTCAGGCCAGCTATGTGTTTCAGTGCTGGCTCCTTTGGTTTGGGAGCTATTGCTGGACGTTTGGCATGTTTGGCCTTAAATGCTCGTCCGGCCGAGAGAAACACTATTTTGGTACGATAAATGATCCCAGGCAAGTGAAAACCCACAGCCCTAGAATGAATGTTTCTGCTTGTGTGCTCCCTGGGGAGGATTCAGGCCAGCTATGTGTTTCAGTGCTGGCTCCTTTGGTTTGGGAGCTATTGCTGGACGTTTGGCATGTTTGGCCTAAAATGCTCCTCCGGCCGAGAGAAACACTTTTTTTGGTATGATGAATGTTCCCAGGCAAGTAAAAGCCCACAGGCCTAGAATGAATGTTGCTGCTTGTGTGCTCTCTGGGGAGGATTCAGGCCAGCTATGTGTTTCAGTGCTGGCTCCTTTGGTTTGGGAGCTATTGCTGGACGTTTGGCATGTTTGGCCTAAAATGCTCGTCCGGCCGAGAGAAACACTTCTTTTGCTATGATGAAAGATCCCAGGCAAGTGAAAGCCCACAGCCCTAGAATGAATGTTGCTGCTTGTGCGCTCCCTGGGGAAGATTCAGGCCAGCTATGTGTTTCAGTGCTGGCTCCTTTGGTTTCAGAGCTATTGCTGGACGTTTGGCATGTTTGGCCTAAAATGCTCGTTCGGCCGAGAGAAACACTTTTTTGCTATGATGAATGTTCCAGGCAAGTGAAAGCCCACAGCCCTAGAATGAATGTTGCTGCTTGTGTGCTCCCTGGGGAGGATTCAGGCCAGCTATGTGTTTCAGTGCTGGCTCCTTTGGTTTGGCAGCTATTGCTGGACGTTTGGCATGTTTGGCCTAAAATGCTCGTCCGGCCGAGAGAAAATCATTTTTTGATATGATGAAGGTTCCCAGGCAAGTGAAAGCCCACAGCCCTAGAATGAATGTTGCTGCTTGTGTGCTCCCTGGGGAGGATTCAGGCCAGCTATGTGTTTCAGTGCTGGCTCCTTTGGTTTGGGAGCTATTGCTGGACGTTTGGCATGTTTGGCCTAAAATGCTCGTCCAGCCGAGAGAAAAACATTTTTTGATATGATGAAGGTTCCCAGGCAAGTGAAAGCCCACAACCCTAGAATGAATGTTGCTGCTTGTGTGCTCCCTGGGGAGGATTCAGGCCAGCTATGTGTTTCAGTGCTGGCTCCTTTGGTTTGGGAGCTATTGCTGGACATTTGGCATGTTTGGCCTAAAATGCTCGTCTGGCCGAGAGAAACACTTTTTTTGCTATGATGAAAGATCACAGGCAAGTGAAAACAAACAGCCTTAGAATGAATGTTGTTTCTTGTGGGCTCCCTGGGGAGGTTTCAGGACAGGTATGTGTTTCAGTACTGCCTACTTTGGTTTGGGAGCTATTGCTGGACGTTTGGCATGTTTGGACTAAAATGCTCGTCCGGCCGAGAGAAAAAATTTTTTTGCTATGATGAAGGTTTCCAAGAAAGTGAAAACCCACAGCCCTAGAATGAAAGTTGCTACCTGTGTGCTCCCTGGGGAGGATTCAGGCCAGCTATGTGTTTCGGTGCTGGCTCCTTTGGTTTGGGAAATATTGCTGGACGTTTGGCATGTTTGGCCAAAATGCTCGTCCGGCCGAGAGAAAAACTTTTTTTGCTATGATGAAGGTTCCCAGGCAAGTGAAAGCCCACAGCCCTAGAATGAATGTTGCTGCTTGTGTGCTCCCTGGGGAGGATTCAGACCAGCTATATGTTTCAGTGCTGGCTCCTTTGGTGTGGGAAGTATTGCTGGACTTTTGGCCTATTTGGCCCAAAATGCTCGTCTGGCCGAGAGAAAAACTTTTTTTGATATGATGAAGGTTCCCAGGCAAGTGAAAACCCACAGCCCTAGAACGAATGTTGCTATTTGTGTGCTCCCTGGGGAGGATTCAGGCCAGCTATGTGTTTCAGTGCTGGCTCCTTTGGTTTGGGAGCTATTGCTGGACGTTTGGCATGTTTGGCCTAAAATGCTCGTCCGGCCGAGAGAAACACTTTTTTTGCTATGATGAAGGTTCCCAGGAAAGTGAAAGCCCACAGCCCTAGAATGCATGTTGCTGCTTGTGTGCTCCCTGGGGAGGATTCAGGCCAGCTATGGGTTTCAGTGCTGGCTCCTTTGGTTTGGGAGCTATTGCTGGACATTTGGCAAGTTTGGCCCAAAATGCTCGTCTGGACGAGAGAAACACTTTTTATGCTATAATGAAGGTTCCCAGGCAAGTGAAAGCCCACAGCCCTAGAATGAATGTTGCTGCTTGTGTGCTCCCTCGGGAGGATTCAGGCCAGCTATGTTTCAGTGCTGGCTCCTTTGGTTTGGGAGCTATTGCTGGACGTTTGGCATGTTTGGCGTAAAATGTTCGTCCGGCCGAGAGAAACACTTTTTTTGCTATGATGAAGGTTCCCAGGCAAGTGAAAGCCCACAGCCCTAGAATGAATGTTGCTACCTGTGTGCTCCCTGGGGAGGATACAGGCCAGCTATGTGTTTCAGTGCTGGCTCCTTTGGTTTGGGAGCTATTGCTGGACGTTTGGCATATTTGGCCTAAAATGCTCGTCCGGCCGAGAGAAACACTTATTTTGTTATGATGAAGGTTCCCAGGCAAGTGAAAGCCCACAGGCCTAGAATGAATGTTGCTGCTTGTGTGATCCCTGGGGAGGATTCAGGCCAGCTATGTGTTTCAGTGCTGGCTCCTTTGGTTTGGGAGCTATTGCTGGACGTTTGGCATATTTGGCCTAAAATGCTCGTCCGGCCGAGAGAAACACTTTTTTTGATATGATGAAGGTTCCCAGGCAAGTGAAAGCCCACAGCCCTAGAATGAATGTTGCTGCTTGTGTGCTCCCTGGGGAGGATTCAGGCCAGCTATGTGTTTCAGTGCTGGCTCCTTTGGTTTGGGAGCTATTGCTGGACGTTTGACATATTTGGCCTAAAATGCTCATTCGGCCGAGAGAAACACTTTTTTGCTATGATGAAGGTTCCCAGGCAAGTGAAAGCCCACAGCCCTAGAATGAATGTTGCTGCTTGTGTGCTCCCTGGGGAGGATTCAGGCCAGCTATGTGTTTCAGTGCTGGCTCCTTTGGTTTGGGAACTATTGCTGGACGTTTTGCATGTTTGGCCCAAAATGCTCGTCTGGCCGAGAGAAACACTTTATTCCTAAGATGAAGGTTCCCAGGCAAGTGAAAACCCACAGCCCTAGAGTGAATGTTGCTGCTTGTGTGCTCCCTGGGGATGTTTCAGGCCAGCTATGTGTTTCAGTGCTGGCTCCTTTGTTTGGGAGCAATTGCTGGACATTTGGCATGTTTGGCCCAAAATGCTCGTCCGGCAGAGAGAAACACTTTTTTTGGTATGATCAAAGATCCCAGGTAATTGAAAGCCCACAGCCCTAGAATGAATGTTGCTGCTTGTGTGCTCCCTGGGGAGGATTCAGGCCAGCTATGTGTTTCAGTGCTGGCTCCTTTGGTTTGGCAGCTATTGCTGGACGTTTGGCATGTTTGGCCTTAAATGCTCGTCCGGCCGAGAGAAAATCATTTTTTGATATGATGAAGGTTCCCAGGCAAGTGAAAGCCCACAGGCCTAGAATGAATGTTGCTGCTTGTGTGCTCCCTGGGGAGGATTCAGGCCAGCTATGTGTTTCAGTGCTGGCTCCTTTGGTTTGGGAGCTATTGCTGGACGTTTGGCATGTTTGGCCTAAAATGCTCTTCTGGTCCAGAGAAAATCATTTATTGATATGATGAAGGTTCCTAGGCAAGTGAAAGCCCACAGCCCTAGAATGAATGTTGCTGCTTGTGTGCTCCATGGGGAGGATTCAGGCCAGCTATGTGTTTCAGTGCTGGCTCCTTTGATTTGGGAGCTATTGCTGGACGTTTGGCATGTTTGGCCTAAAATGCTCGTCCGGCCGAGAGAAACACTTTCTTTCCTATGATGAAGGTTCCCAGGCAAGTGAAAGCCCACAGCCCTAGAATGAATGTTGCTGCTTGTGTGCTCCCTGGGGAGGATTCAGGCCAGCTATGTGTTTCAGTGCTGGCTCCTTTGGTTTGGCAGCTATTGCTGGACGTTTGGCATGTTTGGCCTAAAATGCTCGTCCGGCCGAGAGAAACAATTTTTTTGGTATGATGAAAGATCCCAGGCAAGTGAAAGCCCACAGCCCTAGAATGAATGTTGCTGCTTGTGTGCTCCCTGGGGAGGATTCAGGCCAGCTATGTGTTTCAGTGCTGGCTCCTTTGGTTTGGCAGCTATTGCTGGACGTTTGGCATGTTTGGCCTAAAATGCTCGTCCGGCCGAGAGAAACAATTTTTTTGGTATGATGAATGTTCCCAGGCAAGTGAAAGCCCACAGCCCTAGAATGAATGTTGCTGCTTGTGTGCACTTTGGGGAGGATTCAGGCCAGCTATGTGTTTCGGTGCTGGCTTCTTTGGTTTGGGAAATATTGCTGGACGTTTGGCATGTTTGGCCTAAATGCTCGTCCGGCCGAGAGAAAAACATTTTTTGCTATGATGAAGGTTCCCAGGCAAGTGAAAGTCCACAGCCCTAGAATGAATGTTGCTGCTTGTGTGCTCCCTGGGGAGGATTCAGGCCAGCTATGTGTTTCAGTGCTGGCTCCTTTGGTTTGGGAGCTATTGCTGGATGTTTGGCATGTTTGGCCCAAAATGCTTGTATGGCCGAGAGAAATAATTTTTTTGCTATGATGAAGGTTCCCAGGGCAGTGAATGCCCACAGCCCTAGAATGAATGTTGCTGCTTGTGTGCTCCCTGGGGAGGATTCAGGCCAGCTATGTGTTTCAGTGCTGGCTCCTTTGGTTTGGGAGCTATTGCTAGACGTTTGGCATATTTGGCCTAAAATGCTCGTCCGGCCGAGAGAAACACTTTTTTTGCTATGATGAAATATCACAGGTAATTGAAAGCCCACAGACCTAGAATGAATGTTTCTGCTGGTGGGCTCCCTGGGGAAGATTCAGGCCAGCTATGTGTTTCAGTGCTGGCTCCTTTGGTTTGGGTGCTATTGCTGGACGTTTGGCATGTTTGGCCTAAAATGCTCGTCCGGCCGAGAGAAACACTTTTTAAGATATGATGAAAGATCACAGGCAAGTGAAAACCCACAGCCTTAGAATGAATGTTGTTGCTTGTGGGCTCCCTGGGGAGGTTTCAGGCCATCTATGTGTTTCCGTACTGCCTCCATTGGTTTGGGAGCTATTGTTGGACGTTTGGCATGTTTGGCCCAAAATGCTCGTCCGGCCGAGAGAAACAATTTTTTTGGTATGATGAATGTTCCCAGGCAAGTGAAAGCCCACAGCCCTAGAATGAATGTTGCTGCTTGTGTGCACTTTGGGGAGGATTCAGGCCAGCTATGTGTTTCGGTGCTGGCTCCTTTGGTTTGGGAAATATTGCTGGACGTTTGGCATATTTGGCCTAAATGCTCGTCCGGCCGAGAGAAAAACATTTATTGCTATGATGAAGGATCCCAGGCAAGTGAAAGCCCACAGCCCTAGAATGAATGTTGCTGCTTGTGTGCTCCCTGGGGAGGATTCAGGCCAGCTATGTGTTTCAGTGCTGGCTCCTTTGGTTTGGGATCTATTGCTGGATGTTTGGCATGTTTGGCCCAAAATGCTCGTATGGCCGAGAGAAATAATATTTTTGCTATGATGAAGGTTCCCAGGGCAGTGAAAGCCCACAGCCCTAGAATGAATGTTGCTGCTTGTGTGATTTCTGGGGAGGATTCAGGCCAGCTATGTGTTTCAGTGCTGGCTCCTTTGGTTTGGGAACTATTCCTGGACGTTTGGTATATTTGGCCTAAAATGCTCGTCCGGCCGAGAGAAACACTTTTTTTTAGTATGATAAATGATCCCAGGCAAGTGAAAACCCACAGCCCTAGAATGAATGTTTCTGCTTGTGTGCTCCCTGGGGAGGATTCAGGCCAGCTATGTGTTTCAGTGCTGGCTCCTTTGGTTTGGGAGCTATTGCTGGACGTTTGGCATGTTTGGCCTAAAATGCTCCTCCGGCGGAGAAAAACACTTTTTTTGGTATGATGAATGTTCCCAGGCAAGTGAAAGCCCACAGGCCTAGAATGAATGTTGCTGCTTGTGTGCTCCCTGGGGAGGATTCAGGCCAGCTATGTGTTTCAGTGTTGGCTCCTTTGGTTTGGGAGCTATTGCTGGACATTTGGCATGTTTGGCCTAAAATGCTCGTCCGGCCGAGAGAAACACTTCTTTTGCTATGATGAAAGATCCCAGGCAAGTGAAAGCCCACAGCCCTAGAATGAATGTTGCTGCTTGTGCGCTCCCTGGGGAAGATTCAGGCCAGCTATGTGTTTCAGTGCTGGCTCCTTTGGTTTCAGAGCTATTGCTGGACGTTTGGCATGTTTGGCCTAAAATGCTCGTCCGGCCGAGAGAAACACTTTTTTTGCTATGATGAATGTTCCAGGCAAGTGAAAGCCCACATCCCTAGAATGAATGTTGCTGCTTGTGTGCTCTTTGGGGAGGATTCAGGCCAGCCATGTGTTTCAGTGCTGGCTCCTTTGGTTTGGGAGCTATTGCTGGACGTTTGGCATATTTGGCCTAAAATGCTCGTCCGGCCGAGAGAAACACATTTTTGCTAAGATGAAGGTTCCCAGCCAAGTGAAAGCCCACAGCCCCAGAATGAATGTTGCTGCTTGTGTGCTCCCTGGGGAGGATACAGGCCAGCTATGTGTTTCAGTGCTGGCTCCTTTGGTTTGGGAGCTATTCCTGGACATTTGGCATATTTGGTCCAAAATGCTCGTCCGGCCGAGAGAAACACTTTTTTTGCTCTGATGAAGGTTCCCAGGCAAGTGAAAGCCCACAGCCCTAGAATGAATGTTGCTGCTTGTGTGATTTCTGGGGAGGATTCAGGCCAGCTATATGTTTCAGTGCTGGCTCCTTTGGTTTGGGAGCTATTGCTGGACGTTTGGCATGTTTGGCCTAAAATGCTCGTCCGGCCGAGAGAAACACTTTTTTTGCTATGATGAATGTTCCCAGGCAAGTGAAAGCCCACAGGCCTAGAATGAATGTTGCTTCTTGTGTGCTCCCTGGGGAGGATTCAGGCCAGCTATGTGTTTCAGTGCTGGCTCCTTTGGTTTGGGAGCTATTGCTGACGTTTTGCATGTTTTGCCCAAAATGCTCATCCAGCCGAGAGAAACACTTTTTTTGTTATGATGAAAGTTCCCAGGCAAGTGAAAGCCCAGAGCCCTAGAATGAATGTTGCTGCTTGTGTGCTCCCTGGGGAGGATTCAGGCTAGCTATGTGTTTCAGTGCTGGCTCCTTTGGTTTGGGAGCTATTGCTGAACGTTTGGCTTGTTTGGCCTAAAATGCTCGTCCGGCCGAGAGAAACACTTTTTTTGCTATGATGAAGGTTCCCAGGCAAGTGAAAGCCCACATGCCTAGAATGAATGTTTCTGCTTGTGTGCTCCCTGGGGAGGATTCAGGCCAGCTATGTGTTTCAGTGCTGGCTCCTTTGGTTTGGGAGCTATTGCTGGACGTTTGGCATATTTGGCCTAAAATGCTCGTGCGGCTGAGAAACACATTTTTGTTATGATGAAGGTTCCCAGGCAAGTGAAAGCCCACAGGCCTAGAATGAATGTTGCAGGTTGTGTGCTCCCTGGGGAGGATTCAGGCCAGCTATGTGTTTCAGTGGTGGCTCCTTTGGTTTGGGAGCAATTGCTGGACGTTTGGCATGTTTTGCCCAAAATGCTCGTCCGGCAGAGAGAAACACTTTTTTGCTATGATGAAACATCACAGGCAAGTGAAAACCCACATCCCTAGAATGAATGTTGCTGCTTGTGTGCTCCCTGGGGAGGATTCAGACCAGCTATGTGTTTCAGTGCTGCCTCCTTTGGTTTGGGAGCTATTGCTGGACGTTTGGCATGTTTGGCCTAAAATGCTCGTCCGGCTGAGACAGATACTTTTTTTGGTATGATGAATGTTCCAGGCAAGTGAAAGCCCACAGCCCTAGAATGAATGTTGCTGCTTGTGTGCTCCCTGGGGAGGATTCAGTCCAGCTATGTGTTTCAGTGCTGGCTCCTTTGGTTTGGCAGCTATTGCTGGACGTTTGGCATGTTTGGCCTAAAATGCTCGTCCGGCCGAGAGAAACAAATTTTTTGGTATGATGAAAGATCCCAGGCAAGTGAAAGCCCACAGCCCTAGAATGAATGTTGCTGCTTGTGTGCTCCCTGGGGAGGATTCAGGCCAGCTATGTGTTTCAGTGCTGGCTCCTTTGGTTTGGAGCTATTGCTAGACGTTTGGCATATTTGGCCTAAAATGCTCGTCCGGCCGAGAGAAACACTTTTTTTGCTATGATGAAATATCACAGGTAATTGAAAGCCCACAGACCTAGAATGAATGTTTCTGCTGGTGGGCTCCCTGGGGAAGATTCAGGCCAGCTATGTGTTTCAGTGCTGGCTCCTTTGGTTTGGGTGCTATTGCTGGACGTTTGGCATGTTTGGCCTAAAATGCTCGTCCGGCCGAGAGAAACACTTTTTAAGATATGATGAAAGATCACAGGCAAGTGAAAACCCACAGCCTTAGAATGAATGTTGTTGCTTGTGGGCTCCCTGGGGAGGTTTCAGGCCATCTATGTGTTTCCGTACTGCCTCCTTTGGTTTGGGAGCTATTGTTGGACGTTTGGCATGTTTGGCCCAAAATGCTCGTCCGGCCGAGAGAAACACTTTTTTTGGTATGATAAATGATCCCAGGCAAGTGAAAACCCACAGCCCTAGAATGAATGTTTCTGCTTGTGTGCTCCCTGGGGAGGATTCAGGCCAGCTATGTGTTTCAGTGCTGGCTCCTTTGGTTTGGGAGCTATTGCTGGACATTTGGCATGTTTGGCCTAAAATGCTCCTCCGGCGGAGAAAATCATTTTTTGCTATGATGAAGGTTCCCAGGCAAGTGAAAGCCCACAGCCCTAGAATGAATGTTGCTGCTTGTGTGATTTCTGGGGAGGATTCAGGCCAGCTATATGTTTCAGTGCTGGCTGCTTTGGTTTGGGAGCTATTGCTGGACGTTTGGCATGTTTGGCCTAAAATGCTCGTCCGGCCGAGAGAAACACTTTTTTTGCTATGATGAAGGTTCCCAGGCAAGTGAAAGCCCACAGGCCTAGAATGAATGTTGCTGCTTGTGTGCTCCCTGGGGAGGATTCAGGCCAGCTATGTGTTTCAGTGCTGGCTCCTTTGGTTTGGGAGCTATTGCTGACGTTTTGCATGTTTGGCCCAAAATGCTCATCCAGCCGAGAGAAACACTTTTTTTGTTATGATGAAAGTTCCCAGGCAAGTGAAAGCCCAGAGCCCTAGAATGAATGTTGCTGCTTGTGTGCTCCCTGGGGAGGATTCAGGCTAGCTATGTGTTTCAGTGCTGGCTCCTTTGGTTTGGGAGCTATTGCTGAACGTTTGGCATATTTGGCCTAAAATGCTCGTCCGGCCGAGAGAAACACTTTTTTTGATATGATGAAAGATCACAGGCAAGTGAAAACCCACAGCCTTAGAATGAATGTTGTTGCTTGTGGGCTCCCTGGGGAGGTTTCAGGCCAGCTATGTGTTTCAGAACTGCCTCCTTTGGTTTGGGAGCTATTGTTGGACGTTTGGCATGTTTGGCCTAAAATGCTCGTCCAGCCGAGAGAAACACTTTTTTTGGTATGATGAATGTTCCCAGGCAAGTGAAAGCCCACAGCCCTAGAATGAATGTTGCTGCTTGTGTGCTCCCTGGGGAGGATTCAGGCCAGCTATGTGTTTCAGTGCTGGCTCCTTTGGTTTGGCAGCTATTGCTGGACGTTTGGCATGTTTGGCCTAAAATGCTCGTCCGGCCGAGAGAAACAATTTTTTTGGTATGATGAAAGATCCCAGGCAAGTGAAAGCCCACAGCCCTAGAATGAATGTTGCTGCTTGTGTGCTCCCTGGGGAGGATTCAGGCCAGCTATGTGTTTCAGTGCTGGCTCCTTTGTTTTGGCAGCTATTGCTGGACGTTTGGCATGTTTGGCCTAAAATGCTCGTCCGGCCGAGAGAAAGAATTTTTTTGGTATGATGAATGTTCCCAGGCAAGTGAAAGCCCACAGCCCTAGAATGAATGTTGCTGCTTGTGTGCACTTTGGGGAGGATTCAGGCCAGCTATGTGTTTCGGTGCTGGCTTCTTTGGTTTGGGAAATATTGCTGGACGTTTGGCATGTTTGGCCTAAATGCTCGTCCGGCCGAGAGAAAAACATTTTTTGCTATGATGAAGGTTCCCAGGCAAGTGAAAGCCCACAGCCCTAGAATGAATGTTGCTGCTTGTGTGCTCCCTGGGGAGGATTCAGGCCAGCTATGTGTTTCAGTGCTGGCTCCTTTGGTTTGGGATCTATTGCTGGATTTTTGGCATGTTTGGCCCAAAATGCTTGTATGGCCGAGAGAAATAATTTTTTTGCTATGATGAAGGTCCCCAGGGCAGTGAATGCCCACAGCCCTAGAATGAATGTTGCTGCTTGTGTGCTCTCTCGGGAGGATTCAGGCCAGCTATGTGTTTCAGTGCTGGCTCCTTTGGTTTGGGAGCTATTGCTGGACGTTTGGCATGTTTGGCCTAAAATGCTCGTCCGGCCGAGAGAAACACTTTTTTTGCTATGATGAAACATCACAGGCAAGTGAAAACCCACATCCCTAGAATGAATGTTGCTGCTTGTGTGCTCCCTGGGGAGGATTCAGACCAGCTATGTGTTTCAGTGCTGCCTCCTTTGGTTTGGGAGCTATTGCTGGACGTTTGGCATGTTTGGCCTAAAATGCTCGTCCGGCTGAGACAAATACTTTTTTTGGTATGATGAATGTTCCAGGCAAGTGAAAGCCCACAGCCCTAGAATGAATGTTGCTGCTTGTGTGCTCCCTGGGGAGGATTCAGGCCAGCTATGTGTTTCAGTGCTGGCTCCTTTGGTTTGGCAGCTATTGCTGGACGTTTGGCATGTTTGGCCTAAAATGCTCGTCCGGCCGAGAGAAACAAATTTTTTGGTATGATGAAAGATCCCAGGCAAGTGAAAGCCCACAGCCCTAGAATGAATGTTGCTGCTTGTGTGCTCCCTGGGGAGGATTCAGGCCAGCTATGTGTTTCAGTGCTGGCTCCTTTGGTTTGGGAGCTATTGCTAGACGTTTGGCATATTTGGCCTAAAATGCTCGTCTGGACGAGAGAAACACTTTTTTTGGTATGATAAATGATCCCAGGCAAGTGAAAACCCACAGCCCTAGAATGAATGTTTCTGCTTGTGTGCTCCCTGGGGAGGATTCAGGCCAGCTATGTGTTTCAGTGCTGGCTCCTTTGGTTTGGGAGCTATTGCTGGACGTTTGGCATGTTTGGCCTAAAATGCTCCTCCGGCGGAGAAAAACACTTTTTTTGGTATGATGAATGTTCCCAGGCAAGTGAAAGCCCACAGGCCTAGAATGAATGTTGCTGCTTGTGTGCTCCCTGGGGAGGATTCAGGCCAGCTATGTGTTTCAGTGTTGGCTCCTTTGGTTTGGGAGCTATTGCTGGACATTTGGCATGTTTGGCCTAAAATGCTCGTCCGGCCGAGAGAAACACTTCTTTTGCTATGATGAAAGATCCCAGGCAAGTGAAAGCCCACAGCCCTAGAATGAATGTTGCTGCTTGTGCGCTCCCTGGGGAAGATTCAGGCCAGCTATGTGTTTCAGTGCTGGCTCCTTTGGTTTCAGAGCTATTGCTGGACGTTTGGCATGTTTGGCCTAAAATGCTCGTCCGGCCGAGAGAAACACTTTTTTTGCTATGATGAATGTTCCAGGCAAGTGAAAGCCCACATCCCTAGAATGAATGTTGCTGCTTGTGTGCTCTTTGGGGAGGATTCAGGCCAGCCATGTGTTTCAGTGCTGGCTCCTTTGGTTTGGGAGCTATTGCTGGACGTTTGGCATATTTGGCCTAAAATGCTCGTCCGGCCGACAGAAACACTTTTTTTGCTAAGATGAAGGTTCCCAGCCAAGTGAAAGCCCACAGCCCCAGAATGAATGTTGCTCCTTGTGTTCTCCCCGTGGAGGTTTCAGGCCAGCTATGTGTTTCAGTGCTGGCTCCTTTGGTTTGGGAGCTATTCCTGGACATTTGGCATATTTGGTCCAAAATGCTCGTCCGGCCGAGAGAAACACTTTTTTTGATATGATGAAGGTTCCCAGGCAAGTGAAAGCCCACAGCCCTAGAATGAATGTTGCTGCTTGTGTGATTTCTGGGGAGGATTCAGGCCAGCTATATGTTTCAGTGCTGGCTCCTTTGGTTTGGGAGCTATTGCTGGACGTTTGGCATGTTTGGCCTAAAATGCTCGTCCGGCCGAGAGAAACACTTTTTTTGCTATGATGAAGGTTCCCAGGCAAGTGAAAGCCCACAGGCCTAGAATGAATGTTGCTTCTTGTGTGCTCCCTGGGGAGGATTCAGGCCAGCTATGTGTTTCAGTGCTGGCTCCTTTGGTTTGGGAGCTATTGCTGACGTTTTGCATGTTTTGCCCAAAATGCTCATCCAGCCGAGAGAAACACTTTTTTTGTTATGATGAAAGTTCCCAGGCAAGTGAAAGCCCAGAGCCCTAGAATGAATGTTGCTGCTTGTGTGCTCCCTGGGGAGGATTCAGGCTAGCTATGTGTTTCAGTGCTGGCTCCTTTGGTTTGGGAGCTATTGCTGAACGTTTGGCTTGTTTGGCCTAAAATGCTCGTCCGGCCGAGAGAAACACTTTTTTTGCTATGATGAAGGTTCCCAGGCAAGTGAAAGCCCACATGCCTAGAATGAATGTTTCTGCTTGTGTGCTCCCTGGGGAGGATTCAGGCCAGCTATGTGTTTCAGTGCTGGCTCCTTTGATTTGGGAGCTATTGCTGGACGTTTGGCATATTTGGCCTAAAATGCTCGTGCGGCTGAGAAACACATTTTTGTTATGATGAAGGTTCCCAGGCAAGTGAAAGCCCACAGGCCTAGAATGAATGTTGCAGGTTGTGTGCTCCCTGGGGAGGATTCAGGCCAGCTATGTGTTTCAGTGGTGGCTCCTTTGGTTTGGGAGCAATTGCTGGACGTTTGGCATGTTTTGCCCAAAATGCTCGTCCGGCAGAGAGAAACACTTTTTTGCTATGATGAAACATCACAGGCAAGTGAAAACCCACATCCCTAGAATGAATGTTGCTGCTTGTGTGCTCCCTGGGGAGGATTCAGACCAGCTATGTGTTTCAGTGCTGCCTCCTTTGGTTTGGGAGCTATTGCTGGACGTTTGGCATGTTTGGCCTAAAATGCTCGTCCGGCTGAGACAAATACTTTTTTTGGTATGATGAATGTTCCAGGCAAGTGAAAGCCCACAGCCCAAAAATGAATGTTGCTGCTTGTGTGCACTTTGGGGAGGATTCAGGCCAGCTATGTGTTTCGGTGCTGGCTTCTTTGGTTTGGGAAATATTGCTGGACGTTTGGCATGTTTGGCCTAAATGCTCGTCCGGCCGAGAGAAAAACATTTTTTGCTATGATGAAGGTTCCCAGGCAAGTGAAAGCCCACAGCCCTAGAATGAATGTTGCTGCTTGTGTGCTCCCTGGGGAGGATTCAGGCCAGCTATGTGTTTCAGTGCTGGCTCCTTTGGTTTGGGATCTATTGCTGGATGTTTGGCATGTTTGGCCCAAAATGCTTGTATGGCCGAGAGAAATAATTTTTTTGCTATGATGAAGGTTCCCAGGGCAGTGAATGCCCACAGCCCTAGAATGAATGTTGCTGCTTGTGTGCTCCCTGGGGAGGATTCAGGCCAGCTATGTGTTTCAGTGCTGGCTCCTTTGGTTTGGGAGCTATTGCTAGACGTTTGGCATATTTGGCCTAAAATGCTCGTCCGGCCGAGAGAAACACTTTTTTTGCTATGATGAAATATCACAGGTAATTGAAAGCCCACAGACCTAGAATGAATGTTTCTGCTGGTGGGCTCCCTGGGGAAGATTCAGGCCAGCTATGTGTTTCAGTGCTGGCTCCTTTGGTTTGGGTGCTATTGCTGGACGTTTGGCATGTTTGGCCTAAAATGCTCGTCCGGCCGAGAGAAACACTTTTTAAGATATGATGAAAGATCACAGGCAAGTGAAAACCCACAGCCTTAGAATGAATGTTGTTGCTTGTGGGCTCCCTGGGGAGGTTTCAGGCCATCTATGTGTTTCCGTACTGCCTCCTTTGGTTTGGGAGCTATTGTTGGACGTTTGGCATGTTTGGCCCAAAATGCTCGTCCGGCCGAGAGAAACAATTTTTTTGGTATGATGAATGTTCCCAGGCAAGTGAAAGCCCACAGCCCTAGAATGAATGTTGCTGCTTGTGTGCACTTTGGGGAGGATTCAGGCCAGCTATGTGTTTCGGTGCTGGCTCCTTTGGTTTGGGAAATATTGCTGGACGTTTGGCATATTTGGCCTAAATGCTCGTCCGGCCGAGAGAAAAACATTTATTGCTATGATGAAGGATCCCAGGCAAGTGAAAGCCCACAGCCCTAGAATGAATGTTGCTGCTTGTGTGCTCCCTGGGGAGGATTCAGGCCAGCTATGTGTTTCAGTGCTGGCTCCTTTGGTTTGGGATCTATTGCTGGATGTTTGGCATGTTTGGCCCAAAATGCTCGTATGGCCGAGAGAAATAATATTTTTGCTATGATGAAGGTTCCCAGGGCAGTGAAAGCCCACAGCCCTAGAATGAATGTTGCTGCTTGTGTGATTTCTGGGGAGGATTCAGGCCAGCTATGTGTTTCAGTGCTGGCTCCTTTGGTTTGGGAACTATTCCTGGACGTTTGGTATATTTGGCCTAAAATGCTCGTCCGGCCGAGAGAAACACTTTTTTTGGTATGATAAATGATCCCAGGCAAGTGAAAACCCACAGCCCTAGAATGAATGTTTCTGCTTGTGTGCTCCCTGGGGAGGATTCAGGCCAGCTATGTGTTTCAGTGCTGGCTCCTTTGGTTTGGGAGCTATTGCTGGACGTTTGGCATGTTTGGCCTAAAATGCTCCTCCGGCGGAGAAAAACACTTTTTTTGGTATGATGAATGTTCCCAGGCAAGTGAAAGCCCACAGGCCTAGAATGAATGTTGCTGCTTGTGTGCTCCCTGGGGAGGATTCAGGCCAGCTATGTGTTTCAGTGTTGGCTCCTTTGGATTGGGAGCTATTGCTGGACATTTGGCATGTTTGGCCTAAAATGCTCGTCCGGCCGAGAGAAACACTTCTTTTGCTATGATGAAAGATCCCAGGCAAGTGAAAGCCCACAGCCCTAGAATGAATGTTGCTGCTTGTGCGCTCCCTGGGGAAGATTCAGGCCAGCTATGTGTTTCAGTGCTGGCTCCTTTGGTTTCAGAGCTATTGCTGGACGTTTGGCATGTTTGGCCTAAAATGCTCGTCCGGCCGAGAGAAACACTTTTTTTGCTATGATGAATGTTCCAGGCAAGTGAAAGCCCACATCCCTAGAATGAATGTTGCTGCTTGTGTGCTCTTTGGGGAGGATTCAGGCCAGCCATGTGTTTCAGTGCTGGCTCCTTTGGTTTGGGAGCTATTGCTGGACGTTTGGCATATTTGGCCTAAAATGCTCGTCCGGCCGAGAGAAACACTTTTTTTGCTAAGATGAAGGTTCCCAGCCAAGTGAAAGCCCACAGGCCTAGAATGAATGTTGCTTCTTGTGTGCTCCCTGGGGAGGATTCAGGCCAGCTATGTGTTTCAGTGCTGGCTCCTTTGGTTTGGGAGCTATTGCTGACGTTTTGCATGTTTTGCCCAAAATGCTCATCCAGCCGAGAGAAACACTTTTTTTGTTATGATGAAAGTTCCCAGGCAAGTGAAAGCCCAGAGCCCTAGAATGAATGTTGCTGCTTGTGTGCTCCCTGGGGAGGATTCAGGCTAGCTATGTGTTTCAGTGCTGGCTCCTTTGGTTTGGGAGCTATTGCTGAACGTTTGGCTTGTTTGGCCTAAAATGCTCGTCCGGCCGAGAGAAACACTTTTTTTGCTATGATGAAGGTTCCCAGGCAAGTGAAAGCCCACATGCCTAGAATGAATGTTTCTGCTTGTGTGCTCCCTGGGGAGGATTCAGGCCAGCTATGTGTTTCAGTGCTGGCTCCTTTGGTTTGGGAGCTATTGCTGGACGTTTGGCATATTTGGCCTAAAATGCTCGTGCGGCTGAGAAACACATTTTTGTTATGATGAAGGTTCCCAGGCAAGTGAAAGCCCACAGGCCTAGAATGAATGTTGCAGGTTGTGTGCTCCCTGGGGAGGATTCAGGCCAGCTATGTGTTTCAGTGGTGGCTCCTTTGGTTTGGGAGCAATTGCTGGACGTTTGGCATGTTTTGCCCAAAATGCTCGTCCGGCAGAGAGAAACACTTTTTTGCTATGATGAAACATCACAGGCAAGTGAAAACCCACATCCCTAGAATGAATGTTGCTGCTTGTGTGCTCCCTGGGGAGGATTCAGACCAGCTATGTGTTTCAGTGCTGGCTCCTTTGGTTTGGGAGCTATTGCTGGACGTTTGGCATGTTTGGCCTAAAATGCTCGTCCGGCTGAGACAAATACTTTTTTTGGTATGATGAATGTTCCAGGCAAGTGAAAGCCCACAGCCCTAGAATGAATGTTGCTGCTTGTGTGCTCCCTGGGGAGGATTCAGTCCAGCTATGTGTTTCAGTGCTGGCTCCTTTGGTTTGGCAGCTATTGCTGGACGTTTGGCATGTTTGGCCTAAAATGCTCGTCCGGCCGAGAGAAACACTTTTTAAGATATGATGAAAGATCACAGGCAAGTGAAAACCCACAGCCTTAGAATGAATGTTGTTGCTTGTGGGCTCCCTGGGGAGGTTTCAGGCCATCTATGTGTTTCCGTACTGCCTCCTTTGGTTTGGGAGCTATTGTTGGACGTTTGGCATGTTTGGCCCAAAATGCTCGTCCGGCCGAGAGAAACACTTTTTTTGGTATGATAAATGATCCCAGGCAAGTGAAAACCCACAGCCCTAGAATGAATGTTTCTGCTTGTGTGCTCCCTGGGGAGGATTCAGGCCAGCTATGTGTTTCAGTGCTGGCTCCTTTGGTTTGGGAGCTATTGCTGGACATTTGGCATGTTTGGCCTAAAATGCTCCTCCGGCGGAGAAAATCATTTTTTGCTATGATGAAGGTTCCCAGGCAAGTGAAAGCCCACAGCCCTAGAATGAATGTTGCTGCTTGTGTGATTTCTGGGGAGGATTCAGGCCAGCTATATGTTTCAGTGCTGGCTGCTTTGGTTTGGGAGCTATTGCTGGACGTTTGGCATGTTTGGCCTAAAATGCTCGTCCGGCCGAGAGAAACACTTTTTTTGCTATGATGAAGGTTCCCAGGCAAGTGAAAGCCCACAGGCCTAGAATGAATGTTGCTGCTTGTGTGCTCCCTGGGGAGGATTCAGGCCAGCTATGTGTTTCAGTGCTGGCTCCTTTGGTTTGGGAGCTATTGCTGACGTTTTGCATGTTTGGCCCAAAATGCTCATCCAGCCGAGAGAAACACTTTTTTTGTTATGATGAAAGTTCCCAGGCAAGTGAAAGCCCAGAGCCCTAGAATGAATGTTGCTGCTTGTGTGCTCCCTGGGGAGGATTCAGGCTAACTATGTGTTTCAGTGCTGGCTCCTTTGGTTTGGGAGCTATTGCTGAACGTTTGGCATATTTGGCCTAAAATGCTCGTCCGGCCGAGATAAACCCTTTTTTTGATATGATGAAAGATCACAGGCAAGTGAAAACCCACAGCCTTAGAATGAATGTTGTTGCTTGTGGGCTCCCTGGGGAGGTTTCAGGCCAGCTATGTGTTTCAGAACTGCCTCCCTTGGTTTGGGAGCTATTGTTGGACGTTTGGCATGTTTGGCCTAAAATGCTCGTCCAGCCGAGAGAAACACTTTTTTTGGTATGATGAATGTTCCCAGGCAAGTGAAAGCCCACAGCCCTAGAATGAATGTTGCTGCTTGTGTGCTCCCTGGGGAGGATTCAGGCCAGCTATGTGTTTCAGTGCTGGCTCCTTTGGTTTGGCAGCTATTGCTGGACGTTTGGCATGTTTGGCCTAAAATGCTCGTCCGGCCGAGAGAAACAATTTTTTTGGTATGATGAAAGATCCCAGGCAAGTGAAAGCCCACAGCCCTAGAATGAATGTTGCTGCTTGTGTGCTCCCTGGGGAGGATTCAGGCCAGCTATGTGTTTCAGTGCTGGCTCCTTTGTTTTGGCAGCTATTGCTGGACGTTTGGCATGTTTGGCCTAAAATGCTCGTCCGGCCGAGAGAAACAATTTTTTTGGTATGATGAATGTTCCCAGGCAAGTGAAAGCCCACAGCCCTAGAATGAATGTTGCTGCTTGTGTACACTTTGGGGAGGATTCAGGCCAGCTATGTGTTTCGGTGCTGGCTTCTTTGGTTTGGGAAATATTGCTGGACGTTTGGCATGTTTGGCCTAAATGCTCGTCCGGCCGAGAGAAAAACATTTTTTGCTATGATGAAGGTTCCCAGGCAAGTGAAAGCCCACAGCCCTAGAATGAATGTTGCTGCTTGTGTGCTCCCTGGGGAGGATTCAGGCCAGCTATGTGTTTCAGTGCTGGCTCCTTTGGTTTGGGATCTATTGCTGGATGTTTGGCATGTTTGGCCCAAAATGCTTGTATGGCCGAGAGAAATAATTTTTTTGCTATGATGAAGGTTCCCAGGGCAGTGAATGCCCACAGCCCTAGAATGAATGTTGCTGCTTGTGTGCTCTCTGGGGAGGATTCAGGCCAGCTATGTGTTTCAGTGCTGGCTCCTTTGGTTTGGGAGCTATTGCTGGACGTTTGGCATGTTTGGCCTAAAATGCTCGTCCGGCCGAGAGAAACACTTTTTTTGCTATGATGAAACATCACAGGCAAGTGAAAACCCACATCCCTAGAATGAATGTTGCTGCTTGTGTGCTCCCTGGGGAGGATTCAGACCAGCTATGTGTTTCAGTGCTGCCTCCTTTGGTTTGGGAGCTATTGCTGGACGTTTGGCATGTTTGGCCTAAAATGCTCGTCCGGCTGAGACAAATACTTTTTTTGGTATGATGAATGTTCCAGGCAAGTGAAAGCCCACAGCCCTAGAATGAATGTTGCTGCTTGTGTTCTCCCTGGGGAGGATTCAGGCCAGCTATGTGTTTCAGTGCTGGCTCCTTTGGTTTGGCAGCTATTGCTGGACGTTTGGCATGTTTGGCCTAAAATGCTCGTCCGGCCGAGAGAAACAAATTTTTTGGTATGATGAAAGATCCCAGGCAAGTGAAAGCCCACAGCCCTAGAATGAATGTTGCTGCTTGTGCGCTCCCTGGGGAGGATTCAGGCCAGCTATGTGTTTCAGTGCTGGCTCCTTTGGTTTGGGAGCTATTGCTAGACGTTTGGCATATTTGGCCTAAAATGCTCGTCCGGCCGAGAGAAACACTTTTTTTGGTATGATAAATGATCCCAGGCAAGTGAAAACCCACAGCCCTAGAATGAATGTTTCTGCTTGTGTGCTCCCTGGGGAGGATTCAGGCCAGCTATGTGTTTCAGTGCTGGCTCCTTTGGTTTGGGAGCTATTGCTGGACGTTTGGCATGTTTGGCCTAAAATGCTCCTCCGGCGGAGAAAAACACTTATTTTGGTATGATGAATGTTCCCAGGCAAGTGAAAGCCCACAGGCCTAGAATGAATGTTGCTGCTTGTGTGCTCCCTGGGGAGGATTCAGGCCAGCTATGTGTTTCAGTGTTGGCTCCTTTGGTTTGGGAGCTATTGCTGGACATTTGGCATGTTTGGCCTAAAATGCTCGTCCGGCCGAGAGAAACACTTCTTTTGCTATGATGAAAGATCCCAGGCAAGTGAAAGCCCACAGCCCTAGAATGAATGTTGCTGCTTGTGCGCTCCCTGGGGAAGATTCAGGCCAGCTATGTGTTTCAGTGCTGGCTCCTTTGGTTTCAGAGCTATTGCTGGACGTTTGGCATGTTTGGCCTAAAATGCTCGTCCGGCCGAGAGAAACACTTTTTTTGCTATGATGAATGTTCCAGGCAAGTGAAAGCCCACATCCCTAGAATGAATGTTGCTGCTTGTGTGCTCTTTGGGGAGGATTCAGGCCAGCCATGTGTTTCAGTGCTGGCTCCTTTGGTTTGGGAGCTATTGCTGGACGTTTGGCATATTTGGCCTAAAATGCTCGTCCGGCCGAGAGAAACACTTTTTTTGCTATGATGAAGGTTCCCAGCCAAGTGAAAGCCCACAGCCCCAGAATGAATGTTGCTATTTGTGTGCTCCCTGGGGAGGATACAGGCCAGCTATGTGTTTCAGTGCTGGCTCCTTTGGTTTGGGAGCTATTCCTGGACATTTGGCATATTTGGTCCAAAATGCTCGTCCGGCCGAGAGAAACACTTTTTTTGCTCTGATGAAGGTTCCCAGGCAAGTGAAAGCCCACAGCCCTAGAATGAATGTTGCTGCTTGTGTGATTTCTGGGGAGGATTCAGGCCAGCTATATGTTTCAGTGCTGGCTCCTTTGGTTTGGGAGCTATTGCTGGACGTTTGGCATGTTTGGCCTAAAATGCTCGTCCGGCGGAGAGAAACACTTTTTTTGCTATGATGAAGGTTCCCAGGCAAGTGAAAGCCCACAGGCCTAGAATGAATGTTGCTTCTTGTGTGCTCCCTGGGGAGGATTCAGGCCAGCTATGTGTTTCAGTGCTGGCTCCTTTGGTTTGGGAGCTATTGCTGACGTTTTGCATGTTTTGCCCAAAATGCTCATCCAGCCGAGAGAAACACTTTTTTTGTTATGATGAAAGTTCCCAGGCAAGTGAAAGCCCAGAGCCCTAGAATGAATGTTGCTGCTTGTGTGCTCCCTGGGGAGGATTCAGGCTAGCTATGTGTTTCAGTGCTGGCTCCTTTGGTTTGGGAGCTATTGCTGAACGTTTGGCTTGTTTGGCCTAAAATGCTCGTCGGGCCGAGAGAAACACTTTTTTTGCTATGATGAAGGTTCCCAGGCAAGTGAAAGCCCACATGCCTAGAATGAATGTTTCTGCTTGTGTGCTCCCTGGGGAGGATTCAGGCCAGCTATGTGTTTCAGTGCTGGCTCCTTTGGTTTGGGAGCTATTGCTGGACGTTTGGCATATTTGGCCTAAAATGCTCGTGCGGCTGAGAAACACATTTTTGTTATGATGAAGGTTCCCAGGCAAGTGAAAGCCCACAGGCCTAGAATGAATGTTGCAGGTTGTGTGCTCCCTGGGGAGGATTCAGGACAGCTATGTGTTTCAGTGGTGGCTCCTTTGGTTTGGGAGCAATTGCTGGACGTTTGGCATGTTTTGCCCAAAATGCTCGTCCGGCAGAGAGAAACACTTTTTTGCTATGATGAAACATCACAGGCAAGTGAAAACCCACATCCCTAGAATGAATGTTGCTGCTTGTGTGCTCCCTGGGGAGGATTCAGACCAGCTATGTGTTTCAGTGCTGCCTCCTTTGGTTTGGGAGCTATTGCTGGACGTTTGGCATGTTTGGCCTAAAATGCTCGTCCGGCTGAGACAAATACTTTTTTTGGTATGATGAATGTTCCAGGCAAGTGAAAGCCCACAGCCCTAGAATGAATGTTGCTGCTTGTGTGCTCCCTGGGGAGGATTCAGTCCAGCTATGTGTTTCAGTGCTGGCTCCTTTGGTTTGGCAGCTATTGCTGGACGTTTGGCATGTTTGGCCTAAAATGCTCGTCCGGCCGAGAGAAACAAATTTTTTGGTATGATGAAAGATCCCAGGCAAGTGAAAGCCCACAGCCCTAGAATGAATGTTGCTGCTTGTGTGCTCCCTGGGGAGGATTCAGGCCAGCTATGTGTTTCAGTGCTGGCTCCTTTGGTTTGGGAGCTATTGCTAGACGTTTGGCATATTTGGCCTAAAATGCTCGTCCGGCCGAGAGAAACACTTTTTTTGTTATGATGAAAGTTCCCAGGCAAGTGAAAGCCCAGAGCCCTAGAATGAATGTTGCTGCTTGTGTGCTCCCTGGGGAGGATTCAGGCTAGCTATGTGTTTCAGTGCTGGCTCCTTTGGTTTGGGAGCTATTGCTGAACGTTTGGCATATTTGGCCTAAAATGCTCGTCCGGCCGAGATAAACCCTTTTTTTGATATGATGAAAGATCACAGGCAAGTGAAAACCCACAGCCTTAGAATGAATGTTGTTGCTTGTGGGCTCCCTGGGGAGGTTTCAGGCCAGCTATGTGTTTCAGAACTGCCTCCTTTGGTTTGGGAGCTATTGTTGGACGTTTGGCATGTTTGGCCTAAAATGCTCGTCCAGCCGAGAGAAACACTTTTTTTGGTATGATGAATGTTCCCAGGCAAGTGAAAGCCCACAGCCCTAGAATGAATGTTGCTGCTTGTGTGCTCCCTGGGGAGGATTCAGGCCAGCTATGTGTTTCAGTGCTGGCTCCTTTGGTTTGGCAGCTATTGCTGGACGTTTGGCATGTTTGGCCTAAAATGCTCGTCCGGCCGAGAGAAACAATTTTTTTGGTATGATGAAAGATCCCAGGCAAGTGAAAGCCCACAGCCCTAGAATGAATGTTGCTGCTTGTGTGCTCCCTGGGGAGGATTCAGGCCAGCTATGTGTTTCAGTGCTGGCTCCTTTGTTTTGGCAGCTATTGCTGGACGTTTGGCATGTTTGGCCTAAAATGCTCGTCCGGCCGAGAGAAACAATTTTTTTGGTATGATGAATGTTCCCAGGCAAGTGAAAGCCCACAGCCCTAGAATGAATGTTGCTGCTTGTGTGCACTTTGGGGAGGATTCAGGCCAGCTATGTGTTTCGGTGCTGGCTTCTTTGGTTTGGGAAATATTGCTGGACGTTTGGCATGTTTGGCCTAAATGCTCGTCCGGCCGAGAGAAAAACATTTTTTGCTATGATGAAGGTTCCCAGGCAAGTGAAAGCCCACAGCCCTAGAATGAATGTTGCTGCTTGTGTGCTCCCTGGGGAGGATTCAGGCCAGCTATGTGTTTCAGTGCTGGCTCCTTTGGTTTGGGATCTATTGCTGGATGTTTGGCATGTTTGGCCCAAAATGCTTGTATGGCCGAGAGAAATAATTTTTTTGCTATGATGAAGGTTCCCAGGGCAGTGAATGCCCACAGCCCTAGAATGAATGTTGCTGCTTGTGTGCTCTCTGGGGAGGATTCAGGCCAGCTATGTGTTTCAGTGCTGGCTCCTTTGGTTTGGGAGCTATTGCTGGACGTTTGGCATGTTTGGCCTAAAATGCTCGTCCGGCCGAGAGAAACACTTTTTTTGCTATGATGAAAGATCCCAGGCAAGTGAAAGCCCACAGCCCTAGAATGAATGTTGCTGCTTGTGTGCTCCCTGGGGAGGATTCAGGCCAGCTATGTGTTTCAGTGCTGGCTCCTTTGGTTTGGGAGCTATTGCTAGACGTTTGGCATATTTGGCCTAAAATGCTCGTCCGGCCGAGAGAAACACTTTTTTTGCTATGATGAAATATCACAGGTAATTGAAAGCCCACAGACCTAGAATGAATGTTTCTGCTGGTGGGCTCCCTGGGGAAGATTCAGGCCAGCTATGTGTTTCAGTGCTGGCTCCTTTGGTTTGGGTGCTATTGCTGGACGTTTGGCATGTTTGGCCTAAAATGCTCGTCCGGCCGAGAGAAACACTTTTTAAGATATGATGAAAGATCACAGGCAAGTGAAAACCCACAGCCTTAGAATGAATGTTGTTGCTTGTGGGCTCCCTGGGGAGGTTTCAGGCCATCTATGTGTTTCCGTACTGCCTCCTTTGGTTTGGGAGCTATTGTTGGACGTTTGGCATGTTTGGCCCAAAATGCTCGTCCGGCCGAGAGAAACAATTTTTTTGGTATGATGAATGTTCCCAGGCAAGTGAAAGCCCACAGCCCTAGAATGAATGTTGCTGCTTGTGTGCACTTTGGGGAGGATTCAGGCCAGCTATGTGTTTCGGTGCTGGCTCCTTTGGTTTGGGATCTATTGCTGGATGTTTGGCATGTTTGGCCCAAAATGCTCGTATGGCCGAGAGAAATAATATTTTTGCTATGATGAAGGTTCCCAGGGCAGTGAAAGCCCACAGCCCTAGAATGAATGTTGCTGCTTGTGTGATTTCTGGGGAGGATTCAGGCCAGCTATGTGTTTCAGTGCTGGCTCCTTTGGTTTGGGAACTATTGCTGGACGTTTGGTATATTTGGCCTAAAATGCTCGTCCGGCCGAGAGAAACACTTTTTTTGGTATGATAAATGATCCCAGGCAAGTGAAAACCCACAGCCCTAGAATGAATGTTTCTGCTTGTGTGCTCCCTGGGGAGGATTCAGGCCAGCTATGTGTTTCAGTGCTGGCTCCTTTGGTTTGGGAGCTATTGCTGGACGTTTGGCATGTTTGGCCCAAAATGCTCCTCCGGCGGAGAAAAACACTTTTTTTGGTATGATGAATGTTCCCAGGCAAGTGAAAGCCCACAGGCCTAGAATGAATGTTGCTGCTTGTGTGCTCTCTGGGGAGGATTCAGGCCAGCTATGTGTTTCAGTGTTGGCTCCTTTGGTTTGGGAGCTATTGCTGGACGTTTGGCATGTTTGGCCTAAAATGCTCGTCCGGCCGAGAGAAACACTTCTTTTGCTATGATGAAAGATCCCAGGCAAGTGAAAGCCCACAGCCCCAGAATGAATGTTGCTATTTGTGTGCTCCCTGGGGAGGATACAGGCCAGCTATGTGTTTCAGTGCTGGCTCCTTTGGTTTGGGAGCTATTCCTGGACATTTGGCATATTTGGTCCAAAATGCTCGTCCGGCCGAGAGAAACACTTTTTTTGCTCTGATGAAGGTTCCCAGGCAAGTGAAAGCCCACAGCCCTAGAATGAATGTTGCTGCTTGTGTGCTCCCTGGGGAGGATTCAGGCTAGCTATGTGTTTCAGTGCTGGCTCCTTTGGTTTGGGAGCTATTGCTGAACGTTTGGCTTATTTGGCCTAAAATGCTCGTCCGGCCGAGATAAACCCTTTTTTTGATATGATGAAAGATCACAGGCAAGTGAAAACCCACAGCCTTAGAATGAATGTTGTTGCTTGTGGGCTCCCTGGGGAGGTTTCAGGCCAGCTATGTGTTTCAGAACTGCCTCCTTTGGTTTGGGAGCTATTGTTGGACGTTTGTCATGTTTGGCCTAAAATGCTCGTCCAGCCGAGAGAAACACTTTTTTTGGTATGATGAATGTTCCCAGGCAAGTGAAAGCCCACAGCCCTAGAATGAATGTTGCTGCTTGTGTGCTCCCTGGGGAGGATTCAGGCCAGCTATGTGTTTCAGTGCTGGCTCCTTTGGTTTGGGAGCTATTGCTGGACGTTTGGCATGTTTGGCCTAAAATGCTCTTCTGGTCCAGAGAAAATCTTTTATTGATATGATGAAGGTTCCTAGGCAAGTGAAAGCCCACAGCCCTAGAATGAATGTTGCTGCTTGTGTGCTCCATGGGGAGGATTCAGGCCAGCTATGTGTTTCAGTGCTGGCTCCTTTGATTTGGGAGCTATTGCTGGACGTTTGGCATGTTTGGCCTAAAATGCTCGTCCGGCCGAGAGAAACACTTTCTTTCCTATGATGAAGGTTCCCAGGCAAGTGAAAGCCCACAGCCCTAGAATGAATGTTGCTGCTTGTGTGCTCCCTGGGGAGGATTCAGGCCAGCTATGTGTTTCAGTGCTGGCTCCTTTGGTTTGGCAGCTATTGCTGGACGTTTGGCATGTTTGGCCTAAAATGCTCGTCCGGGCGAGAGAAACAATTTTTTTGGTATGATGAAAGATCCCAGGCAAGTGAAAGCCCACAGCCCTAGAATGAATGTTGCTGCTTGTGTGCTCCCTGGGGAGGATTCAGGCCAGCTATGTGTTTCAGTGCTGGCTCCTTTTTTTTGGGAGCTATTGCTAGACGTTTGGAATATTTGGCCTAAAATGCTCGTCCGGCCGAGAGAAACCCTTTTTTTGCTATGATGAAATATCACAGGTAATTGAAAGCCCACAGACCTAGAATGAATGTTTCTGCTGGTGGGCTCCCTGGGGAAGATTCAGGCCAGCTATGTGTTTCAGTGCTGGCTCCTTTGGTTTGGGTGCTATTGCTGGACGTTTGGCATGTTTGGCCTAAAATGCTCGTCCGGCCGAGAGAAACACTTTTTAAGATATGATGAAAGATCACAGGCAAGTGAAAACCCACAGCCTTAGAATGAATGTTGTTGCTTGTGGGCTCCGTGGGGAGGTTTCAGGCCAGCTATGTGTTTCCGTACTGCCTCCTTTGGTTTGGGAGCTATTGTTGGACGTTTGGCATGTTTGGCCCAAAATGCTCGTCCGGCCGAGAGAAACAATTTTTTTGGTATGATGAATGTTCCCAGGCAAGTGAAAGCCCACAGCCCTAGAATGAATGTTGCTGCTTGTGTGCTCCCTGGGGAGGATTCAGGCCAGCTATGTGTTTCGGTGCTGGCTCCTTTGGTTTGGGAAATATTGCTGGACGTTTGGCATGTTTGGCCTAAATGCTCGTCCGGCCGAGAGAAAATCATTTTTTGCTATGATGAAGGTTCCCAGGCAAGTGAAAGCCCACAGCCCTAGAATGAATGTTGCTGCTTGTGTGCTCCCTGGGGAGGATTCAGGCCAGCTATGTGTTTCAGTGCTGGCTCCTTTGGTTTGGGATCTATTGCTGGATGTTTGGCATGTTTGGCCCAAAATGCTCGTATGTCCGAGAGAAATAATTTTTTTGCTATGATGAAGGTTCCCAGGGCAGTGAAAGCCCACAGCCCTAGAATGAATGTTGCTGCTTGTGTTCTCTCTGGGGAGGATTCAGGCCAGCTATGTGTTTCAGTGCTGGCTCCTTTGGTTTGGGAGCTATTGCTGGACGTTTGGCATGTCTGGCCTAAAATGCTCGTCCGGCGGAGAGAAACACTTCTTTTGCTATGATGAAAGATCCCAGGCAAGTGAAAGCCCACAGCCCTAGAATGAATGTTGCTGCTTGTGCGCTCCCTGGGGAAGATTCAGGCCAGCTATGTGTTTCAGTGCTGGCTACTTTGGTTTCAGAGCTATTGCTGGACGTTTGGCATGTTTGGCCAAAAATGCTCGTCCGGCCGAGAGAAACACTTTTTTTGCTATGATGAAACATCACAGGAAAGTGAAAACCCACATCCCTAGAATGAATGTTGCTGCTTGTGTGATTTCTGGGGAGGATTCAGGCCAGCTATATGTTTCAGTGCTGGCTCCTTTGGTTTGGGAGCTATTGCTGGACGTTTGGCATGTTTGGCCTAAAATGCTCGTCCGGCCGAGAGAAACACTTTTTTTGCTATGATGAAGGTTCCCAGGCAAGTGAAAGCCCACAGCCCTAGAATGAATGTTGCTGCTTGTATGCTCCCTGGGGAGGATTCAGGCCAGCTATGTGTTTCAGTGCTGGCTCCTTTGGTTTGGGAGCTATTGCTAGACGTTTGGCATATTTGGCCTAAAATGCTCGTCCGGCCGAGAGAAACACTTTTTTTGCTATGATGAAATATCACAGGTAATTGAAAGCCCACAGACCTAGAATGAATGTTTCTGCTGGTGGGCTCCCTGGGGAAGATTCAGGCCAGCTATGTGTTTCAGTGCTGGCTCCTTTGGTTTGGGTGCTATTGCTGGACGTTTGGCATGTTTGGCCTAAAATGCTCGTCCGGCCGAGAGAAAAACTTTTTAAGACATGATGAAAGATCACAGGAAAGTGAAAACCCACAGCCTTAGATTGAATGTTGTTGCTTGTGGGCTCCCTGGGGAGGTTTCAGGCCATATATGTGTTTCCGTACTGCCTCCTTTGGTTTGGGAGCTATTGTTGGACGTTTGGCATGTTTGGCCCAAAATGCTCGTATGGCCGAGAGAAATAATATTTTTGCTATGATGAAGGTTCCCAGGGCAGTGAAAGCCCACAGCCCTAGAATGAATGTTGCTGCTTGTGTGATTTCTGGGGAGGATTCAGGCCAGCTATGTGTTTCAGTGCTGGCTCCTTTGGTTTGGGAACTATTGCTGGACGTTTGGTATATTTGGCCTAAAATGCTCGTCCGGCCGAGAGAAACACTTTTTTTGGTATGATAAATGATCCCAGGCAAGTGAAAACCCACAGCCCTAGAATGAATGTTTCTGCTTGTGTGCTCCCTGGGGAGGATTCAGGCCAGCTATGTGTTTCAGTGCTGGCTCCTTTGGTTTGGGAGCTATTGCTGAACGTTTGGCATGTTTGGCCTAAAATGCTCCTCCGGCGGAGAAAAACACTTTTTTTGGTATGATGAATGTTCCCAGGCAAGTGAAAGCCCACAGGCCTAGAATGAATGTTGCTGCTTGTCTGCTCTCTGGGGAGGATTCAGGCCAGCTATGTGTTTCAGTGTTGGCTCCTTTGGTTTGGGAGCTATTGCTGGACGTTTGGCATGTTTGGCCTAAAATGCTCGTCCGGCCGAGAGAAACACTTTTTTTGCTATGATGAATGTTCCAGGCAAGTGAAAGCCCACATCCCTAGAATGAATGTTGCTGCTTGTGTGCTCTTTGGGGAGGATTCAGGCCAGCCATGTGTTTCAGTGCTGGCTCCTTTGGTTTGGGAGCTATTGCTGGACGTTTGGCATATTTGGCCTAAAATGCTCGTCCGGCCGAGAGAAACACTTTTTTTGCTAAGATGAAGGTTCCCAGCCAAGTGAAAGCCCACAGCCCCAGAATGAATGTTGCTATTTGTGTGCTCCCTGGGGAGGATACAGGCCAGCTATGTGTTTCAGTGCTGGCTCCTTTGGTTTGGGAGCTATTCCTGGACATTTGGCATATTTGGTCCAAAATGCTCGTCCGGCCGAGAGAAACACTTTTTTTGCTCTGATGAAGGTTCCCAGGCAAGTGAAAGCCCACAGCCCTAGAATGAATGTTGCTGCTTGTGTGATTTCTGGGGAGGATTCAGGCCAGCTATATGTTTCAGTGCTGGCTCCTTTGGTTTGGGAGCTATTGCTGGACGTTTGGCATGTTTGGCCTAAAATGCTCGTCCGGCCGAGAGAAACACTTTTTTTGCTATGATGAAGGTTCCCAGGCAAGTGAAAGCCCACAGGCCTAGAATGAATGTTGCTGCTTGTGTGCTCCCTGGGGAGGATTCAGGCCAGCTATGTGTTTCAGTGCTGGCTCCTTTGGTTTGGGAGCTATTGCTGGACGTTTGGCATGTTTGGCCTAAAATGTTCGTCCGGCCTAGAGAAACACTTTTTTTGCTATGATGAAGGTTCCCAGGCAAGTGAATGCCCACAGCCCTAGAATGAATGTTGCTACCTGTGTGCTCCCTGGGGAGGATACAGGCCAGCTATGTGTTTCAGTGCTGGCTCCTTTGGTTTGGGAGCTATTGCTGGACGTTTGGCATATTTGGCCTAAAATGCTCGTCCGGCCGAGAGAAACACTTTTTTTGTTATGATGAAGGTTCCCAGGCAAGTGAAAGCCCACAGGCCTAGAATGAATGTTGCTGCTTGTGTGATCCCTGGGGAGGATTCAGGCCAGCTATGTGTTTCAGTGCTGGCTCCTTTGGTTTGGGAGCTATTGCTGGACGTTTGGCATATTTGGCCTAAAATGCTTGTCCGGCCGAGAGAAACACTTTTTTTGATATGATGAAGGTTCCTAGGCAAGTGAAAGCCCACAGCCCTAGAATGAATGTTGCTGCTTGTGTGCTCCCTGGGGAGGATTCAGGCCAGCTATGTGTTTCAGTGCTGGCTCCTTTGGTTTTGGAGCTATTGCTGGACGTTTGACATATTTGGACTAAAATGCTCATCCGGCCGAGAGAAACACTTTTTTTGCTATGATGAAGGTTCCCAGGCAAGTGAAAGCCCACAGCCCTAGAATGAATGTTGCTGCTTGTGTGCTCCCTGGGGAGGATTCAGGCCAGCTATGTGTTTCAGTGCTGGCTCCTTTGGTTTGGGAGCTATTGCTGACGTTTTGCATGTTTGGCCCAAAATGCTCATCCAGCCGAGAGAAACACTTTTTTTGTTATGATGAAAGTTCCCAGGCAAGTGAAAGCCCAGAGCCCTAGAATGAATGTTGCTGCTTGTGTGCTCCCTGGGGAGGATTCAGGCCAGCTATGTGTTTCAGTGCTGGCTCCTTTGGTTTGGGAGCTATTGCTAGACGTTTGGCATATTTGGCCTAAAATGCTCGTCCGGCCGAGAGAAACACTTTTTTTGCTATGATGAAATATCACAGGTAATTGAAAGCCCACAGACCTAGAATGAATGTTTCTGCTGGTGGGCTCCCTGGGGAAGATTCAGGCCAGCTATGTGTTTCAGTGCTGGCTCCTTTGGTTTGGGTGCTATTGCTGGACGTTTGGCATGTTTGGCCTAAAATGCTCGTCCGGCCGAGAGAAACACTTTTTAAGATATGATGAAAGATCACAGGCAAGTGAAAACCCACAGCCTTAGAATGAATGTTGTTGCTTGTGGGCTCCCTGGGGAGGTTTCAGGCCATCTATGTGTTTCCGTACTGCCTCCTTTGGTTTGGGAGCTATTGTTGGACGTTTGGCATGTTTGGCCCAAAATGCTCGTCCGGCCGAGAGAAACAATTTTTTTGGTATGATGAATGTTCCCAGGCAAGTGAAAGCCCACAGCCCTAGAATGAATGTTGCTGCTTGTGTGCACTTTGGGGAGGATTCAGGCCAGCTATGTGTTTCGGTGCTGGCTCCTTTGGTTTGGGATCTATTGCTGGATGTTTGGCATGTTTGGCCCAAAATGCTCGTATGGCCGAGAGAAATAATATTTTTGCTATGATGAAGGTTCCCAGGGCAGTGAAAGCCCACAGCCCTAGAATGAATGTTGCTGCTTGTGTGATTTCTGGGGAGGATTCAGGCCAGCTATGTGTTTCAGTGCTGGCTCCTTTGGTTTGGGAACTATTGCTGGACGTTTGGTATATTTGGCCTAAAATGCTCGTCCGGCCGAGAGAAACACTTTTTTTGGTATGATAAATGATCCCAGGCAAGTGAAAACCCACAGCCCTAGAATGAATGTTTCTGCTTGTGTGCTCCCTGGGGAGGATTCAGGCCAGCTATGTGTTTCAGTGCTGGCTCCTTTGGTTTGGGAGCTATTGCTGGACGTTCGGCATGTTTGGCCCAAAATGCTCCTCCGGCGGAGAAAAACACTTTTTTTGGTATGATGAATGTTCCCAGGCAAGTGAAAGCCCACAGGCCTAGAATGAATGTTGCTGCTTGTGTGCTCTCTGGGGAGGATTCAGGCCAGCTATGTGTTTCAGTGTTGGCTCCTTTGGTTTGGGAGCTATTGCTGGACGTTTGGCATGTTTGGCCTAAAATGCTCGTCCGGCCGAGAGAAACACTTCTTTTGCTATGATGAAAGATCCCAGGCAAGTGAAAGCCCACAGCCCCAGAATGAATGTTGCTATTTGTGTGCTCCCTGGGGAGGATACAGGCCAGCTATGTGTTTCAGTGCTGGCTCCTTTGGTTTGGGAGCTATTCCTGGACATTTGGCATATTTGGTCCAAAATGCTCGTCCGGCCGAGAGAAACACTTTTTTTGCTCTGATGAAGGTTCCCAGGCAAGTGAAAGCCCACAGCCCTAGAATGAATGTTGCTGCTTGTGTGCTCCCTGGGGAGGATTCAGGCTAGCTATGTGTTTCAGTGCTGGCTCCTTTGGTTTGGGAGCTATTGCTGAACGTTTGGCTTATTTGGCCTAAAATGCTCGTCCGGCCGAGATAAACCCTTTTTTTGATATGATGAAAGATCACAGGCAAGTGAAAACCCACAGCCTTAGAATGAATGTTGTTGCTTGTGGGCTCCCTGGGGAGGTTTCAGGCCAGCTATGTGTTTCAGAACTGCCTCCTTTGGTTTGGGAGCTATTGTTGGACGTTTGTCATGTTTGGCCTAAAATGCTCGTCCAGCCGAGAGAAACACTTTTTTTGGTATGATGAATGTTCCCAGGCAAGTGAAAGCCCACAGCCCTAGAATGAATGTTGCTGCTTGTGTGCTCCCTGGGGAGGATTCAGGCCAGCTATGTGTTTCAGTGCTGGCTCCTTTGGTTTGGGAGCTATTGCTGGACGTTTGGCATGTTTGGCCTAAAATGCTCTTCTGGTCCAGAGAAAATCTTTTATTGATATGATGAAGGTTCCTAGGCAAGTGAAAGCCCACAGCCCTAGAATGAATGTTGCTGCTTGTGTGCTCCATGGGGAGGATTCAGGCCAGCTATGTGTTTCAGTGCTGGCTCCTTTGATTTGGGAGCTATTGCTGGACGTTTGGCATGTTTGGCCTAAAATGCTCGTCCGGCCGAGAGAAACACTTTCTTTCCTATGATGAAGGTTCCCAGGCAAGTGAAAGCCCACAGCCCTAGAATGAATGTTGCTGCTTGTGTGCTCCCTGGGGAGGATTCAGGCCAGCTATGTGTTTCAGTGCTGGCTCCTTTGGTTTGGCAGCTATTGCTGGACGTTTGGCATGTTTGGCCTAAAATGCTCGTCCGGGCGAGAGAAACACTTTTTAAGATATGATGAAAGATCCCAGGCAAGTGAAAGCCCACAGCCCTAGAATGAATGTTGCTGCTTGTGTGCTCCCTGGGGAGGTTTCAGGCCAGCTATGTGTTTCCGTACTGCCTCCTTTGGTTTGGGAGCTATTGCTAGACGTTTGGAATATTTGGCCTAAAATGCTCGTCCGGCCGAGAGAAACAATTTTTTTGGTATGATGAATGTTCCCAGGCAAGTGAAAGCCCACAGCCCTAGAATGAATGTTGCTGCTTGTGTGCTCCCTGGGGAGGATTCAGGCCAGCTATGTGTTTCGGTGCTGGCTCCTTTGGTTTGGGAAATATTGCTGGACGTTTGGCATGTTTGGCCTAAATGCTCGTCCGGCCGAGAGAAAAACATTTTTTGCTATGATGAAGGTTCCCAGGCAAGTGAAAGCCCACATCCCTAGAATGAATGTTGCTGCTTGTGTGCTCCCTGGGGAGGATTCAGGCCAGCTATGTGTTTCAGTGCTGGCTCCTTTGGTTTGGGATCTATTGCTGGATGTTTGGCATGTTTGGCCCAAAATGCTCGTATGTCCGAGAGAAATAATTTTTTTGCTATGATGAAGGTTCCCAGGGCAGTGAAAGCCCACAGCCCTAGAATGAATGTTGCTGCTTGTGTTCTCTCTGGGGAGGATTCAGGCCAGCTATGTGTTTCAGTGCTGGCTCCTTTGGTTTGGGAGCTATTGCTGGACGTTTGGCATGTTTGGCCTAAAATGCTCGTCCGGCGGAGAGTAACACTTCTTTTGCTATGATGAAAGATCCCAGGCAAGTGAAAGCCCACAGCCCTAGAATGAATGTTGCTGCTTGTGCGCTCCCTGGGGAAGATTCAGGCCAGCTATGTGTTTCAGTGCTGGCTACTTTGGTTTCAGAGCTATTGCTGGACGTTTGGCATGTTTGGCCAAAAATGCTCGTCCGGCCGAGAGAAACACTTTTTTTGCTATGATGAAACATCACAGGAAAGTGAAAACCCACATCCCTAGAATGAATGTTGCTGCTTGTGTGATTTCTGGGGAGGATTCAGGCCAGCTATATGTTTCAGTGCTGGCTCATTTGGTTTGGGAGCTATTGCTGGACGTTTGGCATGTTTGGCCTAAAATGCTCGTCCGGCCGAGAGAAACACTTTTTTTGCTATGATGAAGGTTCCCAGGCAAGTGAAAGCCCACAGCCCTAGAATGAATGTTGCTGCTTGTGTGCTCCCTGGGGAGGATTCAGGCCAGCTATGTGTTTCAGTGCTGGCTCCTTTGGTTTGGGAGCTATTGCTAGACGTTTGGCATATTTGGCCTAAAATGCTCGTCCGGCCGAGAGAAACACTTTTTTTGCTATGATGAAATATCACAGGTAATTGAAAGCCCACAGACCTAGAATGAATGTTTCTGCTGGTGGGCTCCCTGGGGAAGATTCAGGCCAGCTATGTGTTTCAGTGCTGGCTCCTTTGGTTTGGGTGCTATTGCTGGACGTTTGGCATGTTTGGCCTAAAATGCTCGTCCGGCCGAGAGAAACACTATTTAAGACATGATGAAAGATCACAGGAAAGTGAAAACCCACAGCCTTAGAATGAATGTTGTTGCTTGTGGGCTCCCTGGGGAGGTTTCAGGCCATCTATGTGTTTCCGTACTGCCTCCTTTGGTTTGGGAGCTATTGTTGGACGTTTGGCATGTTTGGCCCAAAATGCTCGTATGGCCGAGAGAAATAATATTTTTGCTATGATGAAGGTTCCCAGGGCAGTGAAAGCCCACAGCCCTAGAATGAATGTTGCTGCTTGTGTGATTTCTGGGGAGGATTCAGGCCAGCTATGTGTTTCAGTGCTGGCTCCTTTGGTTTGGGAACTATTGCTGGACGTTTGGTATATTTGGCCTAAAATGCTCGTCCGGCCGAGAGAAACACTTTTTTTGGTATGATAAATGATCCCAGGCAAGTGAAAACCCACAGCCCTAGAATGAATGTTTCTGCTTGTGTGCTCCCTGGGGAGGATTCAGGCCAGCTATGTGTTTCAGTGCTGGCTCCTTTGGTTTGGGAGCTATTGCTGAACGTTTGGCATGTTTGGCCTAAAATGCTCCTCCGGCGGAGAAAAACACTTTTTTTGGTATGATGAATGTTCCCAGGCAAGTGAAAGCCCACAGGCCTAGAATGAATGTTGCTGCTTGTCTGCTCTCTGGGGAGGATTCAGGCCAGCTATGTGTTTCAGTGTTGGCTCCTTTGGTTTGGGAGCTATTGCTGGACGTTTGGCATGTTTGGCCTAAAATGCTCGTCCGTCCGAGAGAAACACTTCTTTTGCTAAGATGAAAGATCCCAGGCAAGTGAAAGCCCACAGCCCTAGAATGAATGTTGCTGCTTGTGCGCTCCCTGGGGAAGATTCAGGCCAGCTATGTGTTTCAGTGCTGGCTCCTTTGGTTTCAGAGCTATTGCTGGACGTTTGGCATGTTTGGCCTAAAATGCTCGTCCGGCCGAGAGAAACACTTTTTTTGCTATGATGAATGTTCCAGGCAAGTGAAAGCCCACATCCCTAGAATGAATGTTGCTGCTTGTGTGCTCTTTGGGGAGGATTCAGGCCAGCCATGTGTTTCAGTGCTGGCTCCTTTGGTTTGGGAGCTATTGCTGGACGTTTGGCATATTTGGCCTAAAATGCTCGTCCGGCCGAGAGAAACACTTTTTTTGCTAAGATGAAGGTTCCCAGGCAAGTGAAGGCCCACAGCCACAGAATGAATGTTGCTATTTGTGTGCTCCCTGGGGAGGATACAGGCCAGCTATGTGTTTCAGTGCTGGCTCCTTTGGTTTGGGAGCTATTCCTGGACATTTGGCATATTTGGTCCAAAATGCTCGTCCGGCCGAGAGAAACACTTTTTTTGCTCTGATGAAGGTTCCCAGGCAAGTGAAAGCCCACAGCCCTAGAATGAATGTTGCTGCTTGTGTGATATCTGGGGAGGATTCAGGCCAGCTATATGTTTCAGTGCTGGCTCCTTTGGTTTGGGAGCTATTGCTGGACGTTTGGCATGTTTGGCCTAAAATGCTCGTCCGGCCGAGAGAAACACTTTTTTTGCTATGATGAAGGTTCCCAGGCAAGTGAAAGCCCACAGGCCTAGAATGAATGTTGCTGCTTGTGTGCTCCCTGGGGAGGATTCAGGCCAGCTATGTGTTTCAGTGCTGGCTCCTTTGGTTTGGGAGCTATTGCTGGACGTTTGGCATGTTTGGCCTAAAATGTTCGTCCGGCCTAGAGAAACACTTTTTTTGCTATGATGAAGGTTCCCAGGCAAGTGAATGCCCACAGCCCTAGAATGAATGTTGCTACCTGTGTGCTCCCTGGGGAGGATACAGGCCAGCTATGTGTTTCAGTGCTGGCTCCTTTGGTTTGGGAGCTATTGCTGGACGTTTGGCATATTTGGCCTAAAATGCTCGTCCGGCCGAGAGAAACACTTTTTTTGTTATGATGAAGGTTCCCAGGCAAGTGAAAGCCCACAGGCCTAGAATGAATGTTGCTGCTTGTGTGTTCCCTGGGGAGGATTCAGGCCAGCTATGTGTTTCAGTGCTGGCTCCTTTGGTTTGGGAGCTATTGCTGGACGTTTTGCATATTTGGCCTAAAATGGTTGTCCGGCCGAGAGAAACACTTTTTTTGATATGATGAAGGTTCCTAGGCAAGTGAAAGCCCACAGCCCTAGAATGAATGTTGCTGCTTGTGTGCTCCCTGGGGAGGATTCAGGCCAGCTATGTGTTTCGGTGCTGGCTCCTTTGGTTTGGGAAATATTGCTGGACGTTTGGCATGTTTGGCCTAAATGCTCGTCCGGCCGAGAGAAAAACATTTTTTGCTATGATGAAGGTTCCCAGGCAAGTGAAAGCCCACAGCCCTAGAATGAATGTTGCTGCTTGTGTGCTCCCTGGGGAGGATTCAGGCCAGCTATGTGTTTCAGTGCTGGCTCCTTTGGTTTGGGATCTATTGCTGGATGTTTGGCATGTTTGGCCCAAAATGCTCGTATGTCCGAGAGAAATAATTTTTTTGCTATGATGAAGGTTCCCAGGGCAGTGAAAGCCCACAGCCCTAGAATGAATGTTGCTGCTTGTGTTCTCTCTGGGGAGGATTCAGGCCAGCTATGTGTTTCAGTGCTGGCTCCTTTGGTTTGGGAGCTATTGCTGGACGTTTGGCATGTTTGGCCTAAAATGCTCGTCCGGCGGAGAGAAACACTTCTTTTGCTATGATGAAAGATCCCAGGCAAGTGAAAGCCCACAGCCCTAGAATGAATGTTGCTGCTTGTGCGCTCCCTGGGGAAGATTCAGGCCAGCTATGTGTTTCAGTGCTGGCTACTTTGGTTTCAGAGCTATTGCTGGACGTTTGGCATGTTTGGCCAAAAATGCTCGTCCGGCCGAGAGAAACACTTTTTTTGCTATGATGAAACATCACAGGAAAGTGAAAACCCACATCCCTAGAATGAATGTTGCTGCTTGTGTGATTTCTGGGGAGGATTCAGGCCAGCTATATGTTTCAGTGCTGGCTCCTTTGGTTTGGGAGCTATTGCTGGACGTTTGGCATGTTTGGCCTAAAATGCTCGTCCGGCCGAGAGAAACACTTTTTTTGCTATGATGAAGGTTCCCAGGCAAGTGAAAGCCCACAGCCCTAGAATGAATGTTGCTGCTTGTGTGCTCCCTGGGGAGGATTCAGGCCAGCTATGTGTTTCAGTGCTGGCTCCTTTGGTTTGGGAGCTATTGCTAGACGTTTGGCATATTTGGCCTAAAATGCTCGTCCGGCCGAGAGAAACACTTTTTTTGCTATGATGAAATATCACAGGTAATTGAAAGCCCACAGACCTAGAATGAATGTTTCTGCTGGTGGGCTCCCTGGGGAAGATTCAGGCCAGCTATGTGTTTCAGTGCTGGCTCCTTTGGTTTGGGAGCTATTGCTGGACGTTTGGCATGTTTGGCCTAAAATGTTCGTCCGGCCTAGAGAAACACTTTTTTTGCTATGATGAAGGTTCCCAGGCAAGTGAATGCCCACAGCCCTAGAATGAATGTTGCTACCTGTGTGCTCCCTGGGGAGGATACAGGCCAGCTATGTGTTTCAGTGCTGGCTCCTTTGGTTTGGGAGCTATTGCTGGACGTTTGGCATATTTGGCCTAAAATGCTCGTCCGGCCGAGAGAAACACTTTTTTTGTTATGATGAAGGTTCCCAGGCAAGTGAAAGCCCACAGGCCTAGAATGAATGTTGCTGCTTGTGTGTTCCCTGGGGAGGATTCAGGCCAGCTATGTGTTTCAGTGCTGGCTCCTTTGGTTTGGGAGCTATTGCTGGACGTTCGGCATATTTGGCCTAAAATGGTTGTCCGGCCGAGAGAAACACTTTTTTTGATATGATGAAGGTTCCTAGGCAAGTGAAAGCCCACAGCCCTAGAATGAATGTTGCTGCTTGTGTGCTCCCTGGGGAGGATTCAGGCCAGCTATGTGTTTCAGTGCTGGCTCCTTTGGTTTTGGAGCTATTGCTGGACGTTTGACATATTTGGCCTAAAATGCTCGTCCGGCCGAGAGAAACACTTTTTTTGCTATGATGAAGGTTCCCAGGCAAGTGAAAGCCCACAGCCCTAGAATGAATGTTGCTGCTTGTGTGCTCCCTGGGGAGGATTCAGGCCAGCTATGTGTTTCAGTGCTGGCTCCTTTGGTTTGGGAGCTATTGCTGACGTTTTGCATGTTTGGCCCAAAATGCTCATCCAGCCGAGAGAAACACTTTTTTTGTTATGATGAAAGTTCCCAGGCAAGTGAAAGCCCAGAGCCCTAGAATGAATGTTGCTGCTTGTGTGCTCCCTGGGGAGGATTCAGGCTAGCTATGTGTTTCAGTGCTGGCTCCTTTGGTTTGGGAGCTATTGCTGAACGTTTGGCTTGTTTGGCCTAAAATGCTCGTCCGGCCGAGAGAAACACTTTTTTTGCTATGATGAAGGTTCCCAGGCAAGTGAAAGCCCACATGCCTAGAATGAATGTTTCTGCTTGTGTGCTCCCTGGGGAGGATTCAGGCCAGCTATGTGTTTCAGTGCTGGCTCCTTTGGTTTGGGAGCTATTGCTGGACGTTTGGCATATTTGGCCTAAAATGCTCGTGCGGCTGAGAAACACATTTTTGTTATGATGAAGGATCCCAGGCAAGTGAAAGCCCACAGGCCTAGAATGAATGTTGCAGGTTGTGTGCTCCCTGGGGAGGATTCAGGCCAGCTATGTGTTTCAGTGCTGGCTCCTTTGGTTTGGGAGCAATTGCTGGACGTTTGGCATGTTTGGCCCAAAATGCTCGTCCGGCCGAGAGAAACACTTTTTTTGCTATGATGAAGGTTCCCAGCCAAGTGAAAGCCCACAGTCCTAGAATGAATGTTGCTATTTGTGTGCTCCCTGGGGAGGATACAGGCCAGCTATGTGTTTCAGTGCTGGCTCCTTTGGTTTGGGAGCTATTCCTGGACATTTGGCATATTTGGTCCAAAATTCTCGTCCGGCCGAAACAATTTTCTGCTCTGATGAAGGATCCCAGGCAAGTGAAAGCCCACAGCCCTAGAATGAATGTTGCTGCTTGTGTGATTTCTGGGGAGGATTCAGGCCAGCTATATGTTTCAGTGCTGGCTCCTTTGGTTTGGGAGCTATTGCTGGACGTTTGGCATGTTTGGCCTAAAATGCTCGTCCGGCCGAGAGAAACACTTTTTTTGCTATGATGAAGGATCCCAGGCAAGTGAAAGCCCACAGCCCTAGAATGAATGTTGCTGCTTGTGTGCTCCCTGGGGAGGATTCAGGCCAGCTATGTGTTTCAGTGCTGGCTCCTTTGGTTTGGGAGCTATTGCTGGACGTTTTTCATGTTTGGCCTAAAATGCTCTTCTGGCCGAGAGAAACACTTTTTTAGCTATGATGAAAGTTCCCAGGCAAGTGAAAGCCCAGAGCCCTAGAATGAATGTTGCTACTTGTGTGCTCCCTGGGGAGGATACAGGCCAGCTATGTGTTTCAGTGCTGGCTCCTTTGGTTTGGGAGCTATTGCTGGACGTTTGGCATATTTGGCCTAAAATGCTCGTCCGGCTGAGAGAAACACATTTTTGGTAAGATGAAGGTTCCCAGGCAAGTGAAAGCCCACATCCCTAGAATGAATGTTCCTGCGTGTGTGTTCCCTGGGGAGGATTCAGGCCAGCTATATGTTTCAGTGCTGGCTCCTATGGTTTGGGAGCTATTGCTGGATGTTTGGCATATTTGGTCCAAAATGCTCGTCCGGCCGAGAAAAAGACTTTTTTTACTATGATGAAGGATCCCAGGAAAGTGAAAGCCCACATCCCTAGAATGAATGTTGCTGGTTGTGTGCTCCCTGGGGAGGATTCAGGCCAGCTATGTGTTTCAGTGCTGGCTCCTTTGGTTTGGGAGCTATTACTGGACGTTTCGCATGTTTGGCCTAAAATGCTCGTCCGGCCGAGAGAAACACTTTTTTTGATATGATGAAAGATCCCAGGTAAGTGAAAGCCCACAGCCCTAGAATGAATGTTGCTGCTTGTGTGCTCCCTGGGGAGGATTCAAGCCAGCTATGTGTTTCGGTGCTGGCTCCTTTGGTTTGGGAAATATTGCTGGACGTTTGGCATGTTTGGCTTAAATGCTCGTCCGGCCGAGAGAAAAACATTTTTTGCTATGATGAAGGTTCCCAGGCAAGTGAAAGCCCACAGCCCTAGAATGAATGTTGCTGCTTGTGTGCTCCCTGGGGAGGATTCAGGCCAGCTATGTGTTTCAGTGCTGGCTCCTTTGGTTTGGGATCTATTGCTGGATGTTTGGCATGTTTGGCCCAAAATGCTCGTATGGCCGAGAGAAATAATTTTTTTGCTATGATGAAGGTTCCCAGGGCAGTGAAAGCCCACAGCCCTAGAATGAATGTTGCTGCTTGTGTGCTCTCTGGGGAGGATTCAGGCCAGCTATGTGTTTCAGTGCTGGCTCCTTTGGTTTGGGACCTATTGCTGGACGTTTGGCATGTTTGGCCTAAAATGCTCGTCCGGCGGAGAGAAACACTTCTTTTGCTATGATGAAAGATCCCAGGCAAGTGAAAGCCCACAGCCCTAGAATGAATGTTGCTGCTTGTGCGCTCCCTGGGGAAGATTCAGGCCAGCTATGTGTTTCAGTGCTGTCTACTTTGGTTTCAGAGCTATTGCTGGACGTTTGGCATGTTTGGCCAAAAATGCTCGTCCGGCCGAGAGAAACACTTTTTTTGCTATGATGAAACATCACAGGCAAGTGAAAACCCACATCCCTAGAATGAATGTTGCTGCTTGTGTGCTCCCTGGGGAGGATTCAGGCCAGCTATGTGTTTCAGTGCTGGCTCCTTTGGTTTGGGAGCTATTGCTGGACGTTTGGCATGTTTGGCCTAAAATGCTCGTCCGGCCGAGACAAATAATTTTTTTGGTATGATGAATGTTCCAGGCAAGTGAAAGCCCACAGCCCTAGAATGAATGTTGCTGCTTGTGTGCTCTTTGGGGAGGATTCATTCCAGCCATGTGTTTCAGTGCTGGCTCCTTTGGTTTGGGAGCTATTGCTGGACGTTTGGCATATTTGGCCTAAAATCCTCGTCCGGCCGAGAGAAACACTTTTTTTGCTATGATGAAGGTTCCCAGCCAAGTGAAAGCCCACAGCCCTAGAATGAATGTTGCTATTTGTGTGCTCCCTGGGGAGGATACAGGCGAGCTATGTGTATCAGTGCTGGCTCCTTTGGTTTGGGAGCTATTCCTGGACATTTGGCATATTTGGTCCAAAATGCTCTTCCGGCCGAGAGAAACACTTTTTTTGATATGATGAAGGTTCCCAGACAAGTGAAAGCCCACAGCCCTAGAATGAATTTTTCTGCTTGTGTGCTCCCTGGGGAGGATTCAGGCCAGCTATGTGTTTCAGTGCTGGCTCCTTTGGTTTGGGAGCTATTGCTGGACGTTTGACATATTTGGCCTAAAATGCTCATCCGGCCGAGAGAAACACTTTTTTTGATATGATGAAGGTTCCCAGGCAAGTGAAATCCCACAGCCCTAGATTGAATGTTGTTGCTTGTGTGCTCCCTGGGGAGGATTCAGGCCAGCTATGTGTTTCAGTGCTGGCTCCTTTGGTTTGGGAGCTATTGCTGACGTTTTGCATGTTTGGCCCAAAATGCTCATCCAGCCGAGAGAAACACTTTTTTTGTTATGATGAAAGTTCCCAGGCAAGTGAAAGCCCACATGCCTAGAATGAATGTTTCTGCTTGTGTCCTCCCTGGGGAGGATTCAGGCCAGCTATGTGTTTCAGTGCTGGCTGCTTTGGTTTGGGAGCTATTGCTTGACGTTTGGCATATTTGGCCTAAAATGCTCGTCCGGCTGAGAGAAACACATTTTTGTTATGATGAAGGTTCCCAGGCAAGTGAAAGCCCACAGCCCTAGAATGAATGTTGCAGGTTGTGTGCTCCCTGGGGAGGATTCAGGCCAGCCATGTGTTTCAGTGCTGGCTCCTTTGGTTTGGGAGCTATTGCTGGAGGTTTGGCATATTTGGCCTAAAATGCTCGTCCGGCCGAGAGAAACACTTTTTTTGCTATGATGAAGGTTCCCAGCCAAGTGAAAGCCCACAGCCCCAGAATGAATGTTGCTATTTGTGTGCTCCCTGGGGAGGATACAGGCCAGCTATGTGTTTCAGTGCTGGCTCCTTTGGTTTGGGAGCTATTCCTGGACATTTGGCATATTTGGTCCAAAATGCTCGTCCGGCCGAGAGAAACACTTTTTTTGCTCTGATGAAGGTTCCCAGGCAAGTGAAAGCCCACAGCCCTGGAATGAATGTTGCTGCTTGTGTGATTTCTGGGGAGGATTCAGGCCAGCTATATGTTTCAGTGCTGGCTCCTTTGGTTTGGGAGCTATTGCTGGACGTTTGGCATGTTTGGCCTAAAATGCTCGTCCGGCCGAGAGAAACACTTTTTTTGCTATGATGAAGGTTCCCAGGCAAGTGAAAGCCCACAGCCCTAGAATGAATGTTGCTGCTTGTGTGCTCCCTGGGGAGGATTCAGGCCAGCTATGTGTTTCAGTGCTGGCTCCTTTGGTTTGGGATCTATTGCTGGATGTTTGGCATGTTTGGCCCAAAATGCTCGTATGGCCGAGAGAAATAATTTTTTTGCTATGATGAAGGTTCCCAGGGCAGTGAAAGCCCACAGCCCTAGAATGAATGTTGCTGCTTGTGTGCTCTCTGGGGAGGATTCAGGCCAGCTATGTGTTTCAGTGCTGGCTCCTTTGGTTTGGGACCTATTGCTGGACGTTTGGCATGTTTGGCCTAAAATGCTCGTCCGGCGGAGAGAAACACTTCTTTTGCTATGATGAAAGATCCCAGGCAAGTGAAAGCCCACAGCCCTAGAATGAATGTTGCTGCTTGTGCGCTCCCTGGGGAAGATTCAGGCCAGCTATGTGTTTCAGTGCTGTCTACTTTGGTTTCAGAGCTATTGCTGGACGTTTGGCATGTTTGGCCAAAAATGCTCGTCCGGCCGAGAGAAACACTTTTTTTGCTATGATGAAACATCACAGGCAAGTGAAAACCCACATCCCTAGAATGAATGTTGCTGCTTGTGTGCTCCCTGGGGAGGATTCAGGCCAGCTATGTGTTTCAGTGCTGGCTCCTTTGGTTTGGGAGCTATTGCTGGACGTTTGGCATGTTTGGCCTAAAATGCTCGTCCGGCCGAGACAAATAATTTTTTTGGTATGATGAATGTTCCAGGCAAGTGAAAGCCCACAGCCCTAGAATGAATGTTGCTGCTTGTGTGCTCTTTGGGGAGGATTCATTCCAGCCATGTGTTTCAGTGCTGGCTCCTTTGGTTTGGGAGCTATTGCTGGACGTTTGGCATATTTGGCCTAAAATCCTCGTCCGGCCGAGAGAAACACTTTTTTTGCTATGATGAAGGTTCCCAGCCAAGTGAAAGCCCACAGCCCTAGAATGAATGTTGCTATTTGTGTGCTCCCTGGGGAGGATACAGGCGAGCTATGTGTATCAGTGCTGGCTCCTTTGGTTTGGGAGCTATTCCTGGACATTTGGCATATTTGGTCCAAAATGCTCTTCCGGCCGAGAGAAACACTTTTTTTGATATGATGAAGGTTCCCAGACAAGTGAAAGCCCACAGCCCTAGAATGAATGTTTCTGCTTGTGTGCTCCCTGGGGAGGATTCAGGCCAGCTATGTGTTTCAGTGCTGGCTCCTTTGGTTTGGGAGCTATTGCTGGACGTTTGACATATTTGGCCTAAAATGCTCATCCGGCCGAGAGAAACACTTTTTTTGATATGATGAAGGTTCCCAGGCAAGTGAAATCCCACAGCCCTAGATTGAATGTTGTTGCTTGTGTGCTCCCTGGGGAGGATTCAGGCCAGCTATGTGTTTCAGTGCTGGCTCCTTTGGTTTGGGAGCTATTGCTGACGTTTTGCATGTTTGGCCCAAAATGCTCATCCAGCCGAGAGAAACACTTTTTTTGTTATGATGAAAGTTCCCAGGCAAGTGAAAGCCCACATGCCTAGAATGAATGTTTCTGCTTGTGTCCTCCCTGGGGAGGATTCAGGCCAGCTATGTGTTTCAGTGCTGGCTGCTTTGGTTTGGGAGCTATTGCTTGACGTTTGGCATATTTGGCCTAAAATGCTCGTCCGGCTGAGAGAAACACATTTTTGTTATGATGAAGGTTCCCAGGCAAGTGAAAGCCCACAGCCCTAGAATGAATGTTGCAGGTTGTGTGCTCCCTGGGGAGGATTCAGGCCAGCCATGTGTTTCAGTGCTGGCTCCTTTGGTTTGGGAGCTATTGCTGGAGGTTTGGCATATTTGGCCTAAAATGCTCGTCCGGCCGAGAGAAACACTTTTTTTGCTATGATGAAGGTTCCCAGCCAAGTGAAAGCCCACAGCCCCAGAATGAATGTTGCTATTTGTGTGCTCCCTGGGGAGGATACAGGCCAGCTATGTGTTTCAGTGCTGGCTCCTTTGGTTTGGGAGCTATTCCTGGACATTTGGCATATTTGGTCCAAAATGCTCGTCCGGCCGAGAGAAACACTTTTTTTGCTCTGATGAAGGTTCCCAGGCAAGTGAAAGCCCACAGCCCTGGAATGAATGTTGCTGCTTGTGTGATTTCTGGGGAGGATTCAGGCCAGCTATATGTTTCAGTGCTGGCTCCTTTGGTTTGGGAGCTATTGCTGGACGTTTGGCATGTTTGGCCTAAAATACTCTTCCGAACGAGAGAAACACTTTTTTTCTATGATGAAAGATCCCAGGCAAGTGAAAGCCCACAGCCCTAGAATGAATGTTGCTGCTTGTGTGCTCCCTGGGAAGGATTCAGGCCAGCTATGTGTTTCAGTGCTGGCTCCTTTGGTTTGGGAGCTATTGCTGCACTTTTGGCATATTTGGCCTAAAATGCTCGTCCGGCCGAGAGAAACACTTTTTTTTTTGATGAATGATCCCAGGCAAGTGAAAGCCCACAGCCCTAGAATAAATGTTGCTGCTTGTGTGCTCCCTGGGGAGGATTCACTCCAGCTATATGTTTCAATGCTGGCTCCTTTGGTTTGGGAGCTATTGCTGGACGTTTGGCATATTTGGCCCAAAATACTCGTCCGGCCGAGAGAAACACTTTTTTTGATATGATGAAGGTTCCCAGGCAAGTGAAAGCCCACAACCCTAGAATGAATGTTGCTGCTTGTGTGCTCCCTGGGGAGGATTCAGGCCAGCTATGTGTTTCAGTGCTGGCTCCTTTGGTTTGGGAGCTATTGCTGGACGTTTGGCATGTTTGGCCTATAATGCTCGTCCGGCTGAGAGAAACAATTTTTTTGATATGATGAAAGTTCCCAGGCAAGTGAAAGTCCACAGCCCTAGAATGAATGTTGCTGCTTGTGTGCTCCCTGGGGAGGATTCAGGCCAGCTATGTGTTTCAGTGCTGGCTCCTTTGGTTTGGGAGCTATTGCTGGACGATTGGTATTTTTGGTCCAAAATGCTCGTCCGGCCGAGAGAAACATATTTTTGCTATGATGAAGGTTCCCAGGCGAGTGAAAGCCCACAACCCTAGAATGAATGTTGCTGCTTGTGTGCTCCCTGGGGAGGATTCAGGCCAGCTATGTGTTTCAGTGCTGGCTCCTTTGGTTTGGGAGCTATTGCTGGACGTTTGGCATGTTTGGCCTATAATGCTCGTCCGGCCGAGAGAAACAATTTTTTGATATGATGAAAGTTCCCAGGCAAGTGAAAGCCCACAGCCCTAGAATGAATGTTGCTGCTTGTGTGCTCCCTGGGGAGGATTCAGGCCAGCTATGTGTTTCAGTGCTGGCTCCTTTGGTTTGGGAGCTATTGCTGGACGTTTGGTATTTTTGGTCCAAAATGCTCGTCCGGCCGAGAGAAACATATTTTTGCTATGATGAAGGTTCCCAGGCGAGTGAAAGCCCACATCCCTAGAATGAATGTTGCTGCTTGTGAGCTCCCTGGGGAGGATTCAGGCCAGCTATGTGTTTCAGTGCTGGCTCCTTTGGTTTGGGAGCTATTGCTGGACGTTTGGCATATTCGGCTTAAAGTGCTCGTCCGGCCGAGAGAAACACTTTTTTTGCTATGATGAAAGTTCCCAGGCAAGTGAAATCCCACAGCCCTAGAATGAATGTTGCTGCTTCTGTGCTCCCTGGGGAGGATTCACGCCAGCTATGTGTTTCAGTGCTGGCTCCTTTGGTTTGGGAGCTATTGCTGGACGTTTGGCATGTTTGGCCTAAAATGCTCGTCCGGCCGAGAGAATCACTTTTTTTGCTATGATGAAATTTCCCAGGCAAGTGAAAGTCCACAGCCCTAGAATGAATGTTGCTGCTTGTGTGCTCCCTGGGGAGGATTCAGGCCAGCTATGTGTTTCAGTGCTGGCTCCTTTGGTTTGGGAGCTATTGCTGGACGCTTGGTATTTTTGGTCCAAAATGCTCGTCCGGCCGAGAGAAACATATTTTTGCTATGATGAAGGTTCCCAACGAGTGAAAGCCCACATCCCTAGAATGAATGTTGCTGCTTGTGTGCTCCCTGGGGAGGATTCAGGCCTGCTATGTGTTTCAGTGCTGGCTCCTTTGGTTTGGGAGCTATTGCTGGACGTTTGGCATATTTGGCTTAAAGTGCTCGTCCGGCCGAGAGAAACATATTTTTGCTATGATGAAGCTTCCCAGGCAAGTGAAAGCCCACAGCCCTAGAATGAATGTTGCTGCTTGTGTGCTCCCTGGGGAGGATTCAGGCCAGCTATGTGTTTCAGTGCTGGCTCCTTTGGTTTGGGAGCTATTGCTGGACGATTGGTATTTTTGGTCCAAAATGCTCGTCCGGCCGAGAGAAACATATTTTTGCTATGATGAAGGTTCCCAGGCGAGTGAAAGCCCACAACCCTAGAATGAATGTTGCTGCTTGTGTGCTCCCTGGGGAGGATTCAGGCCAGCTATGTGTTTCAGTGCTGGCTCCTTTGGTTTGGGAGCTATTGCTGGACGTTTGGCATGTTTGGCCTATAATGCTCGTCCGGCCGAGAGAAACATATTTTTGCTATGATGAAAGTTCCCAGGCAAGTGAAAGTCCACAGCCCTAGAATGAATGTTGCTGCTTGTGTGCTCCCTGGGGAGGATTCAGGCCAGCTATGTGTTTCAGTGCTGGCTCCTTTGGTTTGGGAGCTATTGCTGGACGTTTGGCATATTCGGCTTAAAGTGCTCGTCCGGCCGAGAGAAACACTTTTTTTGCTATGATGAAAGTTCCCAGGCAAGTGAAATCCCACAGCCCTAGAATGAATGTTGCTGCTTCTGTGCTCCCTGGGGAGGATTCACGCCAGCTATGTGTTTCAGTGCTGGCTCCTTTGGTTTGGGAGCTATTGCTGGACGTTTGGCATGTTTGGCCTAAAATGCTCGTCCGGCCGAGAGAATCACTTTTTTTGCTATGATGAAATTTCCCAGGCAAGTGAAAGTCCACAGCCCTAGAATGAATGTTGCTGCTTGTGTGCTCCCTGGGGAGGATTCAGGCCAGCTATGTGTTTCAGTGCTGGCTCCTTTGGTTTGGGAGCTATTGCTGGACGTTTGGTATTTTTGGTCCAAAATGCTCGTCCGGCCGAGAGAAACATATTTTTGCTATGATGAAGGTTCCCAACGAGTGAAAGCCCACATCCCTAGAATGAATGTTGCTGCTTGTGTGCTCCCTGGGGAGGATTCAGGCCTGCTATGTGTTTCAGTGCTGGCTCCTTTGGTTTGGGAGCTATTGCTGGACGTTTGGCATATTTGGCTTAAAGTGCTCGTCCGGCCGAGAGAAACATATTTTTGCTATGATGAAGGTTCCCAGGCAAGTGAAAGCCCACAGCCCTAGAATGAATGTTGCTGCTTGTGTGCTCCCTGGGGAGGATTCAGGCCAGCTATGTGTTTCAGTGCTGGCTCCTTTGGTTTGGGAGCTATTGCTGGACGTTTGGCATGTTTGGCCCAAAATACTCGTCCGGCCGAGAGAAACACTTTTTTTGATATGATGAAGGTTCCCAGGCAAGTGAAAGCCCACAACCCTAGAATGAATGTTGCTGCTTGTGTGCTCCCTGGGGAGGATTCAGGCCAGCTATGTGTTTCAGTGCTGGCTCCTTTGGTTTGGGAGCTATTGCTGGACGTTTGGCATGTTTGGCCTAACATGCTCGTCCGGCCGAGAGAAACAATTTTTTTGATATGATGAAAGTTCCCAGGCAAGTGAAAGCCAACAGGCCTAGAATGAATGTTGCTACTTGTGTGCTCCCTGGGGAGGATTCAGGCCAGCTATGTGTTTCAGTGCTGGCTCCTTTGGTTTGGGAGCTATTGCTGGACGTTTGGCATGTTTGGCCTAAAATGCTCGTCCGGCCGAGAGAATCACTTTTTTTGATATGATGAAATTTCCCAGGCAAGTGAAAGTCCACAGCCCTAGAATGAATGTTGCTGCTTCTGTGCTCCCTGGGGAGGATTCAGGCCAGCTATGTGTTTCAGTGCTGGCTCCTTTGGTTTGGGAGCTATTGCTGGACGTTTGGTATTTTTGGTCCAAAATGCTCGTCCGGCCGAGACAAACATATTTTTGCTATGATGAAGGTTCCCAGGCGAGTGAAAGCCCACATCCCTAGAATGAATGTTGCTGCTTGTGTGCTCCCTGGGGAGGATTCAGGCCAGCTATGTGTTTCAGTGCTGGCTCCTTTGGTTTGGGAGCTATTGCTGGACGTTTGGCATGTTTGGCCTAAAATGCTCGTCCGGCCGAGGGAATCACTTTTTTTGATATGATGAAATTTCCCAGGCAAGTGAAAGTCCACATCCCTAGAATGAATGTTGCTGCTTGTGTGCTCCCTGGGGAGGATTCAGGCCAGCTATGTGTTTCAGTGCTGGCTCTTTTGGTTTGGGAGCTATTGCTGGACGTTTGGTATTTTTGGTCCAAAATGCTCGTCCGGCCGAGAGAAACATATTTTTGCTATGATGAAGGTTCCCAACGAGTGAAAGCCCACAGCCCTAGAATGAATCTTGTTGCTTGTGTGCTCCCTGGGGAGGATTCACGCCAGCTATGTGTTTCAGTGCTGGCTCCTTTGGTTTGGGAGCTATTGCTGGACGTTTGGCATATTTGGTTAAAGTGCTCATCCGGCCGAGAGAAACACTTTTTTTGCTATGATGAAGGTTCCCAGGCAAGTGAAAGCCCACAGCCCTAGAATGAATGTTGCTGCTTCTGTGCTCCCTGGGGAGGAATCACGCCAGCTATGTGTTTCAGTGCTGGCTCCTTTGGTTTGGGAGCTATTGCTGGACGTTTGGCATGTTTGGCCTAACGTGCTCGTCCGGCCGAGAGAAACAAATTTTTTGATATGATGAAAGTTCCCAGGCAAGTGAAAGCCCACAGGCCTAGAATGAATGTTGCTGCTTGTGTGCTCCCTGGGGAGGATTCAGGCCAGCTATGTGTTTCAGTGCTGGCTCCTTTGGTTTGGGAGCTATTGCTGGACTTTTGGCATGTTTGGCCAAAAATGCTCGTCCGGCCGAGAGAAACACTTTTTTTGCTAAGATGAAAGTTCCCAGGAAAGTGAAAGCCCACATCCCTAGAATGAATGTTGCTGCTTGTTTGCTCCCTGGGGAGGATTCAGGCCAGCTATGTGTTTCAGTGCTGGCTCCTTTGGTTTGGGAGCTATTGCTGGACGTTTGGCATATTTGGCCTAAAATGCTCATCCGGCCGAGAGAAACACTTTTTTTGCTATGATGAAGGTTCCCAGGCACGTGAAAGCCCACAGCCCTAGAATGAATGTTGCTGCTTGTGTGCTCCCTGGGGAGGATTCAGGCCAGCTATGTGTTTCAGTGCTGGCTCCTTTGGTTTGGGAGCTATTGCCGGACATTTGGCATGTTTGGCCTAAAATACTCTTCCGGCCGAGAGAAACACTTTTTTTCTATGATGAAAGATCCCAGGCAAGTGAAAGCCCACAGCCCTAGAATGAATGTTGCTGCTTGTGTGCTCCCTGGGAAGGATTCAGGCCAGCTATGTGTTTCAGTGCTGGCTCCTTTGGTTTGGGAGCTATTGCTGCACTTTTGGCATATTTGGCCTAAAATGCTCGTCCGGCCGAGAGAAACACTTTTTTTTTTGATGAATGATCCCAGGCAAGTGAAAGCCCGCAGCCCTAGAATAAATGTTGCTGCTTGTGTGCTCCCTGGGGAGGATTCACTCCAGCTATATGTTTCGATGCTGGCTCCTTTGGTTTGGGAGCTATTGCTGGACGTTTGGCATATTTGGCCCAAAATACTCGTCCGGCCGAGAGAAACACTTTTTTTGATATGATGAAGGTTCCCAGGCAAGTGAAAGCCCACAACCCTAGAATGAATGTTGCTGCTTGTGTGCTCCCTGGGGAGGATTCAGGCCAGCTATGTGTTTCACTGCTGGCTCCTTTGGTTTGGGAGCTATTGCTGGACGTTTGGCATGTTTGGCCTATAATGCTCGTCCGGCCGAGAGAAACAATTTTTTTGATATGATGAAAGTTCCCAGGCAAGTGAAAGTCCACAGCCCTAGAATGAATGTTGCTGCTTGTGTGCTCCCTGGGGAGGATTCAGGCCAGCTATGTGTTTCAGTGCTGGCTCCTTTGGTTTGGGTGCTATTGCTGGACGATTGGTATTTTTGGTCCAAAATGCTCGTCCGGCCGAGAGAAACATATTTTTGCTATGATGAAGGTTCCCAGGCGAGTGAAAGCCCACAACCCTAGAATGAATGTTGCTGCTTGTGTGCTCCCTGGGGAGGATTCAGGCCAGCTATGTGTTTCAGTGCTGGCTCCTTTGGTTTGGGAGCTATTGCTGGACGTTTGGCATGTTTGGCCTATAATGCTCGTCCGGCCGAGAGAAACAATTTTTTGATATGATGAAAGTTCCCAGGCAAGTGAAAGTCCACAGCCCTAGAATGAATGTTGCTGCTTGTGTGCTCCCTGGGGAGGATTCAGGCCAGCTATGTGTTTCAGTGCTGGCTCCTTTGGTTTGGGAGCTATTGCTGGACGTTTGGTATTTTTGGTCCAAAATGCTCGTCCGGCCGAGAGAAACATATTTTTGCTATGATGAAGGTTCCCAGGCGAGTGAAAGCCCACATCCCTAGAATGAATGTTGCTGCTTGTGTGCTCCCTGGGGAGGATTCAGGCCAGCTATGTGTTTCAGTGCTGGCTCCTTTGGTTTGGGAGCTATTGCTGGACGTTTGGCATATTCGGCTTAAAGTGCTCGTCCGGCCGAGAGAAACACTTTTTTTGCTATGATGAAAGTTCCCAGGCAAGTGAAATCCCACAGCCCTAGAATGAATGTTGCTGCTTCTGTGCTCCCTGGGGAGGATTCACGCCAGCTATGTGTTTCAGTGCTGGCTCCTTTGGTTTGGGAGCTATTGCTGGACGTTTGGCATGTTTGGCCTAAAATGCTCGTCCGGCCGAGAGAATCACTTTTTTTGCTATGATGAAATTTCCCAGGCAAGTGAAAGTCCACAGCCCTAGAATGAATGTTGCTGCTTGTGTGCTCCCTGGGGAGGATTCAGGCCAGCTATGTGTTTCAGTGCTGGCTCCTTTGGTTTGGGAGCTATTGCTGGACGTTTGGTATTTTTGGTCCAAAATGCTCGTCCGGCCGAGAGAAACATATTTTTGCTATGATGAAGGTTCCCAACGAGTGAAAGCCCACATCCCTAGAATGAATGTTGCTGCTTGTGTGCTCCCTGGGGAGGATTCACGCCAGCTATGTGTTTCAGTGCTGGCTCCTTTGGTTTGGGAGCTATTGCTGGACGTTTGGCATATTTGGCTTAAAGTGCTCGTCCGGCCGAGAGAAACATATTTTTGCTATGATGAAGGTTCCCAGGCAAGTGAAAGCCCACAGCCCTAGAATGAATGTTGCTGCTTGTGTGCTCCCTGGGGAGGATTCAGGCCAGCTATGTTTTTCTGTGCTGGCTCCTTTGGTTTGGGAGCTATTGCTGGACGTTTGGCATATTTGGCCCAAAATACTCGTCCGGCCGAGAGAAACACTTTTTTTGCTATGATGAAGGTTCCCAGGCAAGTGAAAACCCACAGGCCTAGAATGAATGTTGCTGCTTGTGTGCTCCCTGGGGAGGATTCAGGCCAGCTATGTATTTCAGTGCTGGCTCCTTTGGTTTGGGAGCTACTGCTGGACGTTTGGCATGTTTGGCCTAAAATGCTCGTCCGGCCGAGAGAAACACTTTTTTTGATATGATGAAGGTTCCCAGGCAAGTGAAAGCCCACAGCCCTAGAATGAATGTTGCTGCTTGTGTGTTCCCTGGTGAGGATTCACGCCAGCTATGTGTTTCAGTGCTGGCTCCTTTGGTTTGGGAGCTATTGCTGGACGTTTGGCATGTTTGGCCTAACATGCTCGTCCGGCCGAGAGAAACACTTTTTTTCTATGATGAAAGATCCCAGGCAAGTGAAAGTCCACAGCCCTAGAATGAATGTTGCTGCTTGTATGCTCCCTGGGGAGGATTCAGGCCAGCTATGTGTTTCAGTGCTGGCTCCTTTGGTTTGGGAGCTATTGCTGGACGTTTGGTATTTTTGTCAAAAATGCTCGTCCGGCCGAGAGAAACATATTTTTGCTATGATGAAGGTTCCCAGGCGAGTGAAAGCCCACATCCCTAGAATGAATGTTGCTGCTTGTGTGCTCCCTGGGCAGGATTCACGCCAGCTACGTGTTTCAGTGCCGGCTCCTTTGGTTTGGGAGCTATTGCTGGACGTTTGGCATATTTGGCTTAAAGTGCTCGTCCGGCCGAGAGAAACACTTTTTTTGCTATGATGAAGGTTCCCAGGCAAGTGAAAGACCACAGCCCTAGAATGAATGTTGCTGCTTGTGTGCTCCCTGGGGAGGATTCAGGCCAGCTATGTGTTTCAGTGCTGGCTCCTTTGGTTTGGGAGCTATTGCTGGACGTTTGGCATGTTTGGCCTAAAATGCTCGTCCGGCCGAGAGAAACACTTTTTTTGCTATGATGAAAGTTCTCAGGCAAGTGAAAGCCCACATCCCTAGAATGAATGTTGCTGCTTGTGTGCTTTCTGGGGAGGATTCAGGCAGCTATGTGTTTCAGTGCTGGCTCCTTTGGTTTGGGAGCTATTGCTGGACGTTTGGCATATTTGGCCTAAAATGCTCGTCCGGCCGAGAGAAACACTTTTTTTGCTATGATGAAAGTTCCCAGGCAAGTGAAAGCCCACAGCCCTAGAATGAATGTTGCTGCTTGTGTGCTCCTTGGGGAGGATTCAGGCCAGCTATGTGTTTCAGTTTTGGCTCCTTTGGTTTGGGAGCTATTGCTGGACGTTTGGCATGTTTGGCCTAAAATGCTCATCCGGCCGAGAGAAACAATTTTTTTCATATGATGAAAGTTCCCAGGTAAGTGAAAGTCCACAGCCCTAGAATGAATGTTGCTGCTTCTGTGCTCCCTGTTGAGGATTCACGCCAGCTATGTGTTTCAGTGCTGGCTCCTTTGGTTTGGGAGCTATTGCTGGACGTTTGGCATGTTTGGCCTAACATGCTCGTCCGGCCGAGAGAAACAATTTTTTTGATATGATGAAAGTTCCCAGGCAAGTGAAAGCCCATAGGCCTAGAATGAATGTTGCTGCTTGTGTGCTCCCTGGGGAGGATTCAGGCCAGCTATGTGTTTCAGAGCTGGCTCCTTTGGTTTGGGAGCTATTGCTGGACGTTTGGCATGTTTGGACTAAAATGCTCGTCTGGCCGAGAGATACAATTTTTTTGATATGATGAAAGATCCCAGGCAAGTGAAAGCCCACAGGCCTAGAATGAATGTTGCTGCTTGTGTGCTCCCTGGGGAGGATTCAGGCCAGCTATGTTTTTCAGTGCTGGCTCCTTTGGTTTGGGAGCTATTGCTGGACATTTGGCATGTTTGGCCTAAAATGCTCGTCCGGCTGAGAGAAACACATTTTTTTTGCTATGATGAATGATCCCAGGCAAGTGAAAGCCCACAGCCCTAGAATGAATGTTGCTGCTTGTGTGCTCCCTGGGGAGGATTCAGGCCAGCTATGTGTTTCAGTGCTGGCTCCTTTGGTTTGGGAGCTATTGCTGGACTTTTGGCATATTTGGCCTTATATGCTCGTCCGGCCGAGAGAAACACTTTTTTTGCTATGATGAAAGATCCCAGGCAAGTGAAAGCCCACAGCACTAGAATGAATGTTGCTGCTTGTGTGCTCCCTGGGGAGGATTCAGGCCAGCTATGTGTTTCAGTGCTGGCTCCTTTGGTTTGGGAGCTATTGCTGGACGTTTGGCATGTTTGGCCTAAAATGCTCGTCCGGCCGAGAGAAACACTTTTTTTGGTATGATGAAATTTCCCAGGCAAGTGAAAGCCCACAGCCCTAGAATGAAAGTTGCTGCTTGTGTGCTCCCTGGGGAGGATTCAGGCCAGCTATGTGTTTCAGTGCTGGCTCCTTTGGTTTGGGAGCTATTGCTGGACGTTTGGCATGTTTGGCCCAAAATGCTCGTCCGGCCGAGAGAAACACTTTTTTTGTTATGATGAAAGATCCCATGCAAGTGAAAGCCCACATCCCTAGAATGAATGTTGCTGCTTGTGTGCTTTCTGGGGAGGATTCAGGCAGCTATGTGTTTCAGTGCTGGCTCCTTTGGTTTGGGAGCTATTGCTGGACGTTTGGCATATTTGGCCTAAAATTCTCGTCCGCCTGAGAGAAACCATTTTTTTTGCTATGATGAAGGTTCCCAGGCAAGTGAAAGCCCACAGGCCTAGAATGAATGTTGCTATGTGTGTGCTCCTTGGGGAGTATTCAGGCCAGCTATGTGTTTCAGTGCTGGCTCCTTTGGTTTGGGAGCTATTGCTGGACGTTTGGCATGTTTGGCCTAAAATGCTCGTCCGGCCGAGAGAAACACTTTTTTTGGTATGATGAAAGTTCCCAGGCAAGTAAAAGCCCACAGCCCTAGAATGAATGTTGCTGCTTGAGTGCTCCCTGGGGAGGATTCAGGCAAGCTATGTGTTTCAGTGCTGGCTCCTTTGGTTTGGGAGCTATTACTGGACGTTTGGCATATTTGGCCTAAAATGCTCGTCCGGCCGAGAGAAACACTTTGTTTGCTATGATGAAGGTTCCCAGGCAAGTGAAAGCCCACATCCCTAGAATGAATGTTGCTGCTTGTGTGCTCCCTGGGGAGGATTCAGGCCAGCTATGTGTTTCAGTGCTGGCTCCTTTGGTTTGGGAGCTATTGCTGGACGTTTGGCATGTTTGGCCTAAAATGCTCGTCCGGCCGAGAGAAACACTTTTTTTGCTATGATGAATGTTCCCAGGCGAGTGAAAGCCCACAGCCCTAGAATGAATGTTGCTGCTTGTGTGCTCCCTGGGGAGGATTCAGGCCAGCTATGTGTTTCAGTGCTGGCACCTTTGGTTTTGGAGCTATTGCTGGACGTTTGGCATATTTGGTCCAAAATGCTCGTCCGGCCGAGAGAAACATTTGTTTTGCTATGATGAAGGTTCCCAGGCAAGTGAAAGCCCACATGCCTAGAATGAATGTTTCTGCTTGTGTGCTCCCTGGGGAGGATTCAGGCCAGCTATGTGTTTCAGTGCTGGCTCCTTTGGTTTGGGAGCTATTGCTGGACGTTTGGCATATTTGGCCTAAAATGCTCGTCCGGCCGAGAGAAACACTTTTTTTGCTATGATGAAAGTTCCCAGGCAAGTGAAAGCCCACATCCCTAGAATGAATGTTGCTGCTTGTGTGCTCCCTGGGGAGGATTCAGGACAGCTATGTGTTTCAGTGCTGGCTCCTTTGGTTTGGGAGCTATTGCTGGACGTTTGGCATATTTGGCCTAAAATGCTCGTCCGGCCGAGAGAAACACTTTTTTTGCTATGATGAAAGTTCCCAGGCAAGTGAAAGCCCACATCCCTAGAATGAATGTTGCTGCTTGTGTGCTCCCTGGGGAGGATTCAGGCCAGCTATGTGTTTCGGTGCTGGCTCCTTTGGTTTGGGAGCTATTGCTGGACGTTCGGCATGTATGGCCCAAAATGCTCGTCCGGCCGACAGGAACACTTTTTTTGCTATGATGAAAGTTCCCAGGCAAGTGAAAGCCCACAGCCCTAGAATGAATGTTGCTGCTTGTGTGCTCCCTGGGGAGGATTCAGGCCAGCTATGTGTTTCAGTGCTGGCACCTTTGGTTTTGGAGCTATTGCTGGATGTTTGGCATATTTGGTCCAAAATGCTCGTCCGGCCGAGAGAAACATTTGTTTTGCTATGATGAAGGTTCCCAGGCAAGTGAAAGCCCACATGCCTAGAATGAATGTTTCTGCTTGTGTGCTCCCTGGGGAGGATTCAGGCCAGCTATGTGTTTCAGTGCTGGCTCCTTTGGTTTGGGAGCTATTGCTGGACGTTTGGCATATTTGGCCTAAAATGCTCGTCCGGCCGAGAGAAACACTTTTTTTGCTATGATGAAAGTTCCCAGGCAAGTGAAAGCCCACATCCCTAGAATGAATGTTGCTGCTTGTGTGCTCCCTGGGGAGGATTCAGGACAGCTATGTGTTTCAGTGCTGGCTCCTTTGGTTTGGGAGCTATTGCTGGACGTTTGGCATATTTGGCCTAAAATGCTCGTCCGGCCGAGAGAAACACTTTTTTTGCTATGATGAAAGTTCCCAGGCAAGTGAAAGCCCACATCCCTAGAATGAATGTTGCTGCTTGTGTGCTCCCTGGGGAGGATTCAGGCCAGCTATGTGTTTCGGTGCTGGCTCCTTTGGTTTGGGAGCTATTGCTGGACGTTCGGCATGTATGGCCCAAAATGCTCGTCCGGCCGACAGGAACACTTTTTTTGCTATGATGAAAGTTCCCAGGCAAGTGAAAGCCCACAGCCCTAGAATGAATGTTGCTGCTTGTGTGCTTTATGGGGACAATTCAGGCCAGCTATGTGTTTCAGTGCTGGCTCCTTTGGTTTGGAGCTATTGCTGGACGTTTGGCATATTTGGCCTAAAATGCTCGTCCGGCCGAGAGAAACACTTTTTTTGCTATGATGAAGGTTCCCAGGCAAGTGAAAGCCCACATCCCTAGAATGAATGTTGCTGCTTGTGTGCTCCCTGGGGAGGATTCAGGCCAGCTATGTGTTTCAGTGCTGGCTCCTTTGGTTTGGGAGCTATTGCTGGACGTTTGGCATATTTGGCCTAAAATGCTCGTCCGCCTGAGAGAAACACTTTTTTTTGCTATGATGAAGGTTCCCAGGCAAGTGAAAGCCCACATCCCTAGAATGAATGTAGCTATTTGTGTGCTCCCTGGGGAGGATTCAGGCCATCTATGTGTTTCAGTGCTGGCTCCTTTGGTTTGGGAGCTATTGCTGGACTTTTGGCATGTTTGGCCTAAAATGCTCGTCCGGCCGAGAGAAACACTTTTTTTGCTATGATGAAGGATCCCAGGCAAGTGAAAGCCCACAGCCCTAGAATGAATGTTGCTGCTTGTGTGCTCCCTGGGGAGGATTCAGGCCAGCTATGTGTTTCAGTGATGGCTCCTTTGGTTTGGGATCCATTGCTGGACATTTGGCATGTTTGGCCTAAAATGCTCGTCCAGCCGAGAGAAAAAATATTTTAGATATGATGAAGGTTCCCAGGCAAGTGAAAGCCCACAGGCCTAGAATGAATGTTGCTATGTGTGTGCTCCTTGGGGAGTATTCAGGCCAGCTATGTGTTTCAGTGCTGGCTCCTTTGGTTTGGGAGCTATTGCTGGACGTTTGGCATGTTTGGCCTAAAATGCTCGTCCGGCCGAGAGAAACACTTTTTTTGGTATGATGAAAGTTCCCAGGCAAGTGAAAGCCCACAGCCCTAGAATGAATGTTGCTGCTTGAGTGCTCCCTGGGTAGGATTCAGGCCAGCTATGTGTTTCAGTGCTGGCTCCTTTGGTTTGGGAGCTATTGCTGGACGTTTGGCATATTTGGCCTAAAATGCTCGTCCGGTCCAGAGAAACACTTTTTTTGGTATGATGAAATTTCCCAGGCAAATGAAAGCCCACATCCCTAGAATGAATGTTGCTGCTTGTGTGCTCCCTGGGGAGGATTCAGGACAGCTATGTGTTTCAGTGCTGGCTCCTTTGGTTTGGGAGCTATTGCTGGACGTTTGGCATATTTGGCCTAAAATGCTCGTCCGGCCGAGAGAAACACTTTTTTTGCTATGATGAAAGTTCCCAGGCAAGTGAAAGCCCACATCCCTAGAATGAATGTTGCTGCTTGTGTGCTCCCTGGGGAGGATTCAGGCCAGCTATGTGTTTCGGTGCTGGCTCCTTTGGTTTGGGAGCTATTGCTGGACGTTCGGCATGTATGGCCCAAAATGCTCGTCCGGCCGACAGGAACACTTTTTTTGCTATGATGAAAGTTCCCAGGCAAGTGAAAGCCCACAGCCCTAGAATGAATGTTGCTGCTTGTGTGCTTTATGGGGACAATTCAGGCCAGCTATGTGTTTCAGTGCTGGCTCCTTTGGTTTGGAGCTATTGCTGGACGTTTGGCATATTTGGCCTAAAATGCTCGTCCGGCCGAGAGAAACACTTTTTTTGCTATGATGAAGGTTCCCAGGCAAGTGAAAGCCCACATCCCTAGAATGAATGTTGCTGCTTGTGTGCTCCCTGGGGAGGATTCAGGCCAGCTATGTGTTTCAGTGCTGGCTCCTTTGGTTTGGGAGCTATTGCTGGACGTTTGGCATATTTGGCCTAAAATGCTCGTCCGCCTGAGAGAAACACTTTTTTTTGCTATGATGAAGGTTCCCAGGCAAGTGAAAGCCCACATCCCTAGAATGAATGTAGCTATTTGTGTGCTCCCTGGGGAGGATTCAGGCCATCTATGTGTTTCAGTGCTGGCTCCTTTGGTTTGGGAGCTATTGCTGGACTTTTGGCATGTTTGGCCTAAAATGCTCGTCCGGCCGAGAGAAACACTTTTTTTGCTATGATGAAGGATCCCAGGCAAGTGAAAGCCCACAGCCCTAGAATGAATGTTGCTGCTTGTGTGCTCCCTGGGGAGGATTCAGGCCAGCTATGTGTTTCAGTGATGGCTCCTTTGGTTTGGGATCCATTGCTGGACATTTGGCATGTTTGGCCTAAAATGCTCGTCCAGCCGAGAGAAAAAATATTTTAGATATGATGAAGGTTCCCAGGCAAGTGAAAGCCCACAGGCCTAGAATGAATGTTGCTATGTGTGTGCTCCTTGGGGAGTATTCAGGCCAGCTATGTGTTTCAGTGCTGGCTCCTTTGGTTTGGGAGCTATTGCTGGACGTTTGGCATGTTTGGCCTAAAATGCTCGTCCGGCCGAGAGAAACACTTTTTTTGGTATGATGAAAGTTCCCAGGCAAGTGAAAGCCCACAGCCCTAGAATGAATGTTGCTGCTTGAGTGCTCCCTGGGTAGGATTCAGGCCAGCTATGTGTTTCAGTGCTGGCTCCTTTGGTTTGGGAGCTATTGCTGGACGTTTGGCATATTTGGCCTAAAATGCTCGTCCGGTCCAGAGAAACACTTTTTTTGGTATGATGAAATTTCCCAGGCAAATGAAAGCCCACATCCCTAGAATGAATGTTGCTGCTTGTGTGCTCCCTGGGGAGGATTCAGGACAGCTATGTGTTTCAGTGCTGGCTCCTTTGGTTTGGGAGCTATTGCTGGACGTTTGGCATATTTGGCCTAAAATGCTCGTCCGGCCGAGAGAAACACTTTTTTTGCTATGATGAAAGTTCCCAGGCAAGTGAAAGCCCACATCCCTAGAATGAATGTTGCTGCTTGTGTGCTCCCTGGGGAGGATTCAGGCCAGCTATGTGTTTCGGTGCTGGCTCCTTTGGTTTGGGAGCTATTGCTGGACGTTCGGCATGTATGGCCCAAAATGCTCGTCCGGCCGACAGGAACACTTTTTTTGATATGATGAAAGTTCCCAGGCAAGTGAAAGCCCACAGCCCTAGAATGAATGTTGCTGCTTGTGTGCTTTATGGGGACAATTCAGGCCAGCTATGTGTTTCAGTGCTGGCTCCTTTGGTTTGGGAGCTATTGCTGGACGTTTGGCATATTTGGCCTAAAATGCTCGTCCGGCCGAGAGAAACACTTTTTTTGCTATGATGAATGTTCCCAGGCGAGTGAAAGCCCACAGCCCTAGAATGAATGTTGCTGCTTGTGTGCTCCCTGGGGAGGATTCAGGCCAGCTATGTGTTTCAGTGCTGGCTCCTTTGGTTTGGGAGCTATTGCTGGACGTTTGGAATATTTGGCCTAAAAGGCTCGTCCCGCCGAGAGAAACACTATTTTTCTATGATGAAAGATCCCAGGCAAGTGAAAGCCCACAGCCCTAGAATGAATGTTGCTGCTTGTGTGCTCCCTGGGGTGGTTTCAGGCCAGCTATGTGTTTCAGTGCTGGCTCCTTTGGTTTGGGAGCTATTGCTGGACGTTTGGCATATTTGGCCTAAAATGCTCGTCCGGCCGAGAGAAACATATTTTTTTGCTATGATGAAGGTTCCCAGGCAAGTGAAAGGCCTCAGGCGTAGAATGAATATTGCTGCTTGTGTGCTCCCTGGGGAGGATTCAGGCCAGCTATGTGTTTCAGTGCTGGCTCCTTTGGTTTGGGAGCTATTGCTGGACGTTTGGCATATTTGGCCTAAAATGCTCGTCCGGCCGAGAGAAACACTTTTTTTGCTATGATGAAGGTTCCCAGGCAAGTGAAAGCCCACATCCCTAGAATGAATGTTGCTGCTTGTGTGCTCCCTGGGGAGGATTCAGGCCAGCTATGTGTTTCAGTGCTGGCTCCTTTGGTTTGGGAGCTATTGCTGGACGTTTGGCATGTTTGGCCTAAAATGCTCGTCCGGCCGAGAGAAACACTTTTTTTGCTATGATGAAGGTTCCCAGGCAAGTGAAAGCCCACAGCCCTAGAATGAATGTTGCTGCTTGTGTGCTCCCTGGGGAGGATTCAGGCCAGCTATATGTTTCTGTGCTGGCTCCTTTGGTTTTGGAGCTATTGCTGGACGTTTGGCATATTTGGTCCAAAATGCTCGTCCGGCCGAGAGAAACATTTGTTTTGCTATGATGAAGGTTCCCAGGCAAGTGAAAGCCCACATGCCTAGAATGAATGTTGCTGCTTGTGTGCTCCCTGGGGAGGATTCAAGCCAGCAATGTGTTTCAGTGCTGGCTCCTTTGGTTTGGGAGCTATTGCTGAACGTTTGGCATGTTTGGCCTAAAATGCTCGTCCGGCCGAGAGAAACACTTTTTTTGCTATGATGAAAGTTCCCAGGCAAGTGAAAGCCCACATCCCTAGAATGAATGTTTCTGCTTGTGTGCTCCCTGGGGAGGATTCAGGCCAGCTATGTGTTTCAGTGCTGGCTCCTTTGGTTTGGGAGCTATTGCGGGACGTTTGGCATATTTGGCCTAAAATGCTCGTCCGGCCGAGAGAAACACATTTATTGATATGATGAAGGTTCCCAGGCAAGTAAAAGCCCACAGGCCTGGAATGAATGTTGCTGCTTGTGTGCTCCCTGGGGAGGATTCAGGCCAGCTATGTGTTTCAGTGCTGGCTCCTTTGGTTTGGGAGCTATTGCTGGACGTTTGGCATATTTGGCCTAAAAGGCTCGTCCGGCCGAGAGAAACACTTTTTTTGCTATGATGAAAGTTCCCAGGCAAGTGAAAGCCCACATCCCTAGAATGAATGTTGCTGCTTGTGTGCTCCCTGGGGAGGATTCAGGCCAGCTATGTGTTTCAGTGCTGGCTCCTTTGGTTTGGGAGCTATTGCTGGACGTTTGGCATGTTTGGCCTAAAATGCTCGTCCGGCCGAGAGAAACACTTTTTTTGCTATGATGAAGGTTCCCAGGCAAGTGAAAGCCCACAGCCCTAGAATGAATGTTGCTGCTTGTGTGCTCCCTGGGGAGGATTCAGGCCAGCTATATGTTTCTGTGCTGGCTCCTTTGGTTTTGGAGCTATTGCTGGACGTTTGGCATATTTGGTCCAAAATGCTCGTCCGGCCGAGAGAAACATTTGTTTTGCTATGATGAAGGTTCCCAGGCAAGTGAAAGCCCACATGCCTAGAATGAATGTTGCTGCTTGTGTGCTCCCTGGGGAGGATTCAAGCCAGCAATGTGTTTCAGTGCTGGCTCCTTTGGTTTGGGAGCTATTGCTGAACGTTTGGCATGTTTGGCCTAAAATGCTCGTCCGGCCGAGAGAAACACTTTTTTTGCTATGATGAAAGTTCCCAGGCAAGTGAAAGCCCACATCCCTAGAATGAATGTTTCTGCTTGTGTGCTCCCTGGGGAGGATTCAGGCCAGCTATGTGTTTCAGTGCTGGCTCCTTTGGTTTGGGAGCTATTGCGGGACGTTTGGCATATTTGGCCTAAAATGCTCGTCCGGCCGAGAGAAACACATTTATTGATATGATGAAGGTTCCCAGGCAAGTAAAAGCCCACAGGCCTGGAATGAATGTTGCTGCTTGTGTGCTCCCTGGGGAGGATTCAGGCCAGCTATGTGTTTCAGTGCTGGCTCCTTTGGTTTGGGAGCTATTGCTGGACGTTTGGCATATTTGGCCTAAAATGCTCGTCCGGCCGTGAGAAACAATTTTTTTGCTATGACGAAGATTCCCAGGCAAGTGAAAGCCCACGGACCTAGAATGAATGTTGCTGCTTGTGTGCTCCCTGGGGAGGAAACAGGCCAGCTATGTGTTTCAGTGATGGCTCCTTTGGTTTGGGAGCTATTGCTGGACGTTTGGCATGCCTGGCCGAAGAATGCTCGTCTGGCTGAGAGAAACACTTTTTTTGATATGATGAAGGTTCCCAGGCAAGTGAAAGCCCACATCCCTAGAATGAATGTTGCTGCTTGTGTGCTCCCTGGGGAGGATTCAGGCCAGCTATGTGTTTCAGTGCTGGCTCCTTTGGTTTGGGAGCTATTGCTGGACGTTTGGCATATTTGGCCTAAAATGCTCGTCCGGCCGAGAGAAACACTTTTTTTGCTATGATGAAAGTTCCCAGGAAAGTGAAAGCCCACAGCCCTAGAATGAATGTTGCTGCTTGTGTGCTCCCTGGGGAGGATTCAGGCCAGCTATGTGTTTCAGTGCTGGCTCCTTTGGTTTGGGAGCTATTGCTGGACGTTTGGCATGTTTGGCCTAAAATGCTCGTCCGGCCAAGAGAAACACTTATTTTACTATGATGAAACTACCCAGGCAAGTGAAAGCCCACGGCCCTAGAATCAATGTTGCTGCTTGTGTGCTCCCTGGGGAGGATTCAGGCCAGCTATGTGTTTCAGTGCTGGCTCCTTTGGTTTGGGAGCTTTTGCTGGACGTTTGGAATATTTGGCCTAAAAGGCTCGTCCCGCCGAGAGAAACACTATTTTTGCTATGATGAAAGATCCCAGGCAAGTGAAAGCCCACAGCCCTAGAATGAATGTTGCTGCTTGTGTGCTCCCTGGGGTGGTTTCAGGCCAGCTATGTGTTTCAGTGCTGGCTCCTTTGGTTTGGGAGCTATTGCTGGACGTTTGGCATATTTGGCCTAAAATGCTCGTCCGGCCGAGAGAAACATATTTTTTTGCTATGATGAAGGTTCCCAGGCAAGTGAAAGGCCTCAGGCGTAGAATGAATATTGCTGCTTGTGTGCTCCCTGGGGAGGATTCAGGCCAGCTATGTGTTTCAGTGCTGGCTCCTTTGGTTTGGGAGCTATTGCTGGACGTTTGGCATATTTGGCCTAAAAGGCTCGTCCGGCCGAGAGAAACACTTTTTTTGCTATGATGAAAGTTCCCAGGCAAGTGAAAGCCCACATCCCTAGAATGAATGTTGCTGCTTGTGTGCTCCCTGGGGAGGATTCAGGCCAGCTATGTGTTTCAGTGCTGGCTCCTTTGGTTTGGGAGCTATTGCTGGACGTTTGGCATGTTTGGCCTAAAATGCTCGTCCGGCCGAGAGAAACACTTTTTTTGCTATGATGAAGGTTCCCAGGCAAGTGAAAGCCCACAGCCCTAGAATGAATGTTGCTGCTTGTGTGCTCCCTGGGGAGGATTCAGGCCAGCTATATGTTTCTGTGCTGGCTCCTTTGGTTTTGGAGCTATTGCTGGACGTTTGGCATATTTGGTCCAAAATGCTCGTCCGGCCGAGAGAAACATTTGTTTTGCTATGATGAAGGTTCCCAGGCAAGTGAAAGCCCACATGCCTAGAATGAATGTTGCTGCTTGTGTGCTCCCTGGGGAGGATTCAAGCCAGCAATGTGTTTCAGTGCTGGCTCCTTTGGTTTGGGAGCTATTGCTGAACGTTTGGCATGTTTGGCCTAAAATGCTCGTCCGGCCGAGAGAAACACTTTTTTTGCTATGATGAAAGTTCCCAGGCAAGTGAAAGCCCACATCCCTAGAATGAATGTTTCTGCTTGTGTGCTCCCTGGGGAGGATTCAGGCCAGCTATGTGTTTCAGTGCTGGCTCCTTTGGTTTGGGAGCTATTGCGGGACGTTTGGCATATTTGGCCTAAAATGCTCGTCCGGCCGAGAGAAACACATTTATTGATATGATGAAGGTTCCCAGGCAAGTAAAAGCCCACAGGCCTGGAATGAATGTTGCTGCTTGTGTGCTCCCTGGGGAGGATTCAGGCCAGCTATGTGTTTCAGTGCTGGCTCCTTTGGTTTGGGAGCTATTGCTGGACGTTTGGCATATTTGGCCTAAAATGCTCGTCCGGCCGTGAGAAACAATTTTTTTGCTATGACGAAGGTTCCCAGGCAAGTGAAAGCCCACAGACCTAGAATGAATGTTGCTGCTTGTGTGCTCCCTGGGGAGGAAACAGGCCAGCTATGTGTTTCAGTGATGGCTCCTTTGGTTTGGGAGCTATTGCTGGACGTTTGGCATGCCTGGCCGAAGAATGCTCGTCTGGCTGAGAGAAACACTTTTTTTGCTATGATGAAAGTTCCCAGGAAAGTGAAAGCCCACAGCCCTAGAATGAATGTTGCTGCTTGTGTGCTCCCTGGGGAGGATTCAGGCCAGCTATGTGTTTCAGTGCTGGCTCCTTTGGTTTGGGAGCTATTGCTGGACGTTTGGCATGTTTGGCCTAAAATGCTCGTCCGGCCTAGAGAAACACTTATTTTACTATGATGAAACTACCCAGGCAAGTGAAAGCCCACGGCCCTAGAATCAATGTTGCTATTTGTGTGCTCCCTGGGGAGGATACAGGCCAGCTATTTATTTCAGTGCTGGCTCCTTTGGTTTGGGAGCTATTGCTGGACGTTTGGCATGTTTGGCCCAAAATGCTTGTCCGGCCGAGAGAAACACTTATTTTGTTATGATGAAAGTTCCGAGGCAAGTGAAAGCCCACATCACTAAAATGAATGTTGCTGCTTGTGTGCTCTCTGGGCAGGATTCAGGCCAGCTATGTGTTTCAGTGCTGGCTCCTTTGGTTTGGGAGCTATTGCTGGACGTTTGGCATATTTGGCCTAAAATGCTCGTCCGGCCGAGAGAAACACTTTTTTTGGTATGATGAAACTACCCAGGCAAGTGAAAGCCCACAGCCCTAGAATGAATGTTGCTTTTTGTGTGCTCCCTGGGGAGGATACAGGACAGCTATGTATTTCAGTGCTGGTCCTTTGGTTTGGGAGCTATTGCTGGACCTTTGGCATATTTGGTCCAAAGTGCTCGTCCGGCCTAGAGAAACACTTTTTTTGCTATGATGAAGGTTCCCCGGCAAGTGAAAGCCCACAGGCCTAGAATGACTGTTTCTGCTTGTGTGCTCCCTGGGGAGGATTCAGGCCAGCTATGTGTTTCAGTGCTGGCTCCTTTGGTTTGGGAGCTATTGCTGGACGTTTGGCATATTTGGCCTAAAATGCTCGTCCGGCCGAGAGAAACACTTATTTTGTTATGATGAAAGTTCCGAGGCAAGTGAAAGCCCACATCACTAAAATGAATGTTGCTGCTTGTGTGCTCTCTGGGCAGGATTCAGGCCAGCTATGTGTTTCAGTGCTGGCTCCTTTGGTTTGGGAGCTATTGCTGGACGTTTGGCATATTTGGCCTAAAATGCTCGTCCGGCCGAGAGAAACACTTTTTTTGGTATGATGAAACTACCCAGGCAAGTGAAAGCCCACAGCCCTAGAATGAATGTTGCTATTTGTGTGCTCCCTGGGGAGGATACAGGCCAGCTATGTATGTCAGTGCTGGTCCTTTGGTTTGGGAGCTATTGCTGGACCTTTGGCATATTTGGTCCAAAATGCTCGTCCGGCCTAGAGAAACACTTTTTTTGATATGATGAAGGTTCCCAGGCAAGTGAAAGCCCACAGCCCTAGAATGAATGTTGCTGTTTGTGTGCTCCCTGGGAAGGATTCAGGCCAGCTATGTGTTTCAGTGCTGGCTCCTTTGGTTTGGGAGCTATTGCTGGACGTTTGGCATGTTTGGCCTAAAATGCTCGTCCGGCCGAGAGAAACACTTTTTTTGCTATGATGAAAGTTCCCAGGCAAGTGAAAGCCCACATCCCTAGAATGAATGTTTCTGCTTGTGTGCTCCCTGGGGAGGATTCAGGCCAGCTATGTGTTTCAGTGCTGGCTCCTTTGGTTTGGGAGCTATTGCTGGACGTTTGGCATATTTGGCCTAAAATGCTCGTCCGGCCGAGAGAAACACTTTTTTTGTTATGATGAAGGTTCCCAGGCAAGTAAAAGCCCACAGGCCTGGAATGAATGTTGCTGCTTGTGTGCTCCCTGGGGAGGATTCAGGCCAGCTATGTGTTTCAGTGCTGGCTCCTTTGGTTTGGGAGCTATTGCTGAACGTTTGGCATATTTGGCCTAAAATGCTCGTCCGGCCGAGAGAAACACTTTTTTTGCTATGACGAAGGATCCCAGGCAAGTGAAAGCCCACAGACCTAGAATGAATGTTGCTGCTTGTGTGCTCCCTGGGGAGGATTCAGGCCAGCTATGTGTTTCAGTGCTGGCTCCTTTGGTTTGGGAGCTATTGCTGACGTTTGGCATGTTTGGCCCAAAATGCTTGTCCGGCCGAGAGAAACACTTATTTTGTTATGATGAAAGTTCCGAGGCAAGTGAAAGCCCACATCACTAAAATGAATGTTGCTGCTTGTGTGTTCTCTGGGCAGGATTCAGGCCAGCTATGTGTTTCAGTGCTGGCTCCTTTGGTTTGGGAGCTATTGCTGGACGTTTGGCATATTTGGCCTAAAATGCTCGTCCGGCCGAGAGAAACACTTTTTTTGGTATGATGAAACTACCCAGGCAAGTGAAAGCCCACAGCCCTAGAATGAATGTTTCTGCTTGTGTGCTCCCTGGGGAGGTTTCAGGCCAGCTATGTGTTTCAGTGCTGGCTCCTTTGGTTTGGGAGCTATTGCGGGACGTTTGGCATATTTGGCCTAAAATGCTCGTCCGGCCGAGAGAAACACTTTTTTTGCTATGACGAAGGTTCCCAGGCAAGTGAAAGCCCACAGACCTAGAATGAATGTTGCTGCTTGTGTGCGCCCTGGGGAGGATTCAGGCCAGCTATGTGTTTCAGTGCTGGCTCCTTTGGTTTGGGAGCTATTGCTGACGTTTGGCATGTTTGGCCCAAAATGCTTGTCCGGCCGAGAGAAACACTTATTTTGTTATGATGAATGTTCCGAGGCAAGTGAAAGCCCACATCACTAAAATGAATGTTGCTGCTTGTGTGCTCTCTGGGCAGGATTCAGGCCAGCTATGTGTTTCAGTGCTGGCTCCTTTGGTTTGGGAGCTATTGCTGGACGTTTGGCATGTCTGGCCGAAAATGCTCGTCTGGCTGAGAGAAACACTTTTTTTGATATGATGAAGGTTCCCAGGCAAGTGAAAGCCCACATCCCTAGAATGAATGTTGCTGCTTGTGTGCTCCCTGGGGAGGATTCAGGCCAGCTATGTGTTTCAGTGCTGGATCCTTTGGTTTGGGAGCTATTGCTGGACGTTTGGCATGTTTGGCCTAAAATGCTCGTCCGGATGAGGGAAACACTTTTTTTGTTATGATGAAGGTTCCCAGGCAAGTAAAAGCCCACAGCCCTGGAATGAATGTTGCTTTGCTTCTTGTGTGCTCCCTGGGGAGGATTCAGGCCAGCTATGTGTTTCAGTGCTGGCTCCTTTGGTTTGGGAGCTATTGCTGGACGTTTGGCATATTTGGCCAAAAATGCTCGTCCGGCCGAGAGAAACACTTTTTTTGGTATGATGAAACTACCCAGGCAAGTGAAAGCCCACAGCCCTAGAATGAATGTTGCTATTTGTGTGCTCCCTGGGGAGGATACAGGCCAGCTATGTATTTCAGTGCTGGTCCTTTGGTTTGGGAGCTATTGCTGGACCTTTGGCATATTTGGTCCAAAATGCTCGTCCGGCCTAGAGAAACACTTTTTTTGCTATGATGAAGGTTCCCAGGCAAGTGAAAGCCCACAGCCCTAGAATGAATGTTGCTGCTTGTGTGCTCCCTGGGGAGGATTCAGGCCAGCTATGTGTTTCAGTGCTGGCTCCTTTGGTTTGGGAGCTATTGCTGGACGTTTGGCATGTTTGGCCTAAAATGCTCGTCCGGCCGAGAGAAACACTTTTTTTGCTATGATGAAGGTTCCCAGGCAAGTGAAAGCCCACAGCCCTAGAATGAATGTTGCTGCTTGTGTGCTCCCTGGGGAGGATTCAGGCCAGCTATGTGTTTCAGTGCTGGCTCCTTTGGTTTGGGAGCTATTGCTGGACGTTTGGCGTATTTGGCCTAAAATGCTCGTCCGGCAGAGAGAAACACTTTTTTTGATATGATGAAGGTTCCCAAGCAAGTGAAAGCCCACATCCCTTGAATGAATGTTGCTGCTTGTGTGCTCCCTGGGGCGGATTCAGGCCAGCTATGTGTTTCAGTGCAGGCTCCTTTGGTTTGGGAGCTATTGCTGGACGTTTGGCATGTTTGGCCTAAAATGCTCGACCGGCCGAGAGAAACACTTTTTTTGCTATGATGAAACAACCCAGGCAAGTGAAAGCCCACAGCCCTAGAATGAATGTTGCTATTTCTGTGCTCCCTGGGGAGGATACAGGCCAGCTATGTATTTCAGTGCTGGCTCCTTTGGTTTGGGAGCTATTGCTGGACATTTGGCATATTTGGCCTAAAATGCTCGTCCGGCCGAGAGAAACACTTTTTTTGCTATGATGAAACTACCCAGGCAAGTGAAAGCCCACAGCCCTAGAATGAATGTTGCTATTTGTGTACTCCTTTGGAGGATACAGGCCAGCTATATATTTCTGTGCTGGTCCTTTAGTTTGGGAGCTATTGCTGGACCTTTGGCATATTTGATCCAAAATGCTCGTCCGGCCGAGAGAAACACGTTTTTTGCTATGATGAATGTTCCCAGGCGAGTGAAAGCCCACAGCCCTAGATTGAATGTTTCTGCTTGTGTGCTCCCTGGGGAGGATTCAGGCCAGCTGTGTGTGTCAGTGCTGGCGCCTTTGGTTTGGCAGCTATTGCTGGACGATTGGCATGTTTGGCCTAAAATGCTCGTCCGGCTGAGAGAAACACTTTTTATGTTATGATGAAGGTTCCCAGGCAAGTAAAAGCCCACAGGCCTGGAATGAATGTTGCTGCTTGTGTGCACCCTGGGGAGGATTCAGGCCAGCTATGTGTTTCAGTGCTGGCTCTTTGGTTTGGGAGCTATTGCTGGACGTTTGGCATAATTGGCATAAAATACTCGTCCGGAAGAGAGAAACACTTTTTTTGCTATGACGAAGGTTCCCAGGCAAGTGAAAGCCCACAGCCCTAGAATGAATGTTGCTGCTTGTGTGCTCCCTGGGGAGGATTCAGGCCAGCTATGTGTTTCAGTGCTGGCTCATTTGGTTTGAGAGCTATTGCTGACGTTTGGCATGTTTGGCCCAAAATGCTCGTCTGGCCGAGAGAAACACTTTTTTTGTTATGATGATAGTTTCGAGGCAAGTGAAAGCCCACATCACTAAAATGAATGTTGCTGCTTGTGTGCTCCCTGGGGAGGATTCAGGCCAGCTATGTGTTTCAGTGCAGGCTCCTTTGGTTTGGGAGCTATTGCTGGACGTTTGGCATGTTTGGCCTAAAATGCTCGTCCGGTCGAGAGAAACACTTTTTTTGCTATGATGAAACAACCCAGGTAAGTGAAAGCCCACAGCCCTAGAATGAATGTTGCTATTTCTGTGCTCCCTGGGGAGGATACAGGCCAGCTATGTATTTCAGTGCTGGCTCCTTTGGTTTGGGAGCTATTGCTGGACATTTGGCATATTTGGTCCAAAATGCTCGTCCGGCCGAGAAAAACACATTTTTTGGTATGATGAAATTTAACAGGCAAGTGAAAGCCCACAGCCCTAATATGAATGTTTCTGCTTGTGTGCTCCCTGGGGAGGATTCAGGCCAGCTATGTGTTTCAGTGCTGGCTCCTTTGGTTTGGGAGCTATTGCTGGACGTTTGGCATATTTGGCCTAAAATGCTCGTCCGGCCGAGAGAAACACTTTTTTTGCTATGATGAAACTACACAGGCAAGTGAAAGCCCACAGCCCTAGAATGAATGTTGCTATTTGTGTACTCCTTTGGAGGATACAGGCCAGCTATATATTTCTGTGCTGGTCCTTTAGTTTGGGAGCTATTGCTGGACCTTTGTCATATTTGATCCAAAATGCTCGTCCGGCCGAGAGAAACACGTTTTTTGCTATGATGAATGTTCCCAGGCGAGTGAAAGCCCACAGCCCTAGAATGAATGTTTCTGCTTGTGTGCTCCCTGCGGAGGATTCAAGCCAGCTATGTGTTTCAGTGCTGGCTCCTTTCGTTTGGGAGCTATTGCTGAACGTTTGGCATGTTTGGCCTAAAATGCTCGCCCGGCCGAGAGAAACACTTTTTTTTCTATGATGAAGGTTCCCAGGCAAGTGAAAGCCCACATGCCTAGAATGAATGTTTCTGCTTGTGTGCTCCCTGGGGGGGATTCAGGCCAGCTATGTGTTTCAGTGCTGGCTCCTTTGGTTTGGGAGCTATTGCTGGACGTTTGGCATGTTTGGCCTAAAATGCTCGTCCGGCTGAGGGAAACACTTTTATTGTTATGATGAAGGTTCCCAGGCAAGTAAAAGCCCACAGCCCTGGAATGAATGTTGCTGCTTGTGTGCTCCCTGGGGAGGATTCAGGCCAGCTATGTGTTTCAGTGCTGGCTCCTTTGGTTTGGGAGCTATTGCTGGACGTTTGGCATATTTGGCCTAAAATGCTCGTCCGGCCGAGAGAAACACTTTTTTTTCTAAGATGAAGGTTCCCAGGCAAGTGAAAGCCCACAGCCCTAGAATGAATGTTTCTGCTTGTGTGCTCCCTGGGGAGGATTCAGGCCAGCTATGTGTTTCAGTGCTGGCTCCTTTGGTTTGGGAGCTATTGCTGGACGTTTGGCATGTTTGGGCTAAAATGTTCGAACGGCCGAAATACTTTTTTTGCTATGATGAAACTACCCAGGCAAGTGAAAGCCCACAGCCCTAGAATGAATGTTGCTGCTTGTGTGCTCCCTGGGGAGGATTCAGGCCAGCTATGTGTTTCAGTGCTGGCTCATTTGGTTTGGGAGCTATTGCTGACGTTTGGCATGTTTGGCCCAAAATGCTCGTCTGGCCGAGAGAAACACTTTTTTTGTTATGATGAAAGTTTCGAGGCAAGTGAAAGCCCACATCACTAAAATGAATGTTGCTGCTTGTGTGCTCCCTGGGGAGGATTCAGGCCAGCTATGTGTTTCAGTGCTGGCTCCTTTGGTTTGGGAGCTATTGCTGGACGTTTGGCATGTTTGGCCTAAAATGTTCGAACGGCCGAAATACTTTTTTTGATATGATGAAACTACCCAGGCAAGTGAAAGCCCACATCCCTAGAATGAATGTTGCTGCTTGTGTGCTCCCTGGGGAGGATTCAGGCCAGCTATGTGTTTCAGTGCTGGCTCCTTTGGTTTGGGAGCTATTGCTGGACGTTTGGCATGTTTGGCCTAAAATGTTCGAACGGCCGAAATACTTTTTTTGATATGATGAAACTACCCAGGCAAGTGAAAGCCCACATCCCTAGAATGAATGTTGCTGCTTGTGTGCTCCCTGGGGAGGATTCAGGCCAGCTATGTGTTTCAGTGCTGGCTCCTTTGGTTTGGGAGCTATTGCTGGACGTTTGGCATGTTTGGCCTAAAATGCTCGTCCAGCCGAGAGAAACACTTTTTTTGCTATGATGAAGGTTCCCAGGCAAGTGAAAGCCCACAGCCCTATTATGAATGTTTCTGCTTGTGTGCTCCCTGGGGAGGATTCAGGCCAGCTATGTGTTTCAGTGCTGGCTCCTTTGGTTTGGGAGCTATTGCTGGACGTTTGGCATATTTGGCCTAAAATGCTCGTCCGGCCGAGAGAAACATTTTTTTGCTATGATGAAGATTCCCAGGCAAGTGAAAGCCCACATCCCTAGAATGAATGTTGCTGCTTGTGTGCTCCCTGGGGAGGATTCAGGCCAGCTATGTGTTTCAGTGCTGGCTCCTTTGGTTTGGGAGCTATTGCTGGACGTTTGGCATGTTTGGCATAAAATGCTCGACCGGCCGAGAGAAATACTTTTTTTGCTATGATGAAACAACCGAGGAAAGTGAAAGCCCACAGCCCTAGAATGAATGTTGCTATTTCTGTGCTCCCTGGGGAGGATACAGGCCAGCTATGTATTTCAGTGCTGGCTCCTTTGGTTTGGGAGCTATTGCTGGATATTTGGCATATTTGGTCCAAAATGCTCGTCCGGTCGACAAAATCACTTTTTTTGGTATGATGAAGGTTCCCAGGCAAGTGAAAGCCCACAGCCCTATTATGAATGTTTCTGCTTGTGTGCTCCCTGGGGAGGATTCAGGCCAGCTATGTGTTTCAGTGCTGGCTCCTTTGGTTTGGGAGCTATTGCTGACGTATGGCATGTTTGGCCCAAAATGCTCGTCCGGCCGAGAGAAACACTTTTTTTGCTATGATGAAAGTTCCCAGGCAAGTGAAAGCCCACAGTCCTAGAATGAATGTTGCTGCTTGTGTGCTCCCTGGGGAGGATTCAGGCCAGCTATGTGTTTCAGTGCTGGCTCCTTTGGTTTGGGAGCTATTGCTGGACGTTTGGCATGTTTGGCCTAAAATGCTCGTCCGGCCGAGAGAAACACTTTTCTTGCTATGATGAAGGTTCCCAGGCAAGTGAAAGCCCACAGCCCTATTATGAAAGTTTCTGCTTGTGTGCTCCCTGGGGAGGATTCAGGCCAGCTATGTGTTTCAGTGCTGGCTCCTTTGGTTTGGGAGCTATTGCTGGACGTTTGGCATATTTGGCCTAAAATGCTCGTCCGGCCGAGAGAAACACTTTTTTTGCTATGATGAAGGTTCCCAGGCAAGTCAAAGCCCACAGCCCTAGAATGAATGTTGCTGCTTGTGTGCTCCTGGGGAGGTTTCAGGCCAGCTATGTTTTTCAGTGCTGGCTCCTTTGGTTTGGGAGCTATTGCTGGACGTTTGGCATGTTTGGCCTAAAATGCTCGTCCGGCCGAGAGAAACACTTTTTTTGCTATGATGAAACTACCCAGGCAAGTGAAAGCCCACAGCCCTAGAATGAATGTTGCTATTTGTGTACTCCTTTGGAGGATACAGACCAGCAATATATTTCAGTGCTGGTCCTTTAGTTTGGGAGCTATTGCTGGACCTTTGGCATATTTGGTCCAAAATGCTCGTCCGGCCGAGAGAAACACTTTTTTTGCTATGATGAAACTACCCAGGCAAGTGAAAGCCCACAGCCCTAGAATGAATGTTGCTATTTGTGTACTCCTTTGGAGGATACAGGCCAGCTATATATTTCAGTGCTGGTCCTTTAGTTTGGGAGCTATTGCTGGACCTTTCGCATATTTGATAAAAATGCTCGTCCGGCCGAGAGAAACACGTTTTTTGCTATGATGAATGTTCCCAGGCGAGTGAAAGCCCACAGCCCTAGAATGAATGTTGCTGCTTGTGTGCTCCCTGGGGAGGATTCAGGCCAGCTATGTGTTTCAGTGCTGGCTCCTTTGGTTTGGGAGCTATTGCTGGACGTTTGGCATGTTTGGCCTAAAATGTTCGTCCGGCCGAGAGAAACATTTTCTTTTATAAGATGAAGGTTCCCAGGCAAGTGAAAGCCCACTTCCCTAGAATGAATGTTTCTGCTTGTGTGCTCCCTGGGGAGGATTCAGGCCAGCTATGTGTTTCAGTGCTGGCTCCTTTGGTTTGGGAGCTATTGCTGGACGATTGGCATGTTTGGCCTAAAATGCTCGTCCGGCTGAGAGAAACACTTTTTTTGTTATGATGAAGGTACCCAGGCAAGTAAAAGCCCACAGGCCTGGAATGAATGTTGCTGCTTGTGTGCTCCCTGGGGAGGATTCAGGCCAGCTATGTGTTTCAGTGCTGGCTCTTTGGTTTGGGAGCTATTGCTGGACGTTTGTCATATTTGGCCTAAAATGCTCGTCCGGCCGAGAGAAACACTTTTTTTGCTATGACGAAGGTTCCCAGGCAAGTGAAAGCCCACAGCCCTAGAATGAATGTTGCTATTTGTGTACTCCTTTGGAGGATACAGGCCAGCTATATATTTCAGTGCTGGTCCTTTAGTTTGGGAGCTATTGCTGGACCTTTCGCATATTTGATAAAAATGCTCGTCCGGCCGAGAGAAACACGTTTTTTGCTATGATGAATGTTCCCAGGCGAGTGAAAGCCCACAGCCCTAGAATGAATGTTTCTGCTTGTGTGCTCCCTGGGGAGGATTCAGGCCAGCTATGTGTTTCAGTGCTGGCTCCTTTGGTTTGGGAGCTATTGCTGGACGTTTGGCATGTTTGCCCTAAAATGTTCGTCCGGCCGAGAGAAACATTTTCTTTTATAAGATGAAGGTTCCCAGGCAAGTGAAAGCCCACATGCCTAGAATGAATGTTTCTGCTTGTGTGCTCCCTGGGGAGGATTCAGGCCAGCTATGTGTTTCAGTGCTGGCTCCTTTGGTTAGGGAGCTATTGCTGGACGATTGGCATGTTTGGCCTAAAATGCTCGTCCGGCTGAGAGAAACACTTTTTTAGTTATGATGAAGGTTCCCAGGCAAGTAAAAGCCCACAGGCCTGGAATGAATGTTGCTGCTTGTGTGCTCCCTGGGGAGGATTCAGGCCAGCTATGTGTTTCAGTGCTGGCTCCTTTGGTTTGGGAGCTATTGCTGGACGTTTGGCATGTTTGGCCTAAAATGCTCGTCCGGCCGAGAGAAACACTTTTTTTGCTATGATGAAACGACCCAGGCAAGTGAAAGCCCACAGCCCTAGAATGAATGTTGCTATTTGTGTACTCCTTTGGAGGATACAGGCCAGCTATATATTTCAGTGCTGGTCCTTTAGTTTGGGAGCTATTGCTGGACCTTTCGCATATTTGATAAAAATGCTCGTCCGGCCGAGAGAAACACGTTTTTTGCTATGATGAATGTTCCCAGGCGAGTGAAAGCCCACAGCCCTAGAATGAATGTTGCTGCTTGTGTGCTCCCTGGGGAGGATTCAGGCCAGCTATGTGTTTCAGTGCTGGCTCCTTTGGTTTGGGAGCTATTGCTGGACGTTTGGCATGTTTGGGCTAAAATGTTCGTCCGGCCGAGAGAAACATTTTCTTTTATAAGATGAAGGTTCCCAGGCAAGTGAAAGCCCACATGCCTAGAATGAATGTTTCTGCTTGTGTGCTCCCTGGGGAGGATTCAGGCCAGCTATGTGTTTCAGTGCTGGCTCCTTTGGTTTGGGAGCTATTGCTGGACGATTGGCATGTTTGGCCTAAAATGCTCGTCCGGCTGAGAGAAACACTTTTTTTGTTATGATGAAGGTTCCCAGGCAAGTAAAAGCCCACAGGCCTGGAATGAATGTTGCTGCTTGTGTGCTCCCTGGGGAGGATTCAGGCCAGCTATGTGTTTCAGTGCTGGCTCTTTGGTTTGGGAGCTACTGCTGGACGTTTGTCATATTTGGCCTGAAATGCTCGTCCGGCCGAGAGAAAAACTTTTTTTGCTATGACGAAGGTTCCCAGGCAAGTGAAAGCCCACAGCCCTAGAATGAATGTTGCTGCTTGTGTGCTCCCTGGGGAGGATTTAGGCCAGCTATGTGTTTCAGTGCTGGCTCATTTGGTTTGGGATCTATTGCTGGACGTTTGGCATGTTTGGTCCAAAATGCTCGTCCGGCCGAGAAAAACACTTTTTTTGCTATGATGAAGGTTCCCAGGCAAGTGAAAGCCCTCTTGCCTATAATGAATGTTGCTACCTGTGTGCTTTATGGGGAGGATTTAGGCCAGCTATTTGTTTCAGTGCCGGCTCCTTTGGTTAGGGAGCTATTGCTGAATGTTTGGCATGCTTGGCCTAAAATGCTCGTCCGGCCGAGAGAAACACTTTTTTTGCTATGATGAAAGTTCCCAGGCAAGTGAAAGCCCACATGCCTAGAATGAATGTGTCTGCTTGTGTGCTCCCTGGGGAGGATTCAGGCCAGCTATGTGTTTCAGTGCTGGCTCCTTTGGTTTGGGAGCTATTGCTGACTTTTGGCATGTTTGGCCCAAAATGCTCGTCCGGCCGAGAGAATCACTTTTTTTGCTATGATGAAAGTTCCCAGGCAAGTGAAAGCCCACAGCCCTAGAATGAATGTTGCTGCTTGTGTGCTCCCTGGGGAGGATTCAGGCCAGCTATGTGTTTCAGTGCTGGCTCATTTGGTTTGGGAGCTATTGCTGACGAATGGCATGTTTGGCCCAAAATGCTCGTCCGGCCGAGAGAAACACTTTTTTTAATATGATGAAGTTACCGAGGCAAGTGAAAGCCCACATCCCTAGAATGAATGTTGCTGCTTGTGTGCTCCCTGGGCAGGATTCAGGCCAGCTATGTGTTTCAGTGCTGGCTCCTTTGCTTTGGGAGCTATTGCTGGACGTTTGGCATGTTTGGCCTAAAATGCTCGTCCGGCTGAGAGAAACACTTTTTTTGCTAAGATGAAGGTTCCCAGGCAAGTGAAAGCCCACATCCCTAGAATGAATGTTTCTGCTTGTGTGCTCCCTGGGGAGGATTCAGGCCAGCTATGTGTTTCAGTGGTGGCTCCTTTGGTTTGGGAGCTATTGCTGGACGTATTGCATGCTTGGCCTAAAATGCTCGTCCGGCCGAGAGAAACACTTTTTTTGCTATGATGAAGGTTCCCAGGCAAGTGAAAGCCCACATGCCTAGAATGAATGTTTCTGCTTGTGTGCTCCCTGGGGAGGATTCAGGCCAGCTATGTGTTTCAGTGCTGGCTCATTTGGTTTGGGAGCTATTGCTGGACGTTTGGCATGTTTGGCCTAAAATGCTCGTCCGGCCGAGAGAAACACTTTTTTTGCTATGATGAAAGTTCCCAGGCAAGTGAAAGCCCACAGACCTAGAATGAATGTTGCTATTTGTGTACTCCTTTGGAGGATACAGGCCAGCTATATATTTCAGTGCTGGTCCTTTAGTTTGGGAGCTATTGCTGGACCTTTCGCATATTTGATAAAAATGCTCGTCCGGCCGAGAGAAACACGTTTTTTGCTATGATGAATGTTCCCAGGCGAGTGAAAGCCCACAGCCCTAGAATGAATGTTTCTGCTTGTGTGCTCCCTGGGGAGGATTCAGGCCAGCTATGTGTTTCAGTGCTGGCTCCTTTGGTTTGGGAGCTATTGCTGGACGTTTGGCATGTTTGCCCTAAAATGTTCGTCCGGCCGAGAGAAACATTTTCTTTTATAAGATGAAGGTTCCCAGGCAAGTGAAAGCCCACATGCCTAGAATGAATGTTTCTGCTTGTGTGCTCCCTGGGGAGGATTCAGGCCAGCTATGTGTTTCAGTGCTGGCTCCTTTGGTTAGGGAGCTATTGCTGGACGATTGGCATGTTTGGCCTAAAATGCTCGTCCGGCTGAGAGAAACACTTTTTTAGTTATGATGAAGGTTCCCAGGCAAGTAAAAGCCCACAGGCCTGGAATGAATGTTGCTGCTTGTGTGCTCCCTGGGGAGGATTCAGGCCAGCTATGTGTTTCAGTGCTGGCTCCTTTGGTTTGGGAGCTATTGCTGGACGTTTGGCATGTTTGGCCTAAAATGCTCGTCCGGCCGAGAGAAACACTTTTTTTGCTATGATGAAACGACCCAGGCAAGTGAAAGCCCACAGCCCTAGAATGAATGTTGCTATTTGTGTACTCCTTTGGAGGATACAGGCCAGCTATATATTTCAGTGCTGGTCCTTTAGTTTGGGAGCTATTGCTGGACCTTTCGCATATTTGATAAAAATGCTCGTCCGGCCGAGAGAAACACGTTTTTTGCTATGATGAATGTTCCCAGGCGAGTGAAAGCCCACAGCCCTAGAATGAATGTTGCTGCTTGTGTGCTCCCTGGGGAGGATTCAGGCCAGCTATGTGTTTCAGTGCTGGCTCCTTTGGTTTGGGAGCTATTGCTGGACGTTTGGCATGTTTGGGCTAAAATGTTCGTCCGGCCGAGAGAAACATTTTCTTTTATAAGATGAAGGTTCCCAGGCAAGTGAAAGCCCACATGCCTAGAATGAATGTTTCTGCTTGTGTGCTCCCTGGGGAGGATTCAGGCCAGCTATGTGTTTCAGTGCTGGCTCCTTTGGTTTGGGAGCTATTGCTGGACGATTGGCATGTTTGGCCTAAAATGCTCGTCCGGCTGAGAGAAACACTTTTTTTGTTATGATGAAGGTTCCGAGGCAAGTGAAAGCCCACATCACTAAAATGAATGTTGCTGCTTGTGTGCTCTCTGGGGAGGATTCAGGCCAGCTATGTGTTTCAGTGCTGGCTCCTTTGGTTTGGGAGCTATTGCTGGACGTTTGGCATATTTGGCCTAAAATGCTCGTCCGGCCGAGAGAAACACTTTTTTTGGTATGATGAAACTACCCAGGCAAGTGAAAGCCCACAGCCCTAGAATGAATGTTGCTATTTGTGTGCTCCCTGGGGAGGATACAGGCCAGCTATGTATTTCAGTGCTGGTCCTTTGGTTTGGGAGCTATTGCTGGACCTTTGGCATATTTGGTCCAAAATGCTCGTCCGGCCTAGAGAAACACTTTTTTTGCTATGATGAAGGTTCCCAGGCAAGTGAAAGCCCACAGCCCTAGAATGAATGTTGCTGCTTGTGTGCTCCCTGGGGAGGAAACAGGCCAGCTATGTGTTTCAGTGCTGGCTCCTTTGGTTTGGGAGCTATTGCTGGACGTTTGGCATGCCTGGCCGAAGAATGCTCGTCTGGCTGAGAGAAACACTTTTTTTGATATGATGAAGGTTCCCAGGCAAGTGAAAGCCCACATCCCTAGAATGAATGTTGCTGCTTGTGTGCTCCCTGGGGAGGATTCAGGCCAGCTATGTGTTTCAGTGCTGGCTCCTTTGGTTTGGGAGCTATTGCTGGACGTTTGGCATATTTGGCCTAAAATGCTCGTCCGGCCGAGAGAAACACTTTTTTTGCTATGATGAAAGTTCCCAGGAAAGTGAAAGCCCACAGCCCTAGAATGAATGTTGCTGCTTGTGTGCTCCCTGGGGAGGATTCAGGCCAGCTATGTGTTTCAGTGCTGGCTCCTTTGGTTTGGGAGCTATTGCTGGACGTTTGGCATGTTTGGCCTAAAATGCTCGTCCGGCCAAGAGAAACACTTATTTTAATATGATGAAACTACCCAGGCAAGTGAAAGCCCACGGCCCTAGAATCAATGTTGCTATTTGTGTGCTCCCTGGGGAGGATACAGGCCAGCTATTTATTTCAGTGCTGGCTCCTTTGGTTTGGGAGCTATTGCTGGACGTTTGGCATGTTTGGCCCAAAATGCTTGTCCGGCCGAGAGAAACACTTATTTTGTTATGATGAAAGTTCCGAGGCAAGTGAAAGCCCACATCACTAAAATGAATGTTGCTGCTTGTGTGCTCTCTGGGCAGGATTCAGGCCAGCTATGTGTTTCAGTGCTGGCTCCTTTGGTTTGGGAGCTATTGCTGGACGTTTGGCATATTTGGCCTAAAATGCTCGTCCGGCCGAGAGAAACACTTTTTTTGGTATGATGAAACTACCCAGGCAAGTGAAAGCCCACAGCCCTAGAATGAATGTTGCTGTTTGTGTGCTCCCTGGGGAGGATACAGGACAGCTATGTATTTCAGTGCTGGTCCTTTGGTTTGGGAGCTATTGCTGGACCTTTGGCATATTTGGTCCAAAATGCTCGTCCGGCCTAGAGAAACACTTTTTTTGCTATGATGAAGGTTCCCCGGCAAGTGAAAGCCCACAGGCCTAGAATGACTGTTTCTGCTTGTGTGCTCCCTGGGGAGGATTCAGGCCAGCTATGTGTTTCAGTGCTGGCTCCTTTGGTTTGGGAGCTATTGCTGGACGTTTGGCATATTTGGCCTAAAATGCTCCTTCGGCCGAAACACTTTTTTTGCTATGATGAAGTTTCCCAGGCAAGTGAAAGCCCACAGCCCTAGAATGAATGTTGCTGCTAGTGTGCCCCCTGGGGAGGATTCAGTCCAGCTATGTGTTTCAGTGCTGGCTCCTTTGGTTTGGGAGCTATTGCTGGACGTTCGGCATGTATGGCCCAAAATGCTCGTCCGGCCGACAGGAACACTTTTTTTGCTATGATGAAGGTTCCCAGGCAAGTGAAAGCCCACATCCCTAGATTGAATGTTGCTGCTTGTGTGCTTTATGGGGACAATTCAGGCCAGCTATGTGTTTCAGTGCTGGCTCCTTTGGTTTGGGAGCTATTGCTGGACGTTTGGCATGTTTGGCCTAAAATGCTCGTCCGGCCAAAAGAAACACTTTTTTTGCTATGATGAAGGTTCGCAGGCAAGTGAAAGCCCACAGCCCTAGAATGAATGTTGCTGCTTGTGTGCTCCCTGGGGAGGATTCAGGCCAGCTATGTGTTTCAGTGCTGGCTCCTTTGGTTTGGGAGCTATTGCTGGACGTTTGGCATATTTCGTCCAAAATGCTCGTCCGGCCGAGAGAAATATTTTTTTTGCTATGATGAAGGTTCCCAGGCAAGTGAAAGCCCACATGCCTAGAATGAATATTTCTGCTTGTGTGCTCACTGGGGAGGATTCAAGCCAGCAATGTATTTCAGTGCTGGCTCCTTTGGTTTGGGAGCTATTGCTGAACGTTTGGCATGTTTGGCCTAAAATGCTCGTCCGGCCGAGAGAAACACTTTTTTTGCTATGATGAAAGTTCCCAGGCAAGTGAAAGCCCACATCCCTAGAATGAATGTTTCTGCTTGTGTGCTCCCTGGGGAGGATTCAGGCCAGCTATGTGTTTCAGTGCTGGCTCCTTTGGTTTGGGAGCTATTGCTGGACGTTTGGCATATTTGGCCTAAAATGCTCGTCCGGCCGAGAGAAACACTTTTTTTGCTATGATGAAGGTTCCCAGGCAAGTGAAAGCCCACATCCCTAGAATGAATGTTGCTGCTTGTGTGCTCCCTGGGGAGGATTCAGGCCAGCTATGTGTTTCAGTGCTGGCTCCTTTGGTTTGGGAGCTATTGCTGGACGTTTGGCATGTTTGGCCTAAAATGCTCGTCCGGCCGAGAGAAACACTTTTTTTGCTATGATGAAGGTTCCCAGGCAAGTGAAAGCCCACATCCCTAGAATGAATGTTGCTGCTTGTGTGCTCCCTGGGGAGGATTCAGGCCAGCTATGTGTTTCAGTGCTGGCTCCTTTGGTTTGGGAGCTATTGCTGGACGTTTGGCATTTTTGGCCTAAAATGCTCGTCCGGCCGAGAGAAACATATTTTTTTGCTATGATGAAGGTTCCCAGGCAAGTGAAAGGCCTCAGGCGTAGAATGAATATTGCTGCTTGTGTGCTCCCTGGGGAGGATTCAGGCCAGCTATGTGTTTCAGTGCTGGCTCCTTTGGTTTGGGAGCTATTGCTGGACGTTTGGCATATTTGGCCTAAAAGGCTCGTCCGGCCGAGAGAAACACTTTTTTGCTATGATGAAAGTTCCCAGGCAAGTGAAAGCCCACATCCCTAGAATGAATGTTGCTGCTTGTGTGCTCCCTGGGGAGGATTCAGGCCAGCTATGTGTTTCAGTGCTGGCTCCTTTGGTTTGGGAGCTATTGCTGGACGTTTGGCATGTTTGGCCTAAAATGCTCGTCCGGCCGAGAGAAACACTTTTTTTGCTATGATGAAGGTTCCCAGGCAAGTGAAAGCCCACAGCCCTAGAATGAATGTTGCTGCTTGTGTGCTCCCTGGGGAGGATTCAGGCCAGCTATATGTTTCTGTGCTGGCTCCTTTGGTTTTGGAGCTATTGCTGGACGTTTGGCATATTTGGTCCAAAATGCTCGTCCGGCCGAGAGAAACATTTGTTTTGCTATGATGAAGGTTCCCAGGCAAGTGAAAGCCCACATGCCTAGAATGAATGTTTCTGCTTGTGTGCTCCCTGGGGAGGATTCAAGCCAGCAATGTGTTTCAGTGCTGGCTCCTTTGGTTTGGGAGCTATTGCTGAACGTTTGGCATGTTTGGCCTAAAATGCTCGTCCGGCCGAGAGAAACACTTTTTTTGCTATGATGAAAGTTCCCAGGCAAGTGAAAGCCCACATCCCTAGAATGAATGTTTCTGCTTGTGTGCTCCCTGGGGAGGATTCAGGCCAGCTATGTGTTTCAGTGCTGGCTCCTTTGGTTTGGGAGCTATTGCGGGACGTTTGGCATATTTGGCCTAAAATGCTCGTCCGGCCGAGAGAAACACATTTATTGATATGATGAAGGTTCCCAGGCAAGTAAAAGCCCACAGGCCTGGAATGAATGTTGCTGCTTGTGTGCTCCCTGGGGAGGATTCAGGCCAGCTATGTGTTTCAGTGCTGGCTCCTTTGGTTTGGGAGCTATTGCTGGACGTTTGGCATATTTGGCCTAAAATGCTCGTCCGGCCGAGAGAAACAATTTTTTTGCTATGACGAAGGTTCCCAGGCAAGTGAAAGCCCACAGACCTAGAATGAATGTTGCTGCTTGTGTGCTCCCTGCGGAGGATTCAGGCCAGCTATGTGTTTCAGTGCTGGCTCCTTTGGTTTGGGAGGTATTGCTGACGTTTGGCATGTTTGGCCCAAAATGCTTGTCCGGCCGAGAGAAACACTTATTTTGTTATGATGAAAGTTCCGAGGCAAGTGAAAGCCCACATCACTAAAATGAATGTTGCTGCTTGTGTGCTCTCTGGGGAGGATTCAGGCCAGCTATGTGTTTCAGTGCTGGCTCCTTTGGTTTGGGAGCTATTGCTGGACGTTTGGCATATTTGGCCTAAAATGCTCGTCCGGCCGAGAGAAACACTTTTTTTGGTATGATGAAACTACCCAGGCAAGTGAAAGCCCACAGCCCTAGAATGAATGTTGCTATTTGTGTGCTCCCTGGGGAGGATACAGGCCAGCTATGTATTTCAGTGCTGGTCCTTTGGTTTGGGAGCTATTGCTGGACCTTTGGCATATTTGGTCCAAAATGCTCGTCCGGCCTAGAGAAACACTTTTTTTGCTATGATGAAGGTTCCCAGGCAAGTGAAAGCCCACAGCCCTAGAATGAATGTTGCTGCTTGTGTGCTCCCTGGGGAGGAAACAGGCCAGCTATGTGTTTCAGTGCTGGCTCCTTTGGTTTGGGAGCTATTGCTGGACGTTTGGCATGCCTGGCCGAAGAATGCTCGTCTGGCTGAGAGAAACACTTTTTTTGATATGATGAAGGTTCCCAGGCAAGTGAAAGCCCACATCCCTAGAATGAATGTTGCTGCTTGTGTGCTCCCTGGGGAGGATTCAGGCCAGCTATGTGTTTCAGTGCTGGCTCCTTTGGTTTGGGAGCTATTGCTGGACGTTTGGCATATTTGGCCTAAAATGCTCGTCCGGCCGAGAGAAACACTTTTTTTGCTATGATGAAAGTTCCCAGGAAAGTGAAAGCCCACAGCCCTAGAATGAATGTTGCTGCTTGTGTGCTCCCTGGGGAGGATTCAGGCCAGCTATGTGTTTCAGTGCTGGCTCCTTTGGTTTGGGAGCTATTGCTGGACGTTTGGCATGTTTGGCCTAAAATGCTCGTCCGGCCAAGAGAAACACTTATTTTAATATGATGAAACTACCCAGGCAAGTGAAAGCCCACGGCCCTAGAATCAATGTTGCTATTTGTGTGCTCCCTGGGGAGGATACAGGCCAGCTATTTATTTCAGTGCTGGCTCCTTTGGTTTGGGAGCTATTGCTGGACGTTTGGCATGTTTGGCCCAAAATGCTTGTCCGGCCGAGAGAAACACTTATTTTGTTATGATGAAAGTTCCGAGGCAAGTGAAAGCCCACATCACTAAAATGAATGTTGCTGCTTGTGTGCTCTCTGGGCAGGATTCAGGCCAGCTATGTGTTTCAGTGCTGGCTCCTTTGGTTTGGGAGCTATTGCTGGACGTTTGGCATATTTGGCCTAAAATGCTCGTCCGGCCGAGAGAAACACTTTTTTTGGTATGATGAAACTACCCAGGCAAGTGAAAGCCCACAGCCCTAGAATGAATGTTGCTGTTTGTGTGCTCCCTGGGGAGGATACAGGACAGCTATGTATTTCAGTGCTGGTCCTTTGGTTTGGGAGCTATTGCTGGACCTTTGGCATATTTGGTCCAAAATGCTCGTCCGGCCTAGAGAAACACTTTTTTTGCTATGATGAAGGTTCCCCGGCAAGTGAAAGCCCACAGGCCTAGAATGACTGTTTCTGCTTGTGTGCTCCCTGGGGAGGATTCAGTCCAGCTATGTGTTTCAGTGCTGGCTCCTTTGGTTTGGGAGCTATTGCTGAACGTTTGGCATATTTGGCCTAAAATGCTCGTCCGGCCGAGAGAAACACTTTTTTTGCTATGACGAAGGATCCCAGGCAAATGAAAGCCCACAGACCTAGAATGAATATTTCTGCTTGTGTGCTCACTGGGGAGGATTCAAGCCAGCAATGTATTTCAGTGCTGGCTCCTGTGGTTTGGGAGCTATTGCTGAACGTTTGGCATGTTTGGCCTAAAATGCTCGTCCGGCCGAGAGAAACACTTTTTTTGCTATGATGAAAGTTCCCAGGCAAGTGAAAGCCCACATCCCTAGAATGAATGTTTCTGCTTGTGTGCTCCCTGGGGAGGATTCAGGCCAGCTATGTGTTTCAGTGCTGGCTCCTTTGGTTTGGGAGCTATTGCTGGACGTTTGGCATATTTGGCCTAAAATGCTCGTCCGGCCGAGAGAAACACTTTTTTTGCTATGATGAAGGTTCCCAGGCAAGTGAAAGCCCTCAGGCGTAGAATGAATATTGCTGCTTGTGTGCTCCCTGGGGAGGATTCAGGCCAGCTATGTGTTTCAGTGCTGGCTCCTTTGGTTTGGGAGCTATTGCTGGACGTTTGGCATATTTGGCCTAAATGGTTCGTCCGGCCGAGAGAAACACTTATTTTGTTATGATGAAAGTTCCGAGGCAAGTGAAAGCCCACATCACTAAAATGAATGTTGCTGCTTGTGTGCTCTCTGGGCAGGATTCAGGCCAGCTATGTGTTTCAGTGCTGGCTCCTTTGGTTTGGGAGCTATTGCTGGACGTTTGGCATATTTGGCCTAAAATGCTCGTCCGGCCGAGAGAAACACTTTTTTTGGTATGATGAAACTACCCAGGCAAGTGAAAGCCCACAGCCCTAGAATGAATGTTGCTATTTGTGTGCTCCCTGGGGAGGATACAGGCCAGCTATGTATGTCAGTGCTGGTCCTTTGGTTTGGGAGCTATTGCTGGACCTTTGGCATATTTGGTCCAAAATGCTCGTCCGGCCTAGAGAAACACTTTTTTTGATATGATGAAGGTTCCCAGGCAAGTGAAAGCCCACAGCCCTAGAATGAATGTTGCTGTTTGTGTGCTCCCTGGGGAGGATTCAGGCCAGCTATGTGTTTCAGTGCTGGCTCCTTTGGTTTGGGAGCTATTGCTGGACGTTTGGCATGTTTGGCCTAAAATGCTCGTCCGGCCGAGAGAAACACTTTTTTTGCTATGATGAAAGTTCCCAGGCAAGTGAAAGCCCACATCCCTAGAATGAATGTTTCTGCTTGTGTGCTCCCTGGGGAGGATTCAGGCCAGCTATGTGTTTCAGTGCTGGCTCCTTTGGTTTGGGAGCTATTGCTGGACGTTTGGCATATTTGGCCTAAAATGCTCGTCCGGCCGAGAGAAACACTTTTTTTGTTATGATGAAGGTTCCCAGGCAAGTGAAAGCCCACAGGCCTGGAATGAATGTTGCTGCTTGTGTGCTCCCTGGGGAGGATTCAGGCCAGCTATGTGTTTCAGTGCTGGCTCCTTTGGTTTGGGAGCTATTGCTGACGTTTGGCATGTTTGGCCCAAAATGCTTGTCCGGCCGACAGAAACACTTATTTTGTTATGATGAAAGTTCCGAGGCAAGTGAAAGCCCACATCACTAAAATGAATGTTGCTGCTTGTGTGCTCTCTGGGCAGGATTCAGGCCAGCTATGTGTTTCAGTGCTGGCTCCTTTGGTTTGGGAGCTATTGCTGGACGTTTGGCATATTTGGCCTAAAATGCTCGTCCTTCCGAGAGAAACACTTTTTTTGGTATGATGAAACTACCCAGGCAAGTGAAAGCCCACAGCCCTAGAATGAATGTTGCTGTTTGTGTGCTCCCTGGGGAGGATACAGGACAGCTATGTATTTCAGTGCTGGTCCTTTGGTTTGGGAGCTATTGCTGGACCTTTGGCATATTTGGTCCAAAATGCTCGTCCGGCCTAGAGAAACACTTTTTTTGCTATGATGAAGGTTCCCAGGCAAGTGAAAGCCCACATCCCTAGAATGAATGTTTCTGCTTGTGTGCTCCCTGGGGAGGTTTCAGGCCAGCTATGTGTTTCAGTGCTGGCTCCTTTGGTTTGGGAGCTATTGCAGGACGTTTGGCATATTTGGCCTAAAATGCTCGTCCGGCCGAGAGAAACACTTTTTTTGTTATGATGAAGGTTCCCTGGCAAGTAAAAGCCCACAGGCCTGGAATGAATGTTGCTGCTTGTGTGCTCCCTGGGGAGGATTCAGGACAGCTATGTGTTTCAGTGCTGGCTCCTTTGGTTTGGGAGCTATTGCTGGACGTTTGGCATATTGGGCCTAAAATGCTCGTCCGGCCGAGAGAAACACTTTTTTTGCTATGACGAAGGTTCCCAGGCAAGTGAAAGCCCACAGACCTAGAATGAATGTTGCTGCTTGTGTGCTCCCTGGGGAGGATTCAGGCCAGCTATGTGTTTCAGTGCTGGCTCCTTTGGTTTGGGAGCTATTGCTGACGTTTGGCATGTTTGGCCCAAAATGCTTGTCCGGCCGAGAGAAACACTTATTTTGTTATGATGAAAGTTCCGAGGCAAGTGAAAGCCCACATCACTAAAATGAATGTTGCTGCTTGTGTGCTCTCTGGGCAGGATTCAGGCCAGCTATGTGTTTCAGTGCTGGCTCCTTTGGTTTGGGAGCTATTGCTGGACGTTTGGCATATTTGGCCTAAAATGCTCGTCCGGCCGAGAGAAACACTTTTTTTGGTATGCTGAAACTACCCAGGCAAGTGAAAGCCCACAGCCCTAGAATGAATGTTGCTATTTGTGTGCTCCCTGGGGAGGATACAGGCCAGCTATGTATGTCAGTGCTGGTCCTTTGGTTTGGGAGCTATTGCTGGACCTTTGGCATATTTGGTCCAAAATGCTCGTCCGGCCTAGAGAAACACTTTTTTGATATGATGAAGGTTCCCAGGCAAGTGAAAGCCCACAGCCCTAGAATGAATGTTGCTGTTTGTGTGCTCCCTGGGGAGGATTCAGGCCAGCTATGTGTTTCAGTGCTGGCTCCTTTGGTTTGGGAGCTATTGCTGGACGTTTGGCATGTTTGGCCTAAAATGCTCGTCCGGCCGAGAGAAACACTTTTTTTGCTATGATGAAAGTTCCCAGGCAAGTGAAAGCCCACATCCCTAGAATGAATGTTTCTGCTTGTGTGCTCCCTGGGGAGGATTCAGGCCAGCTATGTGTTTCAGTGCTGGCTCCTTTGGTTTGGGAGCTATTGCTGGACGTTTGGCATATTTGGCCTAAAATGCTCGTCCGGCCGAGAGAAACACTTTTTTTGTTATGATGAAGGTTCCCAGGCAAGTGAAAGCCCACAGGCCTGGAATGAATGTTGCTGCTTGTGTGCTCCCTGGGGAGGATTCAGGCCAGCTATGTGTTTCAGTGCTGGCTCCTTTGGTTTGGGAGCTATTGCTGACGTTTGGCATGTTTGGCCCAAAATGCTTGTCCGGCCGAGAGAAACACTTATTTTGTTATGATGAAAGTTCCGAGGCAAGTGAAAGCCCACATCACTAAAATGAATGTTGCTGCTTGTGTGCTCTCTGGGCAGGATTCAGGCCAGCTATGTGTTTCAGTGCTGGCTCCTTTGGTTTGGGAGCTATTGCTGGACGTTTGGCATATTTGGCCTAAAATGCTCGTCCTTCCGAGAGAAACACTTTTTTTGGTATGATGAAACTACCCAGGCAAGTGAAAGCCCACAGCCCTAGAATGAATGTTGCTGTTTGTGTGCTCCCTGGGGAGGATACAGGACAGCTATGTATTTCAGTGCTGGTCCTTTGGTTTGGGAGCTATTGCTGGACCTTTGGCATATTTGGTCCAAAATGCTCGTCCGGCCTAGAGAAACACTTTTTTTGCTATGATGAAGGTTCCCAGGCAAGTGAAAGCCCACATCCCTAGAATGAATGTTTCTGCTTGTGTGCTCCCTGGGGAGGTTTCAGGCCAGCTATGTGTTTCAGTGCTGGCTCCTTTGGTTTGGGAGCTATTGCAGGACGTTTGGCATATTTGGCCTAAAATGCTCGTCCGGCCGAGAGAAACACTTTTTTTGTTATGATGAAGGTTCCCTGGCAAGTAAAAGCCCACAGGCCTGGAATGAATGTTGCTGCTTGTGTGCTCCCTGGGGAGGATTCAGGACAGCTATGTGTTTCAGTGCTGGCTCCTTTGGTTTGGGAGCTATTGCTGGACGTTTGGCATATTGGGCCTAAAATGCTCGTCCGGCCGAGAGAAACACTTTTTTTGCTATGACGAAGGTTCCCAGGCAAGTGAAAGCCCACAGACCTAGAATGAATGTTGCTGCTTGTGTGCTCCCTGGGGAGGATTCAGGCCAGCTATGTGTTTCAGTGCTGGCTCCTTTGGTTTGGGAGCTATTGCTGACGTTTGGCATGTTTGGCCCAAAATGCTTGTCCGGCCGAGAGAAACACTTATTTTGTTATGATGAAAGTTCCGAGGCAAGTGAAAGCCCACATCACTAAAATGAATGTTGCTGCTTGTGTGCTCTCTGGGCAGGATTCAGGCCAGCTATGTGTTTCAGTGCTGGCTCCTTTGGTTTGGGAGCTATTGCTGGACGTTTGGCATGTTTGGCCTAAAATGCTCATCCGGCCAAGAGAAACACTTATTTTACTATGATGAAACTACCCAGGCAAGTGAAAGCCCACAGCCCTAGAATCAATGTTGCTATTTGTGTGCTCCCTGGGGAGGATACAGGCCAGCTATTTATTTCAGTGCTGGTCCTTTGGTTTGGGAGCTATTGCTGGACCTTTGGCATATTTGGTCCAAAATGCTCGTCTGGCCGAGAGAAACACTTCTTTTGCTATGATGAAGGTTCCCAGGCAAGTGAAAGCCCACAGGCCTAGAATGAATGTTTCTGCTTGTGTGCTCCCTGGGGAGGATTCAGGCCAGCTAAGTGTTTCAGTGCTGGCTCCTTTGGTTTGGGAGCTATTGCTGGACGTTTGGCATACTTGGCCTAAAATGCTCATCCGGCCGAGAGAAACACTTTTTTTGCTATGATGAAAGTTCCCAGGCAAGTGAAAGCCCACATCCCTAGAATGAATGTTGCTGCTTGTGTGCTCCCTGGGGAGGATTCAGGCCAGCTATGTGTTTCAGTGCTGGCTCCTTTGGTTTGGGAGCTATTGCTGGACGTTTGGCATATTTGGCCTAAAATGCTCGTTCGGCCGAAACACTTTTTTTGCTATGATGAAGTTTCCCAGGCAAGTGAAAGCCCACAGCCCTAGAATGAATGTTGCTGCTTGTGTGCCCCCTGGGGAGGATTCAGGCCAGCTATGTGTTTCAGTGCTGGCTCCTTTGGTTTGGGAGCTATTGCTGGACGTTCGGCATGTATGGCCCAAAATGCTCGTCCGGCCGACAGGAACACTTTTTTTGCTATGATGAAGGTTCCCAGGCAAGTGAAAGCCCACATCCCTAGATTGAATGTTGCTGCTTGTGTGCTTTATGGGGACAATTCAGGCCAGCTATGTGTTTCAGTGCTGGCTCCTTTGGTTTGGGAGCTATTGCTGGACGTTTGGCATATTTCGTCCAAAATGCTCGTCCGGCCGAGAGAAATATTTTTTTTGCTATGATGAAGGTTCCCAGGCAGGTGAAAGCCCACATGCCTAGAATGAATGTTTCTGCTTGTGTGCTCACTGGGGAGGATTCAAGCCAGCAATGTATTTCACTGCTGGCTCCTTTGGTTTGGGAGCTATTGCTGAACATGTGGCATGTTTGGCCTAAAATGCTCGTCCGGCCGAGAGAAACACTTTTTTTGCTGTGATGAAAGTTCCCAGGCAAGTGAAAGCCCACATCCCTAGAATGAATGTTTCTGCTTGTGTGCTCCCTGGGGAGGATTCAGGCCAGCTATGTGTTTCAGTGCTGGCTCCTTTGGTTTGGGAGCTATTGCTGGACGTTTGGCATGTTTGGCCTAAAATGCTCGTCCGGCCGAGAGAAACACTTTTTTTGCTATGATGAAGGTTCCCAGGCAAGTGAAAGCCCTCAGGCGTAGAACGAATATTGCTGCTTGTGTGCTCCCTGGGGAGGATTCAGGCCAGCTATGTGTTTCAGTGCTGGCTGCTTTGGTTTGGGAGCTATTGCTGGACGTTTGGCATATTTGGCCTAAAAGGTTCGTCCGGCCGAGAGAAACACTTTTTTTGTTATGATGAAGGTTCCCAGGCAAGTAAAAGCCCACAGCCCTGGAATGAATGTTGCTTTGCTGCTTGTGTGCTCCCTGGGGAGGATTCAGGCCAGCTATGTGTTTCAGTGCTGGCTCCTTTGGTTTGGGAGCTATTGCTGGACGTTTGGCATGTTTGGCCTAAAATGCTCGTCCGGCCGAGAGAAACACTTTTTTTGGTATGATGAAACTACCCAGGCAAGTGAAAGCCCACAGCCCTAGAATGAATGTTGCTATTTGTGTGCTCCCTGGGGAGGATACAGGCCAGCTATGTATTTCAGTGCTGGTCCTTTGGTTTGGGAGCTATTGCTGGACCTTTGGCATATTTGGTCCAAAATGCTCGTCCGGCCTAGAGAAACACTTTTTTTGCTATGATGAAGGTTCCCAGGCAAGTGAAAGCCCACAGCCCTAGAATGAATGTTGCTGCTTGTGTGCTCCCTGGGGAGGATTCAGGCCAGCTATGTGTTTCAGTGCTGGCTCCTTTGGTTTGGGAGCTATTGCTGGACGTTTGGCATGTTTGGCCTAAAATGCTCGTCCGGCCGAGAGAAACACTTTTTTTGGTATGATGAAACTACCCAGGCAAGTGAAAGCCCACAGCCCTAGAATGAATGTTGCTGCTTGTGTGCTCCCTGGGGAGGATTCAGGCCAGCTATGTGTTTCAGTGCTGGCTCCTTTGGTTTGGGAGCTATTGCTGGACGTTTGGCGTATTTGGCCTAAAATGCTCGTCCGGCAGAGAGAAACACTTTTTTTGATATGATGAAGGTTCCCAAGCAAGTGAAAGCCCACATCCCTTGAATGAATGTTGCTGCATGTGTGCTCCCTGGGGCGGATTCAGGCCAGCTATGTGTTTCAGTGCAGGCTCCTTTGGTTTGGGAGCTATTGCTGGACGTTTGGCATGTTTGGCCTAAAATGCTCGACCGGTCGAGAGAAACACTTTTTTTGCTATGATGAAACAACCCAGGTAAGTGAAAGCCCACAGCCCTAGAATGAATGTTGCTATTTCTGTGCTCCCTGGGGAGGATACAGGCCAGCTATGTATTTCAGTGCTGGCTCCTTTGGTTTGGGAGCTATTGCTGGACATTTGGCATATTTGGCCTAAAATGCTCGTCCGGCCGAGAGAAACACTTTTTTTGCTATGATGAAACTACCCAGGCAAGTGAAAGCCCACAGCCCTAGAATGAATGTTGCTATTTGTGTACTCCTTTGGAGGATACAGGCCAGCTATATATTTCTGTGCTGGTCCTTTAGTTTGGGAGCTATTGCTGGACCTTTGTCATATTTGATCCAAAATGCTCGTCCGGCCGAGAGAAACACGTTTTTTGCTATGATGAATGTTCCCAGGCGAGTGAAAGCCCACAGCCCTAGATTGAATGTTTCTGCTTGTGTGCTCCCTGCGGAGGATTCAAGCCAGCTATGTGTTTCAGTGCTGGCTCCTTTCGTTTGGGAGCTATTGCTGAACATTTGGCATGTTTGGCCTAAAATGCTCGCCCGGCCGAGAGAAACACTTTTTTTGCAATGATGAAGGTTCCCAGGCAAGTGAAAGCCCACATGCCTAGAATGAATGTTTCTGCTTGTGTGCTCCCTGGGGAGGATTCAGGCCAGCTATGTGTTTCAGTGCTGGATCCTTTGGTTTGGGAGCTATTGCTGGACGTTTGGCATGTTTGGCCTAAAATGCTCGTCCGGATGAGGGAAACACTTTTTTTGTTATGATGAAAGTTCCCAGGCAAGTAAAAGCCCACAGCCCTGGAATGAATGTTGCTTTGCTGCTTGTGTGCTCCCTGGGGAGGATTCAGGCCAGCTATGTGTTTCAGTGCTGGCTCCTTTGGTTTGGGAGCTATTGCTGGACGTTTGGCATGTTTGGCCTAAAATGCTCGTCCGGCTGAGAGAAACACTTTTTTTGCTAAGATGAAGGTTCCCAGGCAAGTGAAAGCCCACATCCCTAGAATGAATGTTTCTGCTTGTGTGCTCCCTGGGGAGGATTCAGGCCAGCTATGTGTTTCAGTGGTGGCTCCTTTGTTTTGGGAGCTATTGCTGGACGTATGGCATGTTTGGCCTAAAATGCTCGTCCGGCCGAGAGAAACACTTTTTTTGCTATGATGAAGGTTCCCAGGCAAGTGAAAGCCCACATGCCTAGAATGAATGTTTCTGCTTGTGTGCTCCCTGGGGAGGATTCAGGCCAGCTATGTGTTTCAGTGCTGGCTCATTTGGTTTGGGAGCTATTGCTGGACGTTTGGCATATTTGGCCTAAAATGCTCGACCGGCCGAGAGAAATACTTTTTTTGCTATGATGAAACTACCCAGGGAAGTGAAAGCCCACAGCCCTAGAATGAATGTTGCTATTTCTGTGCTCCCTGGGGAGGATACAGGCCAGCTATGTATTTCAGTGCTGGCTCCTTTGGTTTGGGAGCTATTGCTGGACCTTTGGCATGTTTGGTCCAAAATGCTCGTCCGGCCGAGAAAAACACTTTTTTTGCTATGATGAAGGTTCCCAGGCAAGTGAAAGCCCACAGCCCTATTATGAATGTTTCTGCTTGTGTGCTCCCTGGGTAGGATTCAGGCCAGCTATGTGTTTCAGTGCTGGCTCCTTTGGTTTGGGAGCTTGTCGTGGCTTTGCCCCAGCCAAGGGCCGCACCCCACACAGTCGCTTGTACTTTTTAAAGGAAGGGGGAGGGAAAGTTGGGGGAAGGGGAAAAGGGAAGGAAGAAAGGAGGAAAAGAAACCACAACCTAGAAACCAGAACCAAGCAGGTAGGGATAAGGATAGTTTACTAAACAATAACAGAAAACTAGATATAACAATAACATAAGTTTAAAGCACAAAATAGATGAAACTGGTGATACACAATGCAATTTCTCACCAAACCACACAACTCAGGCCGCACAGCTTAGAGCCCGTCCCGGACAACCCGACCGCCCCAGAAACTGCACGTCCTGGCGTTGTCTCCCCCTCTTCACCCCAGTCCCCCCTTATACCGAATATGACTTAACTGGTATGGAATATCCTCTTTGGCCAATTCGGATCACCTGTCCTGGCTGCGTCCCCTCCTTTCTCACTAGTAAGGAAGTATGCAGAGCTGAGAAAGTTCATTGATTGCCCGGCAACAAATCGGAAAACATCAGGGTGCTATCTGCACTATTCTCATGCTAACACCCAAACATGGCATTACATCCACTGCTAAAAAAAAGGTTAACTCCATCATAGCTGAAACCAGGACAGAGCTATTGCTGGATGTTTGACATATTTGGCCAAAAATGCTCGTCCGGCCGAGAGAAATACTTTTTTTGCTATGATGAAGGTTCCCAGGCAAGTGAAAGCACACAGCCCTAGAATGAATGCTGCTACTTGTGTGCTCCCTGGGGAGGATTCAGGCCAGCTATGTGTTTCAGTGCTGGCTCCTTTGGTTTGGGAGCTATTGCTGACGTTTGGCATGTTTGGCCCAAAATGCTCGTCCGGCCGAGAGAAACACTTTTTTTGCTATGATGAAAGTTCCGAGGCAAGTGAAAGCCCACATCACTAAAATGAATGTTGCTGCTTGTGTGCTCCCTGGGGAGGATTCAGGCCAGCTATGTGTTTCAGTGCTGGCTCCTTTGGTTTGGGAGCTATTGCTGGACATTTGACATGTTTGGCCTAAAATGCTCGTCCGGCCGAGAGAAACACTCTTTTTGTTATGATGAAGGTTCCCAGGCAAGTGAAAGCCCACATCCCTAGAATGAATGTTGCTGCTTGTGTGCTCCCTGGGGAGGATTCAGGCCAGCTATGTGTTTCAGTGCTGGCTCCTTTGGTTTGGGAGCTATTGCTGGACATTTGGCATGTTTGGCCTAAAATGCTCGTCCGGCCGAGAGAAACAATTTTTTTGCTATGATGAAGGTTCCCAGGCAAGTGAAAGCCCACAGGCCTAGAATGAATGTTGCTGCTTGTGTGCTCCCTGGGGAGGATACAGGCCAGCTATGTGTTTCAGTGCTGGCTCCTTTGGTTTGGGAGCTATTGCTGGACGTTTGGCATGTTTGGTCCAAAATGCTCGTCCGGCCGAGAGAAACAATTTTTTGCTATGATGAAGGTTCCCAGGCAAGTGAAAGCCCACATGTCTAGAATGAATGTTTCTGCTTGTGTGCTCCCTGGGGAGGATTCAAGCCAGCAATGTGTTTCAGTGCTGGCTCCTTTGGTTTGGGAGCTATTGCTGGACGTTTGGCATGTTTGGCCTAAAATGCTCGTCCGGCCGAGAGAAACACTTTTTTTGCTATGATGAAGGTTCCCAGGCAAGTGAAAGCCCACATGACTAGAATGAATGTTTCTGCTTGTGTGCTCCCTGGGGAGGATTCAGGCCAGCTATGTGTTTCAGTGCTGGCTCCTTTGGTTAGGGAGCTATTGCTGGACGTTTGGCATGTTTGGACTAAAATGCTCATCCGGCTGAGAGAAACCCTTTTTTTGCTATGATGAATGTTCCCAGGCAAGTGAAAGCCCACAGCCCTAGAATGAATGTTGCTGCTTGTGTGCTCCCTGGGGAGGATTAGGCCAGCTATGTGTTTCAGTGCTGGCTCCTTTGGTTTGGGAGCTATTGCTGGACGTTTGGCATGTTTGGCCTAAAATGCTCGTCCCGCCGAAACACTTTTTTTGCTATGATGAAGGTTCCCAGGCAAGTGAAAGCCCACAGCCCTAGAATGAATGTTGCTGCTTGTGTGCTCCCAGGGGAGGATTCAGGCCAGCTATGTGTTTCAGTGCTGGCTCCTTTGGTTTGGGAGCTATTGCTGGACGTTTGGCATGTTTGGTCCAAAATGATCGTCCGGCCGAGAGAAACAATTTTTTGCTATGATGAAGGTTCCCAGGCAAGTGAAAGCCCACATCCCTAGAATGAATGTTGCTGCTTGTGTGCTCCCTGGGGAGGATTGAGGCCAGCTGTGTTTCAGTGCTGGCTCCTTTGGTTTGGGAGCTATTGCTGGACGTTTGGCATGTTTGGCCTAAAATGCTCGTCCGGCCGAGAGAAACACTTTTTTTGCTATGATGAAAGTTCCCAGGCAAGTGAAAGCCCACAGCCCTAGAATGAATGTTGCTGCTTGTGTGCTCCCAGGGGAGGATTCAGGCCAGCTATGTGTTTCAGTGCTGGCTCCTTTGGTTTGGGAGCTATTGCTGGACGTTTGGCATGTTTGGTCCAAAATGCTCGTCCGGCCGAGAGAAACAATTTTTTGCTATGATGAAGGTTCCCAGGCAAGTGAAAGCCCACATCCCTAGAATGAATGTTGCTGCTTGTGTGCTCCCTGGGGAGGATTCAAGCCAGCAATGTGTTTCAGTGCTGGCTCCTTTGGTTTGGGAGCTATTGCTGGACGTTTGGCATGTTTGGCCTAAAATGCTCGTCCGGCCGAGAGAAACACTTTTTTTGCTATGATGAAATTTCCCAGGCAAGTGAAAGCCCACAGCCCTAGAATGAATGTTGCTGCTTGTGTGCTCCCTGGGGAGGATTCAGGCCAGCTATGTGTTTCAGTGCTGGCTCCTTTGGTTTGGGAGCTATTGCTGGACGTTTGGCATGTTTGGCCTAAAATGCTCGTCCGGCTGAGAGAAACACTTTCTTGTTATGATGAAGGTTCCCAGGCAAGTAAAAGCCCACAGGCCTGGAATGAATGTTGCTGCTTGTGTGCTCCCTGGGGAGGATTCAGGCCAGCTATATGTTTCAGTGCTGGCTCCTTTGGTTTGGGAGCTATTGCTGGACGTTTGGCATGTTTGGCCTAAAATGCTCGTCCGGCCGAGAGAAACACTTTTTTTGCTATGACGAAGGTTCCCAGGCAAGTGAAAGCCCTCATGCCTAAAAGGAATGTTGCTGCTTGTCTGCTCCCTGGGGAGGATTCAGGCCAGCTATGTGTTTCAGTGCTGGCTCCTTTGGTTTGGGAGCTATTGCTGGACGATTGGCATGTTTGGCCTAAAATGCTCGTTTGGCCGAGAGAAACACTTTTTTTGATATGATGAAGGTTCCCAGGCAAGTGAAAGCCTACATCCCTTGAATGAATGTTGCTGCTTGTGTGCTCCCTGGGGAGGATTCAGGCCAGCTATGTGTTTCAGTGCTGGCTCCTTTGGTTTGGGAGCTATTGCTGGACGTTTGGCATGTTTGGCCTAAAATGCTCGTCCGGCCGAGAGAAACACTTTTTTTGCTATGATGAAGGTTCCCAGGCAAGTGAAAGCCCTCATGCCTAAAAGGAATGTTGCTGCATGTCAGCTCCCTGGGGAGGATTCAGGCCAGCTATGTGTTTCAGTGCTGGCTCCTTTGGTTAGGGAGCTATTGCTGGACGTTTGGCATGTTTGGCCTAAAATGCTCGTCCGGCCGAGAGAAACACTTTTTTTGTTATGATGAAGGTTCCCAGGCGAGTAAAAGCCCACAGGCCTGGAATGAATGTTGCTGCTTGTGTGCTCCCTGGGGAGGATTCAGGCCAGCTATGTGTTTCAGTGCTGGCTCCTTTGGTTTGGGAGCTATTGCTGGACGTTTGGCATATTTGGTCCAAAATGCTCGTCAGGCCGAGAGAAACACTTTTTTTGGTATGATGAATGTTCCCAGGCAAGTGAAAGCCCTCATGCCCTAGAATGAATGTTGCTGCTTGTGTGCTCCCTGGGGAGGATTCAGGCCAGCTATGTGTTTCAGTGCTGGCTCCTTTGGTTTGGGAGCTATTGCTGGACGTTTGGCATGTTTGGCCTAAAATGCTCGTCCCGCCGAAACACTTTTTTTGCTATGATGAAGGTTCCCAGGCAAGTGAAAGCCCACAGCCCTATTATGAATGTTTCTGCTTGTGTGCTCCCTTGGGAGGATTCAGGCCAGCTATGTGTTTCAGTGCTGGCTCCTTTGGTTTGGTAGCTATTGCTGGACGTTTGACATATTTGGCCTAAAATGCTCGTCCGGCCGAGAGAAACACTTTTTTTGCTATGATGAAGGTTCCCAGGCAAGTGAAAGCCCTCATGCCTAAAAGGAATGTTGCTGCATGTCAGCTCCCTGGGGAGGATTCAGGCCAGCTATGTGTTTCAGTGCTGGCTCCTTTGGTTAGGGAGCTATTGCTGAACGTTTGGCATATTTGGCCTAAAATGCTTGTCCGGCTGAGAGAAACACTTTTTTTGCTATGATGAAGGTTCCCAGGCAAGTGAAAGCCCACATCCCTAGAATGAATGTTTCTGCTTGTGTGCTCCCTGGGGAGGATTCAGGCCAGCTATGTGTTTCAGTGCTGGCTCCTTTGGTTTGGGAGCTATTGCTGGACGTTTGGCATATTTGGCCTAAAATTCTCGTCCGGCTGAGAGAAACACTTTTTTTGTTATGATGAAGGTTCCCAGGAAAGTGAATGCCCACAGGCCTGGAATGAATGTTGCTGCTTGTGTGATTTCTGGGGAGGATTCAGGCCAGCTATGTGTTTCAGTGCTGAATCCTTTGGTTTGGGAGCTATTGCTGGACGTTTGGCATGTTTGGCCTAAAATGCTCGTCCGGCCGAGAGAAACACTTTTTTTGCTATGACGAAGTATCCCAGGCAAGTGAAAGCCCACAGCCCTAAAATGAATGTTGCTGCTTGTGTGCTCCCTGGGGAGGATTCAGTCCAGCTATGTGTTTCAGTGCTGGCTCCTTTGGTTTGGGAGCTATTGCTGACGTTTGGCATGTTTGGCCCAAAATGCTCGTCCGGCCGAGAGAAACACTTTTTTTGCTATGATGAAAGTACCCAGGCAAGTGAAAGCCCACAGCCCTAGAATGAATGTTGCTATTTGTGTGCTCCCTGGGGAGGATACCGGCCAGCTATGTGTTTCAGTGCTGGCTCCTTTGGTTTGGGAGCTATTGCTGGACGTTTGGCATGTTTGGCCTAAAATGCTCGTCCGGCCGAGAGAAACAATTTTTTGCTATGATGAAGGTTCCCAGGCAAGTGAAAGCCCACATCCCTAGAATGAATGTTTCTGCTTGTGTGCTCCCTGGGGAGGATTCAAGCCAGCAATGTGTTTCAGTGCTGGCTCCTTTGGTTTGGGAGCTATTGCTGGACGTTTGGCATGTTTGGCCTAAAATGCTCGTCCGGCTGAGAGAAACACTTTTTTGTTATGATGAAGGTTCCCAGGCAAGTAAAAGCCCACAGGCCTGGAATGAATGTTGCTGCTTGTGTGCTCCCTGGGGAGGATTCAGGCCAGCTATGTGTTTCAGTGCTGGCTCCTTTGGTTTGGGAGCTATTGCTGGACGTTTGGCATATTTGGCCTAAAATGCTCGTCCGGCCGAGAGAAACACTTTTTTTGCTATGATGAAGGTTCCCAGGCAAGTGAAAGCCCTCATGCCTAAAAGGAATGTTGCTGCTTGTCTGCTCCCTGGGGAGGATTCAGGCCAGCTATGTGTTTCAGTGCTGGCTCCTTTGGTTAGGGAGCTATTGCTGAACGTTTGGCATGTTTGGCCTAAAATGCTCGTCCGGCCGAGAGAAACACTTTTTTTGATATGATGAAGGTTCCCAGGCAAGTGAAAGCCCACATCCCTTGAATGAATGTTGCTGCTTGTGTGCTCCCTGGGGAGGATTCAGGCCAGCTATGTGTTTCAGTGCTGGCTCCTTTGGTTTGGGAGCTATTGCTGGACGTTTGGCATGTTTGGCCTAAAATGCTCGTCCGGCCGAGAGAAACACTTTTTTTGCTATGATGAAGGTTCCCAGGCAAGTGAAAGCCCTCATGCCTAAAAGGAATGTTGCTGCTTGTCTGCTCCCTGGGGAGGATTCAGGCCAGCTCTGTGTTTCAGTGCTGGCTCCTTTGGTTAGGGAGCTATTGCTGAACGTTTGGCATGTTTGGCCTAAAATGCTCGTCCGGCCGAGAGAAACACTTTTTTTGCTATGATGAAAGTTCCCAGGCAAGTGAAAGCCCACAGCGCTAGAATGAATGTTGCTGCTTGTGTGCTCCCTGGGGAGGATTCAGGCCAGCTATGTGTTTCAGTGCTGGCTCCTTTGGTTTGGGAGCTATTGCTGGACGTTTGGCATGTTTGGCCTAAAATGCTCGTCCGGCTGAGAGAAACACTTTTTTGTTATGATGAAGGTTCCCAGGCAAGTAAAAGCCCACAGGCCTGGAATGAATGTTGCTGCTTGTGTGCTCCCTGGGGAGGATTCAGGCCAGCTATGTGTTTCAGTGCTGGCTCCTTTGGTTTGGGAGCTATTGCTGGACGTTTGGCATGTTTGGCCTAAAATGCTCGTCCGGCCGAGAGAAACACTTTTTTTGCTATGACGAAGGTTCCCAGGCAAGTGAAAGCCCTCATGCCTAAAAGGAATGTTGCTGCTTGTCTGCTCCCTGGGGAGGATTCAGGCCAGCTATGTGTTTCAGTGCTGGCTCCTTTGGTTTGGGAGCTATTGCTGGACGATTGGCATGTTTGGCCTAAAATGCTCGTTTGGCCGAGAGAAACACTTTTTTTGTTATGATGAAGGTTCCCAGGCAAGTGAAAGCCTACATCCCTTGAATGAATGTTGCTGCTTGTGTGCTCCCTGGGGAGGATTCAGGCCAGCTATGTGTTTCAGTGCTGGCTCCTTTGGTTTGGGAGCTATTGCTGGACGTTTGGCATGTTTGGCCTAAAATGCTCGTCCGGCCGAGAGAAACACTTTTTTTGATATGATGAAGGTTCCCAGGCAAGTGAAAGCCCTCATGCCTAAAAGGAATGTTGCTGCTTGTCTGCTCCCTGGGGAGGATTCAGGCCAGCTATGTGTTTCAGTGCTGGCTCCTTTGGTTAGGGAGCTATTGCTGAACGTTTGGCATGTTTGGCCTAAAATGCTCGTCCGGCCGAGAGAAACACTTTTTTTGCTATGATGAAAGTTCCCAGGCAAGTGAAAGCCCACAGCGCTAGAATGAATGTTGCTGCTTGTGTGCTCCCTGGGGAGGATTCAGGCCAGCTATGTGTTTCAGTGCTGGCTCCTTTGGTTTGGGAGCTATTGCTGGACGTTTGGCATGTTTGGCCTAAAATGCTCGTCCGGCTGAGAGAAACACTTTTTTGTTATGATGAAGGTTACCAGGCAAGTAAAAGCCCACAGGCCTGGAATGAATGTTGCTGCTTGTGTGCTCCCTGGGGAGGATTCAGGCCAGCTATGTGTTTCAGTGCTGGCTCCTTTGGTTTGGGAGCTATTGCTGGACGTTTGGCATATTTGGCCTAAAATGCTCGTCCGGCCGAGAGAAACACTTTTTTTGCTATGATGAAGGTTCCCAGGCAAGTGAAAGCCCTCATGCCTAAAAGGAATGTTGCTGCTTCTCTGCTCCCTGGGGAGGATTCAGGCCAGCTATGTGTTTCAGTGCTGGCTCCTTTGGTTTGGGAGCTATTGCTGGACGTTTGGCATGTTTGGCCTAAAATGCTCGTCCGGCCGAGAGAAACACTTTTTTTGCTATGATGAAAGTTCCCAGGCAAGTGAAAGCCCTCATGCCTAAAAGGAATGTTGCTGCTTCTCTGCTCCCTGGGGAGGATTCAGGCCAGCTATGTGTTTCAGTGCTGGCTCCTTTGGTTTGGGAGCTATTGCTGGACGTTTGGCATGTTTGGCCTAAAATGCTCGTCCGGCCGAGAGAAACACTTTTTTTGCTATGATGAAGGTTCCCAGGCAAGTAAAAGCCCACAGGCCTGGAATGAATGTTGCTGCTTGTGTGCTCCCTGGGGAGGATTCAGGACAGCTATGTGTTTCAGTGCTGGCTCCTTTGGTTTGGGAGCTATTGCTGGACGTTTGGCATATTTGGACCAATATCCTCGTCACTCCGAGAGAAAAACTTTTTTTGTTATGATGAATGTTCCCAGGCAAGTGAAAGCCCACAGCCCTAGAATGAATGTTGCTGCTTGTGTGCTCCCTGGGGAGGATTCAGGCCAGCTATGTGTTTCAGTGCTGGCTCCTTTGGTTTGGGAGCTATTGCTGACGTTTTGCATGTTTGGCCCAAAATGCTCGTCCGGCCGAGAGAAACACTTTTTTTGCTACGATGAAAGTTCCGAGGCAAGTGAAAGCCCACATCACTAAAATGAATGTTGCTGCTTGTGTGCTCCCTGGGGAGGATTCAGGCCAGCTATGTGTTTCAGTGCTGGCTCCTTTGGTTTGGGAGCTATTGCTGGACATTTGGCATGTTTGGCCTAAAATGCTCGTCCGGCCGAGAGAAACAATTTTTTTGCTATGATGAAAGTTCCCAGGCAAGTGAAAGCCCACAGCCCTAGAATGAATGTTGCTGCTTGTGTGCTCCCAGGGGAGGATTCAGGCCAGCTATGTGTTTCAGTGCTGGCTCCTTTGGTTTGGGAGCTATTGCTGGACGTTTGGCATGTTTGGTCCAAAATGCTCGTCCAGCCGAGAGAAACATTTTTTTGCTATGATGAAGGTTCCCAGGCAAGTGAAAGCCCTCATGCCTAAAAGGAATGTTGCTGCATGTCAGCTCCCTGGGGAGGATTCAGGCCAGCTATGTGTTTCAGTGCTGGCTCCTTTGGTTAGGGAGCTATTGCTGGACGTTTGGCATGTTTGGACTAAAATGCTCATCCGGCTGAGAGAAACACTTTTTTTGTTATGATGAAGGTTCCCAGGCGAGTAAAAGCCCACAGGCCTGGAATGAATGTTGCTGCTTGTGTGCTCCCTGGGGAGGATTCAGGCCAGCTATGTGTTTCAGTGCTGGCTCCTTTGGTTTGGGAGCTATTGCTGGACGTTTGGCATATTTGGTCCAAAATGCTCGTCAGGCCGAGAGAAACACTTTTTTTGGTATGATGAATGTTCCCAGGCAAGTGAAAGCCCTCATGCCCTAGAATGAATGTTGCTGCTTGTGTGCTCCCTGGGGAGGATTCAGGCCAGCTATGTGTTTCAGTGCTGGCTCCTTTGGTTTGGGAGCTATTGCTGGACGTTTGGCATGTTTGGCCTAAAATGCTCGTCCCGCCGAAACACTTTTTTTGCTATGATGAAGGTTCCCAGGCAAGTGAAAGCCCACAGCCCTATTATGAATGTTTCTGCTTGTGTGCTCCCTTGGGAGGATTCAGGCCAGCTATGTGTTTCAGTGCTGGCTCCTTTGGTTTGGTAGCTATTGCTGGACGTTTGACATATTTGGCCTAAAATGCTCGTCCGGCCGAGAGAAACACTTTTTTTGCTATGATGAAGGTTCCCAGGCAAGTGAAAGCCCTCATGCCTAAAAGGAATGTTGCTGCATGTCAGCTCCCTGGGGAGGATTCAGGCCAGCTATGTGTTTCAGTGCTGGCTCCTTTGGTTAGGGAGCTATTGCTGAACGTTTGGCATATTTGGCCTAAAATGCTTGTCCGGCTGAGAGAAACACTTTTTTTGCTATGATGAAGGTTCCCAGGCAAGTGAAAGCCCACATCCCTAGAATGAATGTTTCTGCTTGTGTGCTCCCTGGGGAGGATTCAGGCCAGCTATGTGTTTCAGTGCTGGCTCCTTTGGTTTGGGAGCTATTGCTGGACGTTTGGCATATTTGGCCTAAAATTCTCGTCCGGCTGAGAGAAACACTTTTTTTGTTATGATGAAGGTTCCCAGGAAAGTGAATGCCCACAGGCCTGGAATGAATGTTGCTGCTTGTGTGATTTCTGGGGAGGATTCAGGCCAGCTATGTGTTTCAGTGCTGAATCCTTTGGTTTGGGAGCTATTGCTGGACGTTTGGCATGTTTGGCCTAAAATGCTCCTCCGGCCGAGAGAAACACTTTTTTTGCTATGACGAAGTATCCCAGGCAAGTGAAAGCCCACAGCCCTAAAATGAATGTTGCTGCTTGTGTGCTCCCTGGGGAGGATTCAGTCCAGCTATGTGTTTCAGTGCTGGCTCCTTTGGTTTGGGAGCTATTGCTGACGTTTGGCATGTTTGGCCCAAAATGCTCGTCCGGCCGAGAGAAACACTTTTTTTGTTATGATGAAAGTTCCGAGGCAAGTGAAAGCCCACATCAATAAAATGAATGTTGCTGCTTGTGTGCTCCCTGGGGAGGATTCAGGCCAGCTATGTGTTTCAGTGCTGGCTCCTTTGGTTTGGGAGCTATTGCTGGACGTTTGGCATATTTGGCCTAAAATGCTCGTTTGGCCGAGAGAAACACATTTTTTGATATGATGAAGATTCCCAGGCAAGTGAAAGCCCACATCCCTTGAATGAATGTTGCTGCTTGTGTGCTCCCTGGGGAGGATTCAGGCCAGCTATGTGTTTCAGTGCTGGCTCCTTTGGTTTGGGAGCTATTGCTGGACGTTTGGCATGTTTGGCCTAAAATGCTCGTCCGGCCGAGAGAAACACTTTTTTTGCTATGATGAAAGTACCCAGGCAAGTGAAAGCCCACAGCCCTAGAATGAATGTTGCTATTTGTGTGCTCCCTGGGGAGGATACCGGCCAGCTATGTGTTTCAGTGCTGGCTCCTTTGGTTTGGGAGCTATTGGTGGACGTTTGGCATGTTTGGCCTAAAATGCTCGTCCGGCCGAGAGAAACAATTTTTTGCTATGATGAAGGTTCCCAGGCAAGTGAAAGCCCACATCCCTAGAATGAATGTTTCTGCTTGTGTGCTCCCTGGGGAGGATTCAAGCCAGCAATGTGTTTCAGTGCTGGCTCCTTTGGTTTGGGAGCTATTGCTGGACGTTTGGCATGTTTGGCCTAAAATGCTCGTCCGGCTGAGAGAAACACTTTTTTGTTATGATGAAGGTTCCCAGGCAAGTAAAAGCCCACAGGCCTGGAATGAATGTTGCTGCTTGTGTGCTCCCTGGGGAGGATTCAGGCCAGCTATGTGTTTCAGTGCTGGCTCCTTTGGTTTGGGAGCTATTGCTGGACGTTTGGCATATTTGGCCTAAAATGCTCGTCCGGCCGAGAGAAACACTTTTTTTGCTATGATGAAGGTTCCCAGGCAAGTGAAAGCCCTCATGCCTAAAAGGAATGTTGCTGCTTGTCTGCTCCCTGGGGAGGATTCAGGCCAGCTATGTGTTTCAGTGCTGGCTCCTTTGGTTAGGGAGCTATTGCTGAACGTTTGGCATGTTTGGCCTAAAATGCTCGTCCGGCCGAGAGAAACACTTTTTTTGATATGATGAAGGTTCCCAGGCAAGTGAAAGCCCACATCCCTTGAATGAATGTTGCTGCTTGTGTGCTCCCTGGGGAGGATTCAGGCCAGCTATGTGTTTCAGTGCTGGCTCCTTTGGTTTGGGAGCTATTGCTGGACGTTTGGCATGTTTGGCCTAAAATGCTCGTCCGGCCGAGAGAAACACTTTTTTTGCTATGATGAAGGTTCCCAGGCAAGTGAAAGCCCTCATGCCTAAAAGGAATGTTGCTGCTTGTCTGCTCCCTGGGGAGGATTCAGGCCAGCTCTGTGTTTCAGTGCTGGCTCCTTTGGTTAGGGAGCTATTGCTGAACGTTTGGCATGTTTGGCCTAAAATGCTCGTCCGGCCGAGAGAAACACTTTTTTTGCTATGATGAAAGTTCCCAGGCAAGTGAAAGCCCACAGCGCTAGAATGAATGTTGCTGCTTGTGTGCTCCCTGGGGAGGATTCAGGCCAGCTATGTGTTTCAGTGCTGGCTCCTTTGGTTTGGGAGCTATTGCTGGACGTTTGGCATGTTTGGCCTAAAATGCTCGTCCGGCTGAGAGAAACACTTTTTTGTTATGATGAAGGTTCCCAGGCAAGTAAAAGCCCACAGGCCTGGAATGAATGTTGCTGCTTGTGTGCTCCCTGGGGAGGATTCAGGCCAGCTATGTGTTTCAGTGCTGGCTCCTTTGGTTTGGGAGCTATTGCTGGACGTTTGGCATGTTTGGCCTAAAATGCTCGTCCGGCCGAGAGAAACACTTTTTTTGCTATGACGAAGGTTCCCAGGCAAGTGAAAGCCCTCATGCCTAAAAGGAATGTTGCTGCTTGTCTGCTCCCTGGGGAGGATTCAGGCCAGCTATGTGTTTCAGTGCTGGCTCCTTTGGTTTGGGAGCTATTGCTGGACGATTGGCATGTTTGGCCTAAAATGCTCGTTTGGCCGAGAGAAACACTTTTTTTGATATGATGAAGGTTCCCAGGCAAGTGAAAGCCTACATCCCTTGAATGAATGTTGCTGCTTGTGTGCTCCCTGGGGAGGATTCAGGCCAGCTATGTGTTTCAGTGCTGGCTCCTTTGGTTTGGGAGCTATTGCTGGACGTTTGGCATGTTTGGCCTAAAATGCTCGTCCGGCCGAGAGAAACACTTTTTTTGATATGATGAAGGTTCCCAGGCAAGTGAAAGCCCTCATGCCTAAAAGGAATGTTGCTGCTTCTCTGCTCCCTGGGGAGGATTCAGGCCAGCTATGTGTTTCAGTGCTGGCTCCTTTGGTTAGGGAGCTATTGCTGAACGTTTGGCATGTTTGGCCTAAAATGCTCGTCCGGCCGAGAGAAACACTTTTTTTGCTATGATGAAAGTTCCCAGGCAAGTGAAAGCCCACAGCGCTAGAATGAATGTTGCTGCTTGTGTGCTCCCTGGGGAGGATTCAGGCCAGCTATGTGTTTCAGTGCTGGCTCCTTTGGTTTGGGAGCTATTGCTGGACGTTTGGCATGTTTGGCCTAAAATGCTCGTCCGGCTGAGAGAAACACTTTTTTGTTATGATGAAGGTTACCAGGCAAGTAAAAGCCCACAGGCCTGGAATGAATGTTGCTGCTTGTGTGCTCCCTGGGGAGGATTCAGGCCAGCTATGTGTTTCAGTGCTGGCTCCTTTGGTTTGGGAGCTATTGCTGGACGTTTGGCATATTTGGCCTAAAATGCTCGTCCGGCCGAGAGAAACACTTTTTTTGCTATGATGAAGGTTCCCAGGCAAGTGAAAGCCCTCATGCCTAAAAGGAATGTTGCTGCTTCTCTGCTCCCTGGGGAGGATTCAGGCCAGCTATGTGTTTCAGTGCTGGCTCCTTTGGTTTGGGAGCTATTGCTGGACGTTTGGCATGTTTGGCCTAAAATGCTCGTCCGGCCGAGAGAAACACTTTTTTTGCTATGATGAAGGTTCCCAGGCAAGTAAAAGCCCACAGGCCTGGAATGAATGTTGCTGCTTGTGTGCTCCCTGGGGAGGATTCAGGACAGCTATGTGTTTCAGTGCTGGCTCCTTTGGTTTGGGAGCTATTGCTGGACGTTTGGCATATTTGGACCAATATCCTCGTCACTCCGAGAGAAAAACTTTTTTTGTTATGATGAATGTTCCCAGGCAAGTGAAAGCCCACAGCCCTAGAATGAATGTTGCTGCTTGTGTGCTCCCTGGGGAGGATTCAGGCCAGCTATGTGTTTCAGTGCTGGCTCCTTTGGTTTGGGAGCTATTGCTGACGTTTTGCATGTTTGGCCGAAAATGCTCGTCCGGCCGAGAGAAACACTTTTTTTGCTATGATGAAAGTTCCGAGGCAAGTGAAAGCCCACATCACTAAAATGAATGTTGCTGCTTGTGTGCTCCCTGGGGAGGATTCAGGCCAGCTATGTGTTTCAGTGCTGGCTCCTTTGGTTTGGGAGCTATTGCTGGACATTTGGCATGTTTGGCCTAAAATGCTCGTCCGGCCGAGAGAAACAATTTTTTTGCTATGATGAAAGTTCCCAGGCAAGTGAAAGCCCACAGCCCTAGAATGAATGTTGCTGCTTGTGTGCTCCCAGGGGAGGATTCAGGCCAGCTATGTGTTTCAGTGCTGGCTCCTTTGGTTTGGGAGCTATTGCTGGACGTTTGGCATGTTTGGTCCAAAATGCTCGTCCAGCCGAGAGAAACATTTTTTTGCTATGATGAAGGTTCCCAGGCAAGTGAAAGCCCTCATGCCTAAAAGGAATGTTGCTGCATGTCAGCTCCCTGGGGAGGATTCAGGCCAGCTATGTGTTTCAGTGCTGGCTCCTTTGGTTAGGGAGCTATTGCTGGACGTTTGGCATGTTTGGACTAAAATGCTCATCCGGCTGAGAGAAACACTTTTTTTGTTATGATGAAGGTTCCCAGGCGAGTAAAAGCCCACAGGCCTGGAATGAATGTTGCTGCTTGTGTGCTCCCTGGGGAGGATTCAGGCCAGCTATGTGTTTCAGTGCTGGCTCCTTTGGTTTGGGAGCTATTGCTGGACGTTTGGCATATTTGGTCCAAAATGCTCGTCAGGCCGAGAGAAACACTTTTTTTGGTATGATGAATGTTCCCAGGCAAGTGAAAGCCCTCATGCCCTAGAATGAATGTTGCTGCTTGTGTGCTCCCTGGGGAGGATTCAGGCCAGCTATGTGTTTCAGTGCTGGCTCCTTTGGTTTGGGAGCTATTGCTGGACGTTTGGCATGTTTGGCCTAAAATGCTCGTCCCGCCGAAACACTTTTTTTGCTATGATGAAGGTTCCCAGGCAAGTGAAAGCCCACAGCCCTATTATGAATGTTTCTGCTTGTGTGCTCCCTTGGGAGGATTCAGGCCAGCTATGTGTTTCAGTGCTGGCTCCTTTGGTTTGGTAGCTATTGCTGGACGTTTGACATATTTGGCCTAAAATGCTCGTCCGGCCGAGAGAAACACTTTTTTTGCTATGATGAAGGTTCCCAGGCAAGTGAAAGCCCTCATGCCTAAAAGGAATGTTGCTGCATGTCAGCTCCCTGGGGAGGATTCAGGCCAGCTATGTGTTTCAGTGCTGGCTCCTTTGGTTAGGGAGCTATTGCTGAACGTTTGGCATATTTGGCCTAAAATGCTTGTCCGGCTGAGAGAAACACTTTTTTTGCTATGATGAAGGTTCCCAGGCAAGTGAAAGCCCACATCCCTAGAATGAATGTTTCTGCTTGTGTGCTCCCTGGGGAGGATTCAGGCCAGCTATGTGTTTCAGTGCTGGCTCCTTTGGTTTGGGAGCTATTGCTGGACGTTTGGCATATTTGGCCTAAAATTCTCGTCCGGCTGAGAGAAACACTTTTTTTGTTATGATGAAGGTTCCCAGGAAAGTGAATGCCCACAGGCCTGGAATGAATGTTGCTGCTTGTGTGATTTCTGGGGAGGATTCAGGCCAGCTATGTGTTTCAGTGCTGAATCCTTTGGTTTGGGAGCTATTGCTGGACGTTTGGCATGTTTGGCCTAAAATGCTCGTCCGGCCGAGAGAAACACTTTTTTTGCTATGACGAAGTATCCCAGGCAAGTGAAAGCCCACAGCCCTAAAATGAATGTTGCTGCTTGTGTGCTCCCTGGGGAGGATTCAGTCCAGCTATGTGTTTCAGTGCTGGCTCCTTTGGTTTGGGAGCTATTGCTGACGTTTGGCATGTTTGGCCCAAAATGCTCGTCCGGCCGAGAGAAACACTTTTTTTGTTATGATGAAAGTTCCGAGGCAAGTGAAAGCCCACATCAATAAAATGAATGTTGCTGCTTGTGTGCTCCCTGGGGAGGATTCAGGCCAGCTATGTGTTTCAGTGCTGGCTCCTTTGGTTTGGGAGCTATTGCTGGACGTTTGGCATATTTGGCCTAAAATGCTCGTTTGGCCGAGAGAAACACATTTTTTGATATGATGAAGATTCCCAGGCAAGTGAAAGCCCACATCCCTTGAATGAATGTTGCTGCTTGTGTGCTCCCTGGGGAGGATTCAGGCCAGCTATGTGTTTCAGTGCTGGCTCCTTTGGTTTGGGAGCTATTGCTGGACGTTTGGCATGTTTGGCCTAAAATGCTCGTCCGGCCGAGAGAAACACTTTTTTTGCTATGATGAAAGTACCCAGGCAAGTGAAAGCCCACAGCCCTAGAATGAATGTTGCTATTTGTGTGCTCCCTGGGGAGGATACCGGCCAGCTATGTGTTTCAGTGCTGGCTCCTTTGGTTTGGGAGCTATTGCTGGACGTTTGGCATGTTTGGCCTAAAATGCTCGTCCGGCCGAGAGAAACAATTTTTTGCTATGATGAAGGTTCCCAGGCAAGTGAAAGCCCACATCCCTAGAATGAATGTTTCTGCTTGTGTGCTCCCTGGGGAGGATTCAAGCCAGCAATGTGTTTCAGTGCTGGCTCCTTTGGTTTGGGAGCTATTGCTGGACGTTTGGCATGTTTGGCCTAAAATGCTCGTCCGGCTGAGAGAAACACTTTTTTGTTATGATGAAGGTTCCCAGGCAAGTAAAAGCCCACAGGCCTGGAATGAATGTTGCTGCTTGTGTGCTCCCTGGGGAGGATTCAGGCCAGCTATGTGTTTCAGTGCTGGCTCCTTTGGTTTGGGAGCTATTGCTGGACGTTTGGCATATTTGGCCTAAAATGCTCGTCCGGCCGAGAGAAACACTTTTTTTGCTATGATGAAGGTTCCCAGGCAAGTGAAAGCCCTCATGCCTAAAAGGAATGTTGCTGCTTGTCTGCTCCCTGGGGAGGATTCAGGCCAGCTATGTGTTTCAGTGCTGGCTCCTTTGGTTAGGGAGCTATTGCTGAACGTTTGGCATGTTTGGCCTAAAATGCTCGTCCGGCCGAGAGAAACACTTTTTTTGATATGATGAAGGTTCCCAGGCAAGTGAAAGCCCACATCCCTTGAATGAATGTTGCTGCTTGTGTGCTCCCTGGGGAGGATTCAGGCCAGCTATGTGTTTCAGTGCTGGCTCCTTTGGTTTGGGAGCTATTGCTGGACGTTTGGCATGTTTGGCCTAAAATGCTCGTCCGGCCGAGAGAAACACTTTTTTTGCTATGATGAAGGTTCCCAGGCAAGTGAAAGCCCTCATGCCTAAAAGGAATGTTGCTGCTTGTCTGCTCCCTGGGGAGGATTCAGGCCAGCTCTGTGTTTCAGTGCTGGCTCCTTTGGTTAGGGAGCTATTGCTGAACGTTTGGCATGTTTGGCCTAAAATGCTCGTCCGGCCGAGAGAAACACTTTTTTTGCTATGATGAAAGTTCCCAGGCAAGTGAAAGCCCACAGCGCTAGAATGAATGTTGCTGCTTGTGTGCTCCCTGGGGAGGATTCAGGCCAGCTATGTGTTTCAGTGCTGGCTCCTTTGGTTTGGGAGCTATTGCTGGACGTTTGGCATGTTTGGCCTAAAATGCTCGTCCGGCTGAGAGAAACACTTTTTTGTTATGATGAAGGTTCCCAGGCAAGTAAAAGCCCACAGGCCTGGAATGAATGTTGCTGCTTGTGTGCTCCCTGGGGAGGATTCAGGCCAGCTATGTGTTTCAGTGCTGGCTCCTTTGGTTTGGGAGCTATTGCTGGACGTTTGGCATGTTTGGCCTAAAATGCTCGTCCGGCCGAGAGAAACACTTTTTTTGCTATGACGAAGGTTCCCAGGCAAGTGAAAGCCCTCATGCCTAAAAGGAATGTTGCTGCTTGTCTGCTCCCTGGGGAGGATTCAGGCCAGCTATGTGTTTCAGTGCTGGCTCCTTTGGTTAGGGAGCTATTGCTGAACGTTTGGCATGTTTGGCCTAAAATGCTCGTCCGGCCGAGAGAAACACTTTTTTTGCTATGATGAAATTTCCCAGGCAAGTGAAAGCCCACAGCCCTAGAATGAATGTTGCTGCTTGTGTGCTCCCTGGGGAGGATTCAGGCCAGCTATGTGTTTCAGTGCTGGCTCCTTTGGTTTGGGAGCTATTGCTGGACGTTTGGCATGTTTGGCCTAAAATGCTCGTCCGGCTGAGAGAAACACTTTTTTGATATGATGAAGGTTCCCAGGCAAGTAAAAGCCCACAGGCCTGGAATGAATGTTGCTGCTTGTGTGCTCCCTGGGGAGGATTCAGGCCAGCTATGTGTTTCAGTGCTGGCTCCTTTGGTTTGGGAGCTATTGCTGGACGTTTGGCATGTTTGGCCTAAAATGCTCGTCCGGCTGAGAGAAACACTTTTTTGTTATGATGAAGGTTCCCAGGCAAGTAAAAGCCCACAGGCCTGGAATGAATGTTGCTGCTTGTGTGCTCCCTGGGGAGGATTCAGGCCAGCTATGTGTTTCAGTGCTGGCTCCTTTGGTTTGGGAGCTATTGCTGGACGTTTGGCATATTTGGACCAATATCCTCGTCACTCCGAGAGAAAACCTTTTTTTGCTATGATGAATGTTCCCAGGGAAGTAAAAGCCCACAGGCCTGGAATGAATGTTGCTGCTTGTGTGCTCCCTGGGGAGGATTCAGGCCAACTATGTGTTTCAGTGCTGGCTCCTTTGGTTTGGGAGCTATTGCTGGACGTTTGGCATATTTGGCCTAAAATGCTCGTCCGGCCGAGAGAAACACTTTTTTTGCTATGATGAAAGTTCCCAGGCAAGTGAAAGCCCACAGCCCTAGAATGAATGTTGCTGCTTGTGTGCTCCCTGGGGAGGATTCAGGCCAGCTATGTGTTTCAGTGCTGGCTCCTTTGGTTTGGGAGCTATTGCTGGACGTTTGGCATGTTTGGCCTAAAATGCTCGTCCGGCCGAGAGAAACACGTTTTTTGCTATGATGAAAGTTCCCAGGCAAGTGAAAGCCCACAGCCCTAGAATGAATGTTGCTGCTTGTGTGCTCCCTGGGGAGGATTCAGGCCAGCTATGTGTTTCAGTGCTGGCTCCTTTGGTTTGGGAGCTATTGCTGGATGTTTGGCATGTTTGGCCTAAAATGCTCGTCCGGCCGAGAGAAACACTTTTTTTGATATGACGAAAGTTCCCAGGCTAGTGAAAGCCCACAGCCCTAGAATGAATGTTGCTGCTTGTGTGCTCCCTGGGGAGGATTCAGGCCAGCTATGTGTTTCAGTGCTGGCTCCTTTGGTTTGGGAGCTATTGCTGGACGTTTGGCATGTTTGGCCCAAAATGCTCGTCCGGCCGAGAGAAACACTTTTTTTGCTATGATGAAGGTTCCCAGGCAAGTGAAAGCCCACAGCCCTATTATGAATGTTTCTGCTTGTGTGCTCCCTGGGGAGGATTCAGGCCAGCTATGTGTTTTAATGCTGGCTCCTTTGGTTTGGGAGCTATTGCTGGTCGTTTCGCATATTTGTTCCAAAACACTCGTCCGGCCGAGAGAAACACTTTTTTTGCTATGATGAAGGTTCCCAGGCAAGTGAAAGCCCTCATGCCTAAAAGGAATGTTGCTGCTTGTGTGCTCCCTGGGGAGGATTCATGCCAGCTATGTGTTTCAGTGCTGGCTCCTTTGGTTAGGGAGCTATTGCTGAACGTTTGGCATGTTTGGCCTAAAATGCTCGTCCGGCCGAGATAAACACTTTTTTTGCTATGATGAAGGTTCCCAGGCAAGTGAAAGCCCACAGCCCTAGAATGAATGTTTCTGCTTGTGTGCTCCCTGGGGAGGATTCAGGCCAGCTATGTGTTTCAGTGCTGGCTCCTTTTGTTTGGGAGCTATTGCTGGACGTTTGGCATATTTGGCCTAAAATGCTCGTCCGGCCGAGAGAAACACTTTTTTTGCTATGATGAAGGTTCCCAGGCAAGTGAAAGCCCTCATGCCTAAAAGGAATGTTGCTGCTTGTCTGCTCCCTGGGGAGGATTCAGGCCAGCTATGTGTTTCAGTGCTGGCTCCTGTGGTTAGGGTGCTATTGCTGAACGTTTGGCATGTTTGGCCTAAAATGCTCTTTCGGCCGAGAGAAACACTTTTTTTGCTATGATGAAAGTTCCCAGGCAAGTGAAAGCCCACAGCCCTAGAATGAATGTTTCTGCTTGTGTGCTCCCTGGGGAGGATTCAGGCCAGCTATGTGTTTCAGTGCTGGCTCCTTTGGTTTGGGAGCTATTGCTGGACGTTTGGCATATTTGGCCTAAAATGCTCGTCCGGCTGAGAGAAACACTTTTTTTGTTATGATGAAGGTTCCCAGGAAAGTGAAAGCCCACAGGCCTGGAATGAATGTTGCTCCTTGTGTGCTCCCTGGGGAGGATTCAGGCCAGCTATGTGTTTCAGTGCTGGCTCCTTTGGTTTGGGAGCTATTGCTGGACGTTTGGCATGTTTGGCCTAAAATGCTAGTCCGGCCGAAAGAAACACTTTTTTTGCTATGATGAAGGTTCCCAGACAAGTGAAAGCCCACTAGCCCTAGAATGAATGTTCCTATTTGTGTGCTCCCTGGGGAGGATACAGGCCAGCTATGTGTTTCAGAGCTGGCTCCTTTGGTTTGGGAGCTATTGCTGGACGTTTTGCATATTTGGTCCAAAATGCTCGTCCGGCCGAGAGAAACACTTTTTTTGCTATGATGAAGGTTCCCAGGCAAGTGAAAGCCCACAGCCCTAGAATGAATGTTGCTGCTTGTGTGCTCCCTGGGGAGGATTCATGCCAGCTATGTTTTTCATTGCTGGCTCCTTTGGTTTGGGAGCTATTGCTGGACGTTTTGCATATTTGGTCCAAAATGCTCGTCCGGCCGAGAGAAACACTTTTATTCTTATGATGAAAGTTCCCAGGCAAGTGAAAGCCCACATCCCTGAAACACATAGCTGTCCTGAATCCTTCCCAGAAAGCACACAAGCAGCAACATTCATTCTAGGGCTGTGGGCTTTCACTTGCCTTGGAACTTTCATCATAGCAAAAAAAGTCTTCATCTCGGCCAGACGAGCATTTTAGGCCAAACATGCTAAACGTCCAGCAATAACTCCCAAACCAAAGGAGCCAGCACTGAAACACATAGCTGGCCTGAATCCTCCTCAGGGAGCACACAAGCAGCATCATTCATTCTAGGGCTGTGGGCTTTCACTTGCCTGGGAACTTTCATCATACCAAAAAAATTGTTTCTCTCGGCCGGACAAGCATTTTGGGCCAAACATGCCAAACGTCCAGGAATAGCTCCCAAACCAAAGGAGCCAGCACTGAAACACATAGCTGGCCTGAATCCTCCCCAGAAAGCACACAAGCAGAAACATTCATTCTAGGGCTGTGGGCTTTCACTTGCCTGGGAACTTTCATCATACCAAAAAAAGTGTTTCTCTCGGCCGGACGAGCATTTTAGGCCAAACATGCCAATCGTCCAGCAATAGCTCCCAAACCAAAGGAGCCAGCACTGAAACACATAGCTGGCCTGAATCCTTCCCAGAAAGCACACAAGCAGCAACATTCATTCTAGGGCTGTGGGCTTTCACTTGCCTGGGAAGCTTCATCATAGCAAAAAAAGTGTTTCTCTCGGCCGGACGAGCATTTTAGGCCAAATATGCCAAATGTCCAGCAATAGCTCCCAAACCAAAGGAGCCAGCACTGAAACACATAGCTGGCCTGAATCCTCCCCAGAAAGCACACAAGCAGCAACATTCATTCTAGGGCTGTGGGCTTTCACTTGCCTGGGATCTTTCATCATAGCAAAAAAAGTCTTCATCTCGGCCAGACGAGCATTTTAGGCCAAACATGCCAAACGTCCAGCAATAGCTCCCAAACCAAAGGAGCCAGCACTGAAACACATAGCTGGCCTGAATCCTCCCCAGGGAGCACACAAGCAGCAACATTCATTCTAGGGATGTGGGCTTTCACTTGCCTGGGAACATTCATCGTAGCAAAAAAAGTGTTTCTCTCGGCCGGACGAGCATTTTAGGCCAAACATGCCAGCAATACCTCCCAAACCAAAGGAGCCAGCACTGAAACACATAGCTGGCCTGAATCCTCCCCAGGGAGCACACAAGCAGCAACATTCATTCTAGGGCTGTGAGCTTTCACTTGCCTGGGAACCTTCATCATAGCAAAAAAAGTGTTTCTCTCGGCCGGACGAGCATTTTAGGCCAAACATGCCAAACGTCCAGCAATAGCTACCAAACCAAAGGTGCCAGCACTGAAACACATAGTTGGCCTGAATCCTCCCCAGGGAGCACACAAGCAGCAACATTCATTCTAGGGATGTGGTCTTTCACTTGCCTGGGAACCTTCATCATAGCAAATAAAGTGTTACTCTCGGCCGGACGAGCATATTGGACCAAATATTCCAAACGTACAGCAATAGCTCCCAAACCAAAGGAGCCAGCACTGAAACACATAGCTGGCCTGAATCCTCCCCAGGGAGCACACAAGCAGCAACATTCATTCTAGGGCTGTGGGCTTTCACTCGCCTGGGAACCTTCATCATAGCAAAAAAAGTGTTTCTCTCGGCCGGATGAGCATTTTAGTCCACATATGCTAATCGTCCAGCAATAGCTCCCAAACCAAAGGAGCCATCACGGAAACACATAGCTGGACTGAATCCTCCCGAGGGAGCACACAAGCAGCAACATTCATTCTAGGGCTGTGGGCTGTCACTTGCCTGGGAACTTTCATCATAGAAAAAGAGTTTTTCTCTCGGCCGGACGAGCATTTTGGGCCAAACATGCCAAACGTCCAGCAATAGCTCCCAAACCAAAGGAGCCAGCACTGAAACACATAGCTGTCCTGAATCATCCCCAGAAAGCACACAAGCAGCAACATTCATTCTAGGGCTCTGGGCTTTCACTTGCCTGCGAACCTTCATCATATCAAAAAAAATGTTTCTCTTGGCCGGACGAGCATTTTAGGCCAAATATGCCAAACGTCCAGCAATAGCTCCCAAACCAAAGGAGCCAGCACTGAAACACATAGCTGGCCTGAATCCTCCCCAGGGAGCACACAAGCAGCAACATTCATTCTAGGGCTGTGGGCTTTCACTTGCCTGGGAACCTTCATCATATTAAAAAAAAGTGTTTCTCTCGGCCGGACGAGCATTTTAGGCCAAACATGCAAACGTCCAGCAATAGCTCCCAAACCAAAGGAGCAAGCACTGAAACACATAGCTGGCCTGAATCCTCCCCAGGGAGCACACAAGCAGCAACATTCATTCTAGGGCTCGGGGCTTTCACTTGCCTGGGTAATTTCATCATAGCAAAAAAAGTGTTTATCTCGGCCGGACGAGCATTTTAGGCCACATATACCAAACGTCCAGCAATACCTACCAAACCAAAGGAGCCAGCACTGAAACACATAGCTGGCCTGAATCCTCCCCAGGGAGCACACAAGCAGCAACATTCATTCTAGGGCTGTGGGCTTTCACATGCCTGGGAACTTTCATCATAGCAAAAAAAGTCTTCATCTCGGCCGGACGAGCATTTTGGGCCAAACTTGCCAAACGTCCAGCAATAGCTCCCAAACCAAAGGAGCCAGCACTGAAACACATAGGTGGCCTGAATCCTCCCCAGAAAGCACACAAGCAGCAACATTCATTCTAGGGCTGTGGGCTTTCACTTGCCTGGGAACTTTCATCATAGCAAAAAAAGTCTTCATCTCGGCCAGACGAGCATTTTAGGCCAAACATGCCAAACGTCCAGCAATAACTCCCAAACCAAAGGAGCCAGCACTGAAACACATAGCTGGCCTGAATCCTCCTCAGGGAGCACACAAGCAGCATCATTCATTCTAGGGCTGTGGGCTTTAACTTGCCTGGGAACTTTCATCATACCAAAAAAATTGTTTCTCTCGGCCGGACAAGCATTTTGGGCCAAACATGCCAAACGTCCAGGAATAGCTCCCAAACCAAAGGAGCCAGCACTGAAACACATAGCTGGCCTGAATCCTCCCCAGAAAGCACACAAGCAGAAACATTCATTCTAGGGCTGTGGGCTTTCACTTGCCTGGGAACTTTCATCATACCAAAAAAAGTGTTTCTCTCGGCCGGACGAGCATTTTAGGCCAAACATGCCAATCGTCCAGCAATAGCTCCCAAACCAAAGGAGCCAGCACTGAAACACATAGCTGGCCTGAATCCTTCCCAGAAAGCACACAAGCAGCAACATTCATTCTAGGGCTGTGGGCTTTCACTTGCCTGGGAAGCTTCATCATAGCAAAAAAAGTGTTTCTCTCGGCCGGACGAGCATTTTAGGCCAAACATACCAAATGTCCAGCAATAGCTCCCAAACCAAAGGAGCCAGCACTGAAACACATAGCTGGCCTGAATCCTCCCCAGAAAGCACACAAGCAGCAACATTCATTCTAGGGCTGTGGGCTTTCACTTGCCTGGGATCTTTCATCATAGCAAAAAAAGTCTTCATCTCGGCCAGACGAGCATTTTAGGCCAAACATGCCAAACGTCCAGCAATAGCTCCCAAACCAAAGGAGCCAGCACTGAAAAACATAGCTGGCCTGAATCCTCCCCAGGGAGCACACAAGCAGCAACATTCATTCTAGGGATGTGGGCTTTCACTTGCCTGGGAACTTTCATCGTAGCAAAAAAAGTGTTTCTCTCGGCCGGACGAGCATTTTAGGCCAAACATGCCAGCAATACCTCCCAAACCAAAGGAGCCAGCACTGAAACACATAGCTGGCCTGAATCCTCCCCAGGGAGCACACAAGCAGCAACATTCATTCTAGGGCTGTGAGCTTTCACTTGCCTGGGAACCTTCATCATAGCAAAAAAAGTGTTTCTCTCGGTCGGACGAGCATTTTAGGCCAAACATGCCAAACGTCCAGCAATAGCTACCAAACCAAAGGTGACAGCATTGAAACACATAGTTGGCCTGAATCATCCCCAGGGAGCACACAAGCAGCAACATTCATTCTAAGGCTGTGGGCTTTCACTTGCCTGGGAACTTTCATCTTAGAAAATATGGTTCTCTCGGCCGGACGAGCATTTTAGGCCAAATATGCCAAACGTCCAGCAATAGCTCCCAAACCAAAGGAGCCAGCACTGAAACACATAGCTGGCCTGAATCCTCCCCAGGGAGCACTCAAATAGAAATATTCCTTCTAGGCCTGTGGGCTTTCACTTGCCTGGGAACTTTCATCATAGGAAATAAAGTGATTCTGTCGCCCGGACGAGCATTTTTGGCCAAATAAGCCAAACGTCCAGCAATAGCTCCCAAACCAAAGGAGCCAGCACTGAAACACATAGCTGGCCTGAATCCTCCCCAGGGAGCACACAAATAGCAACATTCATTCTAGGGCTGTGGGCTTTCACTTGCCTGGGAACCTTCATCATAGCAAAAAAAGTGTTTCTCTCGGCCGGACGAGCATTTTAGGCCAAATATGCCAAACGTCCAGCAATAGCTCCCAAACCAAAGGAGCCAGCACAGAGACACATAGCTGTCCTGAATCCTTCCCAGAAAGCACACAAGCAGCAACATTCATTCTAGGGCTGTGGGCTTTCACTTGCCTTGGAACTTTCATCATAGCAAAAAAAGTCTTCATCTCGGCCAGACGAGCATTTTAGGCCAAACATGCCAAACGTCCAGCAATAACTCCCAAACCAAAGGAGCCAGCACTGAAACACATAGCTGGCCTGAATCCTCCTCAGGGAGCACACAAGCAGCATCATTCATTCTAGGGCTGTGGGCTTTCACTTGCCTGGGAACTTTCATCATACCAAAAAAATTGTTTCTCTCGGCCGGACAAGCATTTTGGGCCAAACATGCCAAACGTCCAGGAATAGCTCCCAAACCAAAGGAGCCAGCACTGAAACACATAGCTGGCCTGAATCCTCCCCAGAAAGCACACAAGCAGAAACATTCATTCTAGGGCTGTGGGCTTTCACTTGCCTGGGAACTTTCATCATACCAAAAAAATGTTTCTCTCGGCCGGACGAGCATTTTAGGCCAAACATGCCAATCGTCCAGCAATAGCTCCCAAACCAAAGGAGCCAGCACTGAAACACATAGCTGGCCTGAATCCTTCCCAGAAAGCACACAAGCAGCAACATTCATTCTAGTGCTGTGGGCTTTCACTTGCCTGGGAAGCTTCATCATAGCAAAAAAAGTGTTTCTCTCGGCCGGACGAGCATTTTAGGCCAAACATACCAAATGTCCAGCAATAGCTCCCAAACCAAAGGAGCCAGCACTGAAACACATAGCTGGCCTGAATCCTCCCCAGAAAGCACACAAGCAGCAACATTCATTCTAGGGCTGTGGGCTTTCACTTGCCTGGGATCTTTCATCATAGCAAAAAAAGTCTTCATCTCGGCCAGACGAGCATTTTAGGCCAAACATGCCAAACGTCCAGCAATAGCTCGCAAACCAAAGGAGCCACAACTGAAACACATTGCTGGCCTGAAACATCCCCAGGGAGCACACAAGCAGCAACATTCATTCTGGGGCTGTGGGCTTTCACTTGCCAGGGAACTTTCATCATAGCAAAAAAAGTGTTTCTCTCGGCCGGACGAGCATTTTTGGCGAAATATGTCAAACGTCCAGCAATAGCTCCCAAACCAAAGGAGCCAGCACTGAAACACATAGCTGGCCTGAATCCTCCCCAGGGAGCACACAAGCAGCAACATTCATTCTAGGCCTGTGGGCTTTCACTTGCCTGGGAACTTTCATCATAGCAAAAAAAGTGTTTCTCTCGGCCGGACGAGGATTTTTGGCGAAATATGTCAAACGTCCAGCAATAGCTCCCAAACCAAAGGAGCCAGCACTGAAACACATAGCTGGCCTGAATCCTCCCCAGGGAGCACACAAGCAGCAACATTCATTCTAGGCCTGTTTGCTTTCACTTGCCTGGGATCTTTCATCATAGCAAAAATAGTGTTTCTCTCGGCCAGACGAGCATTTTAGGCCAAACACGCCAAACGTCCAGCAATAGCTCCCAAACCAAAGGAGCCAGCACTGAAACACATAGCTGGCCTGAATCCTCCCCAGGGAGCACACAAGCAGCAACATTCATTCTAGGCCTGTGGGCTTTCACTTGCCTGGGAACTTTCATCATAGCAAAAAAAGTGTTTCTCTCGGCCGGACGAGCATTTTTGGCGAAATATATCAAACGTCCAGCAATAGCTCCCAAACCAAAGGAGCCAGCACTGAAACACATAGCTGGCCTGACACCTCCCCAGGGAGCACACAAGCAGCAACATTCATTCGAGGGCTGTGGGCTTTCACTTGCCAGGGAAACTTCATCATAGCAAAAAAAGTGTTTCTCTCGGCCAGACGAGCATTTTAGGCCAAACATGCCAAACGTCCAGCAATAGCTCCCAAACCAAAGGAGCCAGCACTGAAACACATAGCTTGCCTGAGTCCTCCCCAGGGAGAACACAAGCAGCAACATTCATTCTAGGGCTGTGGGCTTTCACTTGCCTGGGAACTTTCATCTTAGCAAATTAAGTGTATCTCTCGGCCGGACGAGCGTTTTAGGCCAAATATGCCAAACGTCCAGCAATAGCTCCCAAACCAAAGGAGCCACAACTGAAACACATAGCTGGCCTGAATCCTCCCCAGGGAGCACACAAGCAGCAACATTCATTCTAGGGCTGTGGGCTTTCACTTGCCTGGGAACTTTCACCATATCAAAAAAAGTGTTTCTCTCGGCCGGACGAGCATTTTAGGCCAAACATGCCAAACGTCCAGCAATAGCTCCCAAACCAAAGGAGCCACCACTGAAACACATAGCTGGCCTGACACCTCCCCAGGGAGCACACAAGCAGCAACATTCATTCGAGGGCTGTGGGCTTTCACTTGCCAGGGAACTTTCATCATAGCAAAAAAAGTGTTTCTCTCGGCCGGACGAGCATTTTAGGCCAAACATGCCAAACGTCCAGCAATAGCTGCCAAACCAAAGGAGCCACAAATGAAACACATAGCTGGCCTGACACCTCCCCAGGGAGCACACAAGCAGCAACATTCATTATAGGGATGTGGTCTTTCACTTGCCTGGGAACCTTCATCATAGCAAAAAAAGTGTTTCTCTCGGCCGGACGAGCATTTTAGGCCAAACATGCCAAATGTCCAGCAATATCTGCCAAACCAAAGGAGCCAGCACTGAAACACATAGCTGGCCTGACACCTCCCCAGGGAGCACACAAGCAGCAACATTCATTCGAGGGCTGTGGGCTTTCACTTGCCAGGGAACTTTCATCATAGCAAAAAAAGTGTTTCTCTCGGCCGGACGAGCATTTTAGGCCAAACATGCCAAACGTCCAGCAATAGCTGCCAAACCAAAGGAGCCACAAATGAAACACATAGCTGGCCTGACACCTCCCCAGGGAGCACACAAGCAGCAACATTCATTATAGGGATGTGGTCTTTCACTTGCCTGGGAACCTTCATCATAGCAAAAAAAGTGTTTCTCTCGGCCAGACGAGCATTTTAGGCCAAACATGCCAAACGTCCAGAAATAGCTCCCAAACCAAAGGAGCCAGCACTGAAACACATAGCTTGCCTGAATCCTCCCCAGGGAGAACACAAGCAGCAACATTCATTCTAGGGCTGTGGGCTTTCACTTGCCTGGGAACTTTCATCATAGCAAAAAAACTGTTTCTCTCGGCCGGACGAGCATATTGGACCAAACATGCCAAACGTCCAGCAATAGCTCCCAAACCATAGGAGCCAGCACTGAAACACATAGCTGGCCTGAATCCTCCCCAGGGAGCACACAAGCAGCAACATTCATTCTAGGGCTGTGGGCTTTCACTTGCCTGGGAACTTTCATCATAGCAAATTAAGTGTTTCTCTCGGCCGGACGAGCATTTTAGGCCAAATATGCCAAACGTCCAGCAATAGCTCCCAAACCAAAGGAGCCAGCACTGAAACACATAGCTGGCCTGAATCCTCCCCAGGGAGCACACAAGCAGCAACATTCATTCTACGCCTGTGCGCTTTCACTTGCCTGGGAACTTTCATCATAGCAAAAAAAGTGTTTCTCTCGGCCGAACGAGCATATTGGTCCAAACATGCCAAACGTCCAGCAATAGCTCCCAAACCAAAGGAGCCACAACTGAAACACATAGCTGGCCTGAATCCTCCCCAGGGAGCACACAAGCAGCAACATTCATTCTACGCCTGTGGGCTTTCACTTGCCTGGGAACCTTCATCATATCAAAAAAAGTGTTTCTCTCGGCCAGACGAGCATTTTAGGCCAAATATGCCAAACGTCCAGCAATATCTGCCAAACCAAAGGAGCCAGCACTGAAACACATAGCTGGCCTGACACCTCCCCAGGGAGCACACAAGCAGCAACATTCATTCTAGGGCTGTGGGCTTTCACTTGCCTGGGAACCTTCATCATATCAAAAAAAGTGTTTCTCTCGGCCGGACGAGCATTTTAAGACAAATATGTCAAACGTCCAGCAATAGCTCCCAAACCAAAGGAGCCAGCACTGAAACACATAGCTGGCCTGAATCCTCCCCAGGGAGCACACAAGCAGCAACATTCATTCTAGGGCTGTGGGCTTTCACTTGCCTGGGATCTTTCATCATAGCAAATTAAGTGTTTCTCTCGACCGGACGAGCATTTTAGGCCAAATATGCCAAACGTCCAGCAATAGCTCCCAAACCAAAGGAGCCAGCACTGAAACACATAGCTGGCCTGAATCCTCCCCAGGGAGCACACAAGCAGCAACATTCATTCTAGGCCTGTGGGCTTTCACTTGCCTGGGAACTTTCATCATAGCAAAAAAAGTGTTTCTCTCGGCCGGACGAGCATTTTTGGCGAAATATATCAAACGTCCAGCAATAGCTCCCAAACCAAAGGAGCCAGCACTGAAACACATAGCTGGCCTGACACCTCCCCAGGGAGCACACAAGCAGCAACATTCATTCGAGGGCTGTGGGCTTTCACTTGCCAGGGAAACTTCATCATAGCAAAAAAAGTGTTTCTCTCGGCCAGACGAGCATTTTAGGCCAAACATGCCAAACGTCCAGCAATAGCTCCCAAACCAAAGGAGCCAGCACTGAAACACATAGCTTGCCTGAGTCCTCCCCAGGGAGAACACAAGCAGCAACATTCATTCTAGGGCTGTGGGCTTTCACTTGCCTGGGAACTTTCATCTTAGCAAATTAAGTGTATCTCTCGGCCGGACGAGCATTTTAGGCCAAATATGCCAAACGTCCAGCAATAGCTCCCAAACCAAAGGAGCCACAACTGAAACACATAGCTGGCCTGAATCCTCCCCAGGGAGCACACAAGCAGCAACATTCATTCTAGGGCTGTGGGCTTTCACTTGCCTGGGAACTTTCACCATATCAAAAAAAGTGTTTCTCTCGGCCGGACGAGCATTTTAGGCCAAACATGCCAAACGTCCAGCAATAGCTCCCGAACCAAAGGAGCCAGCACTGAAACACATAGCTGGCCTGAATCCTCCCCAGGGAGCACACAAGCAGCAACATTCATTCTAGGGCTGTGGGCTTTCACTTGCCTGGGAACTTTCATCATAGCAAAAAAAGTGTTTCTCTCGGCCGGACGAGCATTTTAGGCCAAATATGCCAAACGTCCAGCAATAGCTCCCAAACCAAAGGAGCCACCACTGAAACACATAGCTGGCCTGAATCCTCCCCAGGGAGCACACAAGCAGCAACATTCATTCTAGGGTTGTGGGCTTTCACTTGCCTGGGATTTTTCATCATAGCAAAAAAAGTGTTTCTCTCGGCCGGACGAGCATTTTAGGCCAAACATGCCAAATGTCCAGCAATATCTGCCAAACCAAAGGAGCCAGCACTGAAACACATAGCTGGCCTGACACCTCCCCAGGGAGCACACAAGCAGCAACATTCATTCGAGGGCTGTGGGCTTTCACTTGCCAGGGAACTTTCATCATAGCAAAAAAAGTGTTTCTCTCGGCCGGACGAGCATTTTAGGCCAAACATGCCAAACGTCCAGCAATAGCTGCCAAACCAAAGGAGCCACAAATGAAACACATAGCTGGCCTGACACCTCCCCAGGGAGCACACAAGCAGCAACATTCATTATAGGGATGTGGTCTTTCACTTGCCTGGGAACCTTCATCATAGCAAAAAAAGTGTTTCTCTCGGCCAGACGAGCATTTTAGGCCAAACATGCCAAACGTCCAGAAATAGCTCCCAAACCAAAGGAGCCAGCACTGAAACACATAGCTTGCCTGAATCCTCCCCAGGGAGAACACAAGCAGCAACATTCATTCTAGGGCTGTGGGCTTTCACTTGCCTGGGAACTTTCATCATAGCAAAAAAACTGTTTCTCTCGGCCGGACGAGCATATTGGACCAAACATGCCAAACGTCCAGCAATAGCTCCCAAACCATAGGAGCCAGCACTGAAACACATAGCTGGCCTGAATCCTCCCCAGGGAGCACACAAGCAGCAACATTCATTCTAGGGCTGTGGGCTTTCACTTGCCTGGGAACTTTCATCATAGCAAATTAAGTGTTTCTCTCGGCCGGACGAGCATTTTAGGCCAAATATGCCAAACGTCCAGCAATAGCTCCCAAACCAAAGGAGCCAGCACTGAAACACATAGCTGGCCTGAATCCTCCCCAGGGAGCACACAAGCAGCAACATTCATTCTACGCCTGTGGGCTTTCACTTGCCTGGGAACTTTCATCATAGCAAAAAAAGTGTTTCTCTCGGCCGAACGAGCATATTGGTCCAAACATGCCAAACGTCCAGCAATAGCTCCCAAACCAAAGGAGCCACAACTGAAACACATAGCTGGCCTGAATCCTCCCCAGGGAGCACACAAGCAGCAACATTCATTCTACGCCTGTGGGCTTTCACTTGCCTGGGAACCTTCATCATATCAAAAAAAGTGTTTCTCTCGGCCAGACGAGCATTTTAGGCCAAATATGCCAAACGTCCAGCAATATCTGCCAAACCAAAGGAGCCAGCACTGAAACACATAGCTGGCCTGACACCTCCCCAGGGAGCACACAAGCAGCAACATTCATTATAGGGATGTGGTCTTTCACTTGCCTGGGAACCTTCATCATAGCAAAAAAAGTGTTTCTCTCGGCCAGACGAGCATTTTAGGCCAAACATGCCAAACGTCCAGAAATAGCTCCCAAACCAAAGGAGCCAGCACTGAAACACATAGCTTGCCTGAATCCTCCCCAGGGAGCACACAAGCAGCAACATTCATTCTAGGGCTGTGGGCTTTCACTTGCCTGGGAAGTTTCACCATAACAAAAAAAGTGTATATCTCGGCCGGACGAGCATTTTAGGCCAAACATGCCAAACGTCCAGCAATAGCTCCCAAACCAAAGGAGCCAGCACTGAAACACATAGCTGGCCTGTATCCTCCCCAGGGAGCACACAAGCAGCAACATTCATTCTAGGGCTGTGTGCTTTCACTTGCCTGGGAACTTTCATCATATCAAAAAATGTGTTTCTCTCGGCCGGACGAGCATATTGGACCAAACATGCCAAACGTCCAGCAATAGCTCCCAAACCAAACCAGACAGCACTGAAACAAATAGCTGGCCTGAATCCTCCCCAGGGAGCACACAAGCAGCAACATTCATTCTAGGGCTGTGGGCTTTCACTTGCCTGGGATTTTTCATCATAGCAAAAAAAGTGTTTCTCTCGGCCGGAAGAGCATTTTAGGCCAAACATGCCAAATGTCCAGCAATATCTGCCAAACCAAAGGAGCCAGCACTGAAACACATAGCTGGCCTGACACCTCCCCAGGGAGCACACAAGCAGCAACATTCATTCGAGGGCTGTGGGCTTTCACTTGCCAGGGAACTTTCATCATATCAAAAAAAGTGATTCTCTCGGCCGGACGAGCATTTTAGGCCAAATATGCCAAACGTCCAGCAATAGCTCCCAAACCAAAGGAGCCAGCACTGAAACACATAGCTGGCCTGACACCTCCCCAGGGAGAACACAAGCAGCAACATTCATTCTAGGCCTGTGGGCTTTCACTTGCCTGGGAACCTCCATCATATCAAAAAAAGTGTTTCTCTCGGCCAGACAAGCATTTTAGGCGAAACATGCCAAACGTCCAGCAATAGCTCCCAAACCAAAGGAGCCAGCAATGAAACACATAGCTGGCCTGAATCCTCCCCAGGGAGCCCACAAGCAGCAACTTTCATTCTGGGGCTGTGGGCTTTCACTTGCCTGGGAACTTTCACCATATCAAAAAAAGTGTTTCTATCGGCCGGACGAGCATTTTAGGCCAAACATGCCAAACGTCCAGCAATAGCTGCCGAACCATAGGAAACAGCACTGAAACACATACCTGGCCTGAATCCTCCCCAGGGAGCACACAAGCAGCAACATTCATTCTAGGCCTGTGGGCTTTCACTTGCCTGGGAACCTTCATCATATCAAAAAAAGTGTTTCTCTCGGCCAGACGAGCATTTTAGGCCAAACATGCCAAACGTCCAGCAATAGCTCCCAAACCAAAGGAGCCAGCACTGAAACACATAGCTGGCCTGAATCCTCCCCAGGGAGAACACAAGCAGCAACTTTCATTCTAGGGCTGTGGGCTTTCACTTGCCTGGGAACTTTCACCATATCAAAAAAAGTGTTTCTCTCGGCCGGACGAGCATTTTAGGCCAAACATGCCAAACGTCCAGCAATAGCTCCCGAACCAAAGGAGCCAGCACTGAAACACATAGCTGGCCTGAATCCTCCCCAGGGAGCACACAAGCAGCAACATTCATTCTAGGGCTGTGGGCTTTCACTTACCTGGGAAACTTCATCATATCAAAAAAAGTGTTTCTCTCGGCCGGACGAGCATTTTAAGGCAAATATGTCAAACGTCCAGCAATAGCTCCCAAACCAAAGGAGACAGCACTGAAACACATAGCTGGCCTGAATCCTCCCCAGGGAGCACACAAGCAGCAACATTCATTCTAGGGCTGTGGGCTTTCACTTGCCTGGGAACTTTCATCATAGCAAAAAAAGTGTTTCTCTCGGCCGGACGAGCATTTTAGGCCAAATATGCCAAACGTCCAGCAATAGCTCCCAAACCAAAGGAGCCACCACTGAAACACATAGCTGGCCTGAATCCTCCCCAGGGAGCACACAAGCAGCAACATTCATTCTAGGCCTGTGGGCTTTCACTTGCCTGGGATTTTTCATCATAGCAAAAAAAGTGTTTCTCTCGGCCGGACGAGCATTTTAGGCCAAACATGCCAAATGTCCAGCAATATCTGCCAAACCAAAGGAGCCAGCACTGAAACACATAGCTGGCCTGACACCTCCCCAGGGAGCACACAAGCAGCAACATTCATTCGAGGGCTGTGGGCTTTCACTTGCCAGGGAACTTTCATCATAGCAAAAAAAGTGTTTCTCTCGGCCGGACGAGCATTTTAGGCCAAACATGCCAAATGTCCAGCAATAGCTCCCAAACCAAAGGAGCCACAAATGAAACACATAGCTGGCCTGACACCTCCCCAGGGAGCACACAAGCAGCAACATTCATTATAGGGATGTGGTCTTTCACTTGCCTGGGAACCTTCATCATAGCAAAAAAAGTGTTTCTCTCGGCCAGACGAGCATTTTAGGCCAAACATGCCAAACGTCCAGAAATAGCTCCCAAACCAAAGGAGCCAGCACTGAAACACATAGCTTGCCTGAATCCTCCCCAGGGAGCACACAAGCAGCAACATTCATTCTAGGGCTGTGGGCTTTCACTTGCTTGGGAACTTTCATCATAGCAAATTAAGTGTTTCTCTCGGCCGGACGAGCATTTTAGGCCAAATATGCCAAACGTCCAGCAATAGCTCCCAAACCAAAGGAGCCAGCACTGAAACACATAGCTGGCCTGAATCCTCCCCAGGGAGCACACAAGCAGCAACATTCATTCTACGCCTGTGGGCTTTCACTTGCCTGGGAACCTTCATCATATCAAAAAAAGTGTTTCTCTCGGCCAGACGAGCATTTTAGACCAAATATGCCAAACGTCCAGCAATATCTGCCAAACCAAAGGAGCCAGCACTGAAACACATAGCTGGCCTGACACCTCCCCAGGGAGCACACAAGCAGCAACATTCATTATAGGGATGTGGTCTTTCACTTGCCTGGGAACCTTCATCATAGCAAAAAAAGTGTTTCTCTCGGCCAGACGAGCTATTTAAGACAAATATGTCAAACGTCCAGAAATAGCTCCCAAACCAAAGGAGCCAGCACTGAAACACATAGCTGGCCTGAATCCTCCCCAGGGAGCACACAAGCAGCAACATTCATTCTAGGGCTGTGGGCTTTCACTTGCCTGGGATCTTTCATCATAGCAAAAAAAGTGTTTCTCTCGACCGGACGAGCATTTTAGGCCAAATATGCCAAACGTCCAGCAATAGCTCCCAAACCAAAGGAGCCAGCACTGAAACACATAGCTGGCCTGAATCCTCCCCAGGGAGCACACAAGCAGCAACATTCATTCTAGGCCTGTGGGCTTTCACTTGCCTGGGAACTTTCATCATAGCAAAAAAAGTGTTTCTCTCGGCCGGACGAGCATTTTTGGCGAAATATATCAAACGTCCAGCAATAGCTCCCAAACCAAAGGAGCCAGCACTGAAACACATAGCTGGCCTGAATCCTCCCCAGGGAGCACACAAGCAGCAACATTCATTCTAGGCCTGTTTGCTTTCACTTGGCTGGGAACTTTCATCATATCAAAAAATGTGTTTCTCTCGGCCGGACGAGCATATTGGACCAAACATGCCAAACGTCCAGCAATAGCTCCCAAACCAAACCAGACAGCACTGAAACACATAGCTGGCCTGACACCTCCACAGGGAGCACACAAGCAGCAACATTCATTCTAGGGCTGTGGGCTTTCACTTGCCTGGGATTTTTCATCATAGCAAAAAAAGTGTTTCTCTCGGCCGGACGAGCATTTTAGGCCAAATATGCCAAACGTCCAGCAATATCTGCCAAACCAAAGGAGCCAGCACTGAAACACATAGCTGGCCTGACACCTCCCCAGGGAGCACACAAGCAGCAACATTCATTCGAGGGCTGTGGGCTTTCACTTGCCAGGGAACTTTCATCATAGCAAAAAAAGTGATTCTCTCGGCCGGACGAGCATTTTAGGCCAAATATGCCAAACGTCCAGCAATAGCTCCCAAACCAAAGGAGCCAGCACTGAAACACATAGCTGGCCTGACACCTCCCCAGGGAGCACACAAGCAGCAACATTCATTATAGGGATGTGGTCTTTCACTTGCCTGGGAAACTTCATCATAGCAAAAAAAGTGTTTCTCTCGGCCAGACGAGCATTTTAGGCCAAACATGCCAAACGTCCAGCAATAGCTCCCAAACCAAAGGAGCCAACACTGAAACACATAGCTTGCCTGAATCCTCCCCAGGGAGAACACAAGCAGCAACATTCATTCTAGGCCTGTGGGCTTTCACTTGCCTGGGAACCTTCATCATTGCAAAAAAAGTGTTTCTCTCGGCCGGACGAGCATTTTAGGCCAAACATGCCAAACGTCCAGCAATAGCTCCCAAACCAAAGGAGCCAGCACTGAAACACATAGCTTGCCTGAATCCTCCCCAGGGAGAACACAAGCAGCAACATTCATTCTAGGGATGTGGGCTTTCACTTGCCTGGGAACCTTCATCATATCAAAAAAAGTGTTTCTCTCGGCCGGACGAGCATTTTAAGACAAATATGTCAAACGTCCAGCAATAGCTCCCAAACCAAAGGAGCCAGCACTGAAACACATAGCTGGCCTAAATCCTCCCCAGGGAGCACACAAGCAGCAACATTCATTCTAGGGCTGTGGGCTTTCACTTGCCTGGGAACTTTCACCATATCAAAAAAAGTGTTTCTCTCGGCCGGACGAGCATTTTAGGCCAAACATGCCAAACGTCCAGCAATAGCTCCCGAACCAAAGGAGCCAGCACTGAAACACATAGCTGGCCTGAATCCTCCCCAAGGGAGCACACAAGCAGCAACATTCATTCTAGGGCTGTGGGCTTTCACTTACCTGGGAAACTTCATCATATCAAAAAAAGTGTTTCTCTCGGCCGGACGAGCATTTTAAGACAAATATGTCAAACGTCCAGCAATAGCTCCCAAACCAAAGGAGACAGCACTGAAACACATAGCTGGCCTGAATCCTCCCCAGGGAGCACACAAGCAGCAACATTCATTCTAGGGCTGTGGGCTTTCACTTGCCTGGGAACTTTCATCATAGCAAAAAAAGTGTTTCTCTCGGCCGGACGAGCATTTTAGGCCAAATATGCCAAACGTCCAGCAATAGCTCCCAAACCAAAGGAGCCACCACTGAAACACATAGCTGGCCTGAATCCTCCCCAGGGAGCACACAAGCAGCAACATTCATTCTAGGGTTGTGGGCTTTCACTTGCCTGGGATTTTTCATCATAGCAAAAAAAGTGTTTCTCTCGGCCGGACGAGCATTTTAGGCCAAACATGCCAAATGTCCAGCAATATCTGCCAAACCAAAGGAGCCAGCACTGAAACACATAGCTGGCCTGACACCTCCCCAGGGAGCACACAAGCAGCAACATTCATTCGAGGGCTGTGGGCTTTCACTTGCCAGGGAACTTTCATCATAGCAAAAAAAGTGTTTCTCTCGGCCGGACGAGCATTTTAGGCCAAACATGCCAAACGTCCAGCAATAGCTCCCAAACCAAAGGAGCCACAAATGAAACACATAGCTGGCCTGACACCTCCCCAGGGAGCACACAAGCAGCAACATTCATTATAGGGATGTGGTCTTTCACTTGCCTGGGAACTTTCATCATAGCAAAAAAAGTGTTTCTCTCGGCCGGACGAGCATTTTAGGCCAAACATGCCAAACGTCCAGCAATAGCTCCCAAACCAAAGGAGCCACAAATGAAACACATAGCTGGCCTGACACCTCCCCAGGGAGCACACAAGCAGCAACATTCATTATAGGGATGTGGTCTTTCACTTGCCTGGGAACTTTCATCATAGCAAAAAAAGTGTTTCTCTCGGCCAGACGAGCATTTTAGGCCAAACATGCCAAACGTCCAGAAATAGCTCCCAAACCAAAGGAGCCAGCACTGAAACACATAGCTTGCCTGAATCCTCCCCAGGGAGAACACAAGCAGCAACATTCATTCTAGGGCTGTGGGCTTTCACTTGCCTGGGAACTTTCATCATATCAAAAAAACTGTTTCTCTCGGCCGGACGAGCATATTGGACCAAACATGCCAAACGTCCAGCAATAGCTCCCAAACCATAGGAGCCAGCACTGAAACACATAGCTGGCCTGAATCCTCCCCAGGGAGCACACAAGCAGCAACATTCATTCTAGGGCTGTGGGCTTTCACTTGCCTGGGAACTTTCATCATAGCAAATTAAGTGTTTCTCTCGGCCGGACGAGCATTTTAGGCCAAATATGCCAAACGTCCAGCAATAGCTCCCAAACCAAAGGAGCCAGCACTGAAACACATAGCTGGCCTGAATCCTCCCCAGGGAGCACACAAGCAGCAACATTCATTCTACGCCTGTGGGCTTTCACTTGCCTGGGAACTTTCATCATAGCAAAAAAAGTGTTTCTCTCGGCCGAACGAGCATATTGGTCCAAACATGCCAAACGTCCAGCAATAGCTCCCAAACCAAAGGAGCCACAACTGAAACACATAGCTGGCCTGAATCCTCCCCAGGGAGCACACAAGCAGCAACATTCATTCTACGCCTGTGGGCTTTCACTTGCCTGGGAACCTTCATCATATCAAAAAAAGTGTTTCTCTCGGCCAGACGAGCATTTTAGACCAAATATGCCAAACGTCCAGCAATATCTGCCAAACCAAAGGAGCCAGCACTGAAACACATAGCTGGCCTGACACCTCCCCAGGGAGCACACAAGCAGCAACATTCATTATAGGGATGTGGTCTTTCACTTGCCTGGGAACCTTCATCATAGCAAAAAAAGTGTTTCTCTCGGCCAGACGAGCTATTTAAGACAAATATGTCAAACGTCCAGAAATAGCTCCCAAACCAAAGGAGCCAGCACTGAAACACATAGCTGGCCTGAATCCTCCCCAGGGAGCACACAAGCAGCAACATTCATTCTAGGGCTGTGGGCTTTCACTTGCCTGGGATCTTTCATCATAGCAAAAAAAGTGTTTCTCTCGACCGGACGAGCATTTTAGGCCAAATATGCCAAACGTCCAGCAATAGCTCCCAAACCAAAGGAGCCAGCACTGAAACACATAGCTGGCCTGAATCCTCCCCAGGGAGCACACAAGCAGCAACATTCATTCTAGGCCTGTGGGCTTTCACTTGCCTGGGAACTTTCATCATAGCAAAAAAAGTGTTTCTCTCGGCCGGACGAGCATTTTTGGCGAAATATATCAAACGTCCAGCAATAGCTCCCAAACCAAAGGAGCCAGCACTGAAACACATAGCTGGCCTGAATCCTCCCCAGGGAGCACACAAGCAGCAACATTCATTCTAGGCCTGTTTGCTTTCACTTGGCTGGGAACTTTCATCATATCAAAAAATGTGTTTCTCTCGGCCGGACGAGCATATTGGACCAAACATGCCAAACGTCCAGCAATAGCTCCCAAACCAAACCAGACAGCACTGAAACACATAGCTGGCCTGACACCTCCACAGGGAGCACACAAGCAGCAACATTCATTCTAGGGCTGTGGGCTTTCACTTGCCTGGGATTTTTCATCATAGCAAAAAAAGTGTTTCTCTCGGCCGGACGAGCATTTTAGGCCAAATATGCCAAACGTCCAGCAATATCTGCCAAACCAAAGGAGCCAGCACTGAAACACATAGCTGGCCTGACACCTCCCCAGGGAGCACACAAGCAGCAACATTCATTCGAGGGCTGTGGGCTTTCACTTGCCAGGGAACTTTCATCATAGCAAAAAAAGTGATTCTCTCGGCCGGACGAGCATTTTAGGCCAAATATGCCAAACGTCCAGCAATAGCTCCCAAACCAAAGGAGCCAGCACTGAAACACATAGCTGGCCTGACACCTCCCCAGGGAGCACACAAGCAGCAACATTCATTATAGGGATGTGGTCTTTCACTTGCCTGGGAAACTTCATCATAGCAAAAAAAGTGTTTCTCTCGGCCAGACGAGCATTTTAGGCCAAACATGCCAAACGTCCAGCAATAGCTCCCAAACCAAAGGAGCCAACACTGAAACACATAGCTTGCCTGAATCCTCCCCAGGGAGAACACAAGCAGCAACATTCATTCTAGGCCTGTGGGCTTTCACTTGCCTGGGAACCTTCATCATTGCAAAAAAAGTGTTTCTCTCGGCCGGACGAGCATTTTAGGCCAAACATGCCAAACGTCCAGCAATAGCTCCCAAACCAAAGGAGCCAGCACTGAAACACATAGCTTGCCTGAATCCTCCCCAGGGAGAACACAAGCAGCAACATTCATTCTAGGGATGTGGGCTTTCACTTGCCTGGGAACCTTCATCATATCAAAAAAAGTGTTTCTCTCGGCCGGACGAGCATTTTAAGACAAATATGTCAAACGTCCAGCAATAGCTCCCAAACCAAAGGAGCCAGCACTGAAACACATAGCTGGCCTAAATCCTCCCCAGGGAGCACACAAGCAGCAACATTCATTCTAGGGCTGTGGGCTTTCACTTGCCTGGGAACTTTCACCATATCAAAAAAAGTGTTTCTCTCGGCCGGACGAGCATTTTAGGCCAAACATGCCAAACGTCCAGCAATAGCTCCCGAACCAAAGGAGCCAGCACTGAAACACATAGCTGGCCTGAATCCTCCCCAAGGGAGCACACAAGCAGCAACATTCATTCTAGGGCTGTGGGCTTTCACTTACCTGGGAAACTTCATCATATCAAAAAAAGTGTTTCTCTCGGCCGGACGAGCATTTTAAGACAAATATGTCAAACGTCCAGCAATAGCTCCCAAACCAAAGGAGACAGCACTGAAACACATAGCTGGCCTGAATCCTCCCCAGGGAGCACACAAGCAGCAACATTCATTCTAGGGCTGTGGGCTTTCACTTGCCTGGGAACTTTCATCATAGCAAAAAAAGTGTTTCTCTCGGCCGGACGAGCATTTTAGGCCAAATATGCCAAACGTCCAGCAATAGCTCCCAAACCAAAGGAGCCACCACTGAAACACATAGCTGGCCTGAATCCTCCCCAGGGAGCACACAAGCAGCAACATTCATTCTAGGGTTGTGGGCTTTCACTTGCCTGGGATTTTTCATCATAGCAAAAAAAGTGTTTCTCTCGGCCGGACGAGCATTTTAGGCCAAACATGCCAAATGTCCAGCAATATCTGCCAAACCAAAGGAGCCAGCACTGAAACACATAGCTGGCCTGACACCTCCCCAGGGAGCACACAAGCAGCAACATTCATTCGAGGGCTGTGGGCTTTCACTTGCCAGGGAACTTTCATCATAGCAAAAAAAGTGTTTCTCTCGGCCGGACGAGCATTTTAGGCCAAACATGCCAAACGTCCAGCAATAGCTCCCAAACCAAAGGAGCCACAAATGAAACACATAGCTGGCCTGACACCTCCCCAGGGAGCACACAAGCAGCAACATTCATTATAGGGATGTGGTCTTTCACTTGCCTGGGAACTTTCATCATAGCAAAAAAAGTGTTTCTCTCGGCCGGACGAGCATTTTAGGCCAAACATGCCAAACGTCCAGCAATAGCTCCCAAACCAAAGGAGCCACAAATGAAACACATAGCTGGCCTGACACCTCCCCAGGGAGCACACAAGCAGCAACATTCATTATAGGGATGTGGTCTTTCACTTGCCTGGGAACTTTCATCATAGCAAAAAAAGTGTTTCTCTCGGCCAGACGAGCATTTTAGGCCAAACATGCCAAACGTCCAGAAATAGCTCCCAAACCAAAGGAGCCAGCACTGAAACACATAGCTTGCCTGAATCCTCCCCAGGGAGAACACAAGCAGCAACATTCATTCTAGGGCTGTGGGCTTTCACTTGCCTGGGAACTTTCATCATATCAAAAAAACTGTTTCTCTCGGCCGGACGAGCATATTGGACCAAACATGCCAAACGTCCAGCAATAGCTCCCAAACCATAGGAGCCAGCACTGAAACACATAGCTGGCCTGAATCCTCCCCAGGGAGCACACAAGCAGCAACATTCATTCTAGGGCTGTGGGCTTTCACTTGCCTGGGAACTTTCATCATAGCAAATTAAGTGTTTCTCTCGGCCGGACGAGCATTTTAGGCCAAATATGCCAAACGTCCAGCAATAGCTCCCAAACCAAAGGAGCCAGCACTGAAACACATAGCTGGCCTGAATCCTCCCCAGGGAGCACACAAGCAGCAACATTCATTCTACGCCTGTGGGCTTTCACTTGCCTGGGAACTTTCATCATAGCAAAAAAAGTGTTTCTCTCGGCCGAACGAGCATATTGGTCCAAACATGCCAAACGTCCAGCAATAGCTCCCAAACCAAAGGAGCCACAACTGAAACACATAGCTGGCCTGAATCCTCCCCAGGGAGCACACAAGCAGCAACATTCATTCTACGCCTGTGGGCTTTCACTTGCCTGGGAAACTTCATCATATCAAAAAAAGTGTTTCTCTCGGCCAGACGAGCATTTTAGGCCAAATATGCCAAACGTCCAGCAATATCTGCCAAACCAAAGGAGCCAGCACTGAAACACATAGCTGGCCTGACACCTCCCCAGGGAGCACACAAGCAGCAACATTCATTATAGGGATGTGGTCTTTCACTTGCCTGGGAACCTTCATCATAGCAAAAAAAGTGTTTCTCTCGGCCAGACGAGCATTTTAGGCCAAACATGCCAAACGTCCAGAAATAGCTCCCAAACCAAAGGAGCCAGCACTGAAACACATAGCTTGCCTGAATCCTCCCCAGGGAGCACACAAGCAGCAACATTCATTCTAGGCCTGTGGGCTTTCACTTGCCTGGGATCTTTCATCATATCAAAAATAGTGTTTCTCTCGGCCAGACGAGCATTTTAGGCCAAACACGCCAAACGTCCAGCAATAGCTCCCAAACCAAAGGAGCCAGCACTGAAACACATAGCTGGCCTGAAACATCCCCAGAGAGCACACAAGCAGCAACATTCATTCTAGGGCTGTGGGCTTTCACTTGCCTGGGAACTTTCACCATAAAAAAAAAAGTGTATATCTCGGCCGGACGAGCATTTTAGGCCAAACATGCCAAACGTCCAGCAATAGCTCCCAAACCAAAGGAGCCAGCACTGAAACACATAGCTGGCCTGTATCCTCCCCAGGGAGCACACAAGCAGCAACATTCATTCTAGGGCTGTGGGCTTTCACTTGCCTGGGAACCTTCATCATATCAAAAAAAGTGTTTCTCTCGGCCGGACGAGCATTTTAAGACAAATATGTCAAACGTCCAGCAATAGCTCCCAAACCAAAGGAGCCAGCAATGAAACACATAGCTGGCCTGAATCCTCCCCAGGGAGCACACAAGCAGCAACATTCATTCTAGGGCTGTGGGCTTTCACTTGCCTGGGAACTTTCATCATAGCAAATTAAGTGTATCTCTCGGCCGGACGAGCATTTTAGGCCAAATATGCCAAACGTCCAGCAATAGCTCCCAAACCAAAGGAGCCACAACTGAAACACATAGCTGGCCTGAATCCTCCCCAGGGAGCACACAAGCAGCAACATTCATTCTACGCCTGAGTGCTTTCACTTGCCTGGGAACTTTCATCATATCAAAAAATGTGTTTCTCTCGGCCGGACGAGCATATTGGACCAAACATGCCAAACGTCCAGCAATAGCTCCCAAACCAAAGCAGACAGCACTGAAACAAATAGCTGGCCTGAATCCTCCCCAGGGAGCACACAAGCAGCAACATTCATTCTAGGGCTGTGGGCTTTCACTTGCCTGGGATTTTTCATCATAGCAAAAAAAGTGTTTCTCTCGGCCGGAAGAGCATTTTAGGCCAAACATGCCAAATGTCCAGCAATATCTGCCAAACCAAAGGAGCCAGCACTGAAACACATAGCTGGCCTGACACCTCCCCAGGGAGCACACAAGCAGCAACATTCATTCGAGGGCTGTGGGCTTTCACTTGCCAGGGAACTTTCATCATAGCAAAAAAAGTGATTCTCTCGGCCGGACGAGCATTTTAGGCCAAATATGCCAAACGTCCAGCAATAGCTCGCAAACCAAAGGAGCCACAACTGAAACACATTGCTGGCCTGAAACATCCCCAGGGAGCACACAAGCAGCAACATTCATTCTGGGGCTGTGGGCTTTCACTTGCCAGGGAACTTTCATCATAGCAAAAAAAGTGTTTCTCTCGGCCGGACGAGCATTTTTGGCGAAATATGTCAAACGTCCAGCAATAGCTCCCAAACCAAAGGAGCCAGCACTGAAACACATAGCTGGCCTGAATCCTCCCCAGGGAGCACACAAGCAGCAACATTCATTCTAGGCCTGTGGGCTTTCACTTGCCTGGGAACTTTCATCATAGCAAAAAAAGTGTTTCTCTCGGCCGGACGAGGATTTTTGGCGAAATATGTCAAACGTCCAGCAATAGCTCCCAAACCAAAGGAGCCAGCACTGAAACACATAGCTGGCCTGAATCCTCCCCAGGGAGCACACAAGCAGCAACATTCATTCTAGGCCTGTTTGCTTTCACTTGCCTGGGATCTTTCATCATAGCAAAAATAGTGTTTCTCTCGGCCAGACGAGCATTTTAGGCCAAACACGCCAAACGTCCAGCAATAGCTCCCAAACCAAAGGAGCCAGCACTGAAACACATAGCTGGCCTGAATCCTCCCCAGGGAGCACACAAGCAGCAACATTCATTCTAGGCCTGTGGGCTTTCACTTGCCTGGGAACTTTCATCATAGCAAAAAAAGTGTTTCTCTCGGCCGGACGAGCATTTTTGGCGAAATATATCAAACGTCCAGCAATAGCTCCCAAACCAAAGGAGCCAGCACTGAAACACATAGCTGGCCTGACACCTCCCCAGGGAGCACACAAGCAGCAACATTCATTCGAGGGCTGTGGGCTTTCACTTGCCAGGGAAACTTCATCATAGCAAAAAAAGTGTTTCTCTCGGCCAGACGAGCATTTTAGGCCAAACATGCCAAACGTCCAGCAATAGCTCCCAAACCAAAGGAGCCAGCACTGAAACACATAGCTTGCCTGAGTCCTCCCCAGGGAGAACACAAGCAGCAACATTCATTCTAGGGCTGTGGGCTTTCACTTGCCTGGGAACTTTCATCTTAGCAAATTAAGTGTATCTCTCGGCCGGACGAGCATTTTAGGCCAAATATGCCAAACGTCCAGCAATAGCTCCCAAACCAAAGGAGCCACAACTGAAACACATAGCTGGCCTGAATCCTCCCCAGGGAGCACACAAGCAGCAACATTCATTCTAGGGCTGTGGGCTTTCACTTGCCTGGGAACTTTCACCATATCAAAAAAAGTGTTTCTCTCGGCCGGACGAGCATTTTAGGCCAAACATGCCAAACGTCCAGCAATAGCTCCCAAACCAAAGGAGCCACCACTGAAACACATAGCTGGCCTGACACCTCCCCAGGGAGCACACAAGCAGCAACATTCATTCGAGGGCTGTGGGCTTTCACTTGCCAGGGAACTTTCATCATAGCAAAAAAAGTGTTTCTCTCGGCCGGACGAGCATTTTAGGCCAAACATGCCAAACGTCCAGCAATAGCTGCCAAACCAAAGGAGCCACAAATGAAACACATAGCTGGCCTGACACCTCCCCAGGGAGCACACAAGCAGCAACATTCATTATAGGGATGTGGTCTTTCACTTGCCTGGGAACCTTCATCATAGCAAAAAAAGTGTTTCTCTCGGCCGGACGAGCATTTTAGGCCAAACATGCCAAATGTCCAGCAATATCTGCCAAACCAAAGGAGCCAGCACTGAAACACATAGCTGGCCTGACACCTCCCCAGGGAGCACACAAGCAGCAACATTCATTCGAGGGCTGTGGGCTTTCACTTGCCAGGGAACTTTCATCATAGCAAAAAAAGTGTTTCTCTCGGCCGGACGAGCATTTTAGGCCAAACATGCCAAACGTCCAGCAATAGCTGCCAAACCAAAGGAGCCACAAATGAAACACATAGCTGGCCTGACACCTCCCCAGGGAGCACACAAGCAGCAACATTCATTATAGGGATGTGGTCTTTCACTTGCCTGGGAACCTTCATCATAGCAAAAAAAGTGTTTCTCTCGGCCAGACGAGCATTTTAGGCCAAACATGCCAAACGTCCAGAAATAGCTCCCAAACCAAAGGAGCCAGCACTGAAACACATAGCTTGCCTGAATCCTCCCCAGGGAGAACACAAGCAGCAACATTCATTCTAGGGCTGTGGGCTTTCACTTGCCTGGGAACTTTCATCATAGCAAAAAAACTGTTTCTCTCGGCCGGACGAGCATATTGGACCAAACATGCCAAACGTCCAGCAATAGCTCCCAAACCATAGGAGCCAGCACTGAAACACATAGCTGGCCTGAATCCTCCCCAGGGAGCACACAAGCAGCAACATTCATTCTAGGGCTGTGGGCTTTCACTTGCCTGGGAACTTTCATCATAGCAAATTAAGTGTTTCTCTCGGCCGGACGAGCATTTTAGGCCAAATATGCCAAACGTCCAGCAATAGCTCCCAAACCAAAGGAGCCAGCACTGAAACACATAGCTGGCCTGAATCCTCCCCAGGGAGCACACAAGCAGCAACATTCATTCTACGCCTGTGCGCTTTCACTTGCCTGGGAACTTTCATCATAGCAAAAAAAGTGTTTCTCTCGGCCGAACGAGCATATTGGTCCAAACATGCCAAACGTCCAGCAATAGCTCCCAAACCAAAGGAGCCACAACTGAAACACATAGCTGGCCTGAATCCTCCCCAGGGAGCACACAAGCAGCAACATTCATTCTACGCCTGTGGGCTTTCACTTGCCTGGGAACCTTCATCATATCAAAAAAAGTGTTTCTCTCGGCCAGACGAGCATTTTAGGCCAAATATGCCAAACGTCCAGCAATATCTGCCAAACCAAAGGAGCCAGCACTGAAACACATAGCTGGCCTGACACCTCCCCAGGGAGCACACAAGCAGCAATATTCATTCTAGGGCTGTGGGCTTTCACTTGCCTGGGAACTTTCACCATAACAAAAATAGTGTATCTCTCGGCCGGACGAGCATTTTAGGCCAAACATGCCAAACGTCCAGCAATAGCTCCCAAACCAAAGGAGCCAGCACTGAAACACATAGCTGGCCTGTATCCTCCCCAGGGAGCACACAAGCAGCAACATTCATTCTAGGGCTGTGGGCTTTCACTTGCCTGGGAACCTTCATCATATCAAAAAAAGTGTTTCTCTCGGCCGGACGAGCATTTTAAGACAAATATGTCAAACGTCCAGCAATAGCTCCCAAACCAAAGGAGCCAGCACTGAAACACATAGCTGGCCTGAATCCTCCCCAGGGAGCACACAAGCAGCAACATTCATTCTAGGGCTGTGGGCTTTCACTTGCCTGGGATCTTTCATCATAGCAAATTAAGTGTTTCTCTCGACCGGACGAGCATTTTAGGCCAAATATGCCAAACGTCCAGCAATAGCTCCCAAACCAAAGGAGCCAGCACTGAAACACATAGCTGGCCTGAATCCTCCCCAGGGAGCACACAAGCAGCAACATTCATTCTAGGGTTGTGGGCTTTCACTTGCCTGGGATTTTTCATCATAGCAAAAAAAGTGTTTCTCTCGGCCGGACGAGCATTTTAGGCCAAACATGCCAAATGTCCAGCAATATCTGCCAAACCAAAGGAGCCAGCACTGAAACACATAGCTGGCCTGACACCTCCCCAGGGAGCACACAAGCAGCAACATTCATTCGAGGGCTGTGGGCTTTCACTTGCCAGGGAACTTTCATCATAGCAAAAAAAGTGTTTCTCTCGGCCGGACGAGCATTTTAGGCCAAACATGCCAAACGTCCAGCAATAGCTGCCAAACCAAAGGAGCCACAAATGAAACACATAGCTGGCCTGACACCTCCCCAGGGAGCACACAAGCAGCAACATTCATTATAGGGATGTGGTCTTTCACTTGCCTGGGAACCTTCATCATAGCAAAAAAAGTGTTTCTCTCGGCCAGACGAGCATTTTAGGCCAAACATGCCAAACGTCCAGAAATAGCTCCCAAACCAAAGGAGCCAGCACTGAAACACATAGCTTGCCTGAATCCTCCCCAGGGAGAACACAAGCAGCAACATTCATTCTAGGGCTGTGGGCTTTCACTTGCCTGGGAACTTTCATCATAGCAAAAAAACTGTTTCTCTCGGCCGGACGAGCATATTGGACCAAACATGCCAAACGTCCAGCAATAGCTCCCAAACCATAGGAGCCAGCACTGAAACACATAGCTGGCCTGAATCCTCCCCAGGGAGCACACAAGCAGCAACATTCATTCTAGGGCTGTGGGCTTTCACTTGCCTGGGAACTTTCATCATAGCAAATTAAGTGTTTCTCTCGGCCGGACGAGCATTTTAGGCCAAATATGCCAAACGTCCAGCAATAGCTCCCAAACCAAAGGAGCCAGCACTGAAACACATAGCTGGCCTGAATCCTCCCCAGGGAGCACACAAGCAGCAACATTCATTCTACGCCTGTGGGCTTTCACTTGCCTGGGAACTTTCATCATAGCAAAAAAAGTGTTTCTCTCGGCCGAACGAGCATATTGGTCCAAACATGCCAAACGTCCAGCAATAGCTCCCAAACCAAAGGAGCCACAACTGAAACACATAGCTGGCCTGAATCCTCCCCAGGGAGCACACAAGCAGCAACATTCATTCTACGCCTGTGGGCTTTCACTTGCCTGGGAACCTTCATCATATCAAAAAAAGTGTTTCTCTCGGCCAGACGAGCATTTTAGGCCAAATATGCCAAACGTCCAGCAATATCTGCCAAACCAAAGGAGCCAGCACTGAAACACATAGCTGGCCTGACACCTCCCCAGGGAGCACACAAGCAGCAACATTCATTATAGGGATGTGGTCTTTCACTTGCCTGGGAACCTTCATCATAGCAAAAAAAGTGTTTCTCTCGGCCAGACGAGCATTTTAGGCCAAACATGCCAAACGTCCAGAAATAGCTCCCAAACCAAAGGAGCCAGCACTGAAACACATAGCTTGCCTGAATCCTCCCCAGGGAGCACACAAGCAGCAACATTCATTCTAGGGCTGTGGGCTTTCACTTGCCTGGGAACTTTCACCATAACAAAAAAAGTGTATATCTCGGCCGGACGAGCATTTTAGGCCAAACATGCCAAACGTCCAGCAATAGCTCCCAAACCAAAGGAGCCAGCACTGAAACACATAGCTGGCCTGTATCCTCCCCAGGGAGCACACAAGCAGCAACATTCATTCTAGGGCTGTGTGCTTTCACTTGCCTGGGAACTTTCATCATATCAAAAAATGTGTTTCTCTCGGCCGGACGAGCATATTGGACCAAACATGCCAAACGTCCAGCAATAGCTCCCAAACCAAACCAGACAGCACTGAAACAAATAGCTGGCCTGAATCCTCCCCAGGGAGCACACAAGCAGCAACATTCATTCTAGGGCTGTGGGCTTTCACTTGCCTGGGATTTTTCATCATAGCAAAAAAAGTGTTTCTCTCGGCCGGAAGAGCATTTTAGGCCAAACATGCCAAATGTCCAGCAATATCTGCCAAACCAAAGGAGCCAGCACTGAAACACATAGCTGGCCTGACACCTCCCCAGGGAGCACACAAGCAGCAACATTCATTCGAGGGCTGTGGGCTTTCACTTGCCAGGGAACTTTCATCATATCAAAAAAAGTGATTCTCTCGGCCGGACGAGCATTTTAGGCCAAATATGCCAAACGTCCAGCAATAGCTCCCAAACCAAAGGAGCCAGCACTGAAACACATAGCTGGCCTGACACCTCCCCAGGGAGAACACAAGCAGCAACATTCATTCTAGGCCTGTGGGCTTTCACTTGCCTGGGAACCTCCATCATATCAAAAAAAGTGTTTCTCTCGGCCAGACAAGCATTTTAGGCGAAACATGCCAAACGTCCAGCAATAGCTCCCAAACCAAAGGAGCCAGCAATGAAACACATAGCTGGCCTGAATCCTCCCCAGGGAGCCCACAAGCAGCAACTTTCATTCTGGGGCTGTGGGCTTTCACTTGCCTGGGAACTTTCACCATATCAAAAAAAGTGTTTCTATCGGCCGGACGAGCATTTTAGGCCAAACATGCCAAACGTCCAGCAATAGCTGCCGAACCATAGGAAACAGCACTGAAACACATACCTGGCCTGAATCCTCCCCAGGGAGCACACAAGCAGCAACATTCATTCTAGGCCTGTGGGCTTTCACTTGCCTGGGAACCTTCATCATATCAAAAAAAGTGTTTCTCTCGGCCAGACGAGCATTTTAGGCCAAACATGCCAAACGTCCAGCAATAGCTCCCAAACCAAAGGAGCCAGCACTGAAACACATAGCTGGCCTGAATCCTCCCCAGGGAGAACACAAGCAGCAACTTTCATTCTAGGGCTGTGGGCTTTCACTTGCCTGGGAACTTTCACCATATCAAAAAAAGTGTTTCTCTCGGCCGGACGAGCATTTTAGGCCAAACATGCCAAACGTCCAGCAATAGCTCCCGAACCAAAGGAGCCAGCACTGAAACACATAGCTGGCCTGAATCCTCCCCAGGGAGCACACAAGCAGCAACATTCATTCTAGGGCTGTGGGCTTTCACTTACCTGGGAAACTTCATCATATCAAAAAAAGTGTTTCTCTCGGCCGGACGAGCATTTTAAGGCAAATATGTCAAACGTCCAGCAATAGCTCCCAAACCAAAGGAGACAGCACTGAAACACATAGCTGGCCTGAATCCTCCCCAGGGAGCACACAAGCAGCAACATTCATTCTAGGGCTGTGGGCTTTCACTTGCCTGGGAACTTTCATCATAGCAAAAAAAGTGTTTCTCTCGGCCGGACGAGCATTTTAGGCCAAATATGCCAAACGTCCAGCAATAGCTCCCAAACCAAAGGAGCCAGCACTGAAACACATAGCTGGCCTGAATCCTCCCCAGGGAGCACACAAGCAGCAACATTCATTCTAGGCCTGTGGGCTTTCACTTGCCTGGGATTTTTCATCATAGCAAAAAAAGTGTTTCTCTCGGCCGGACGAGCATTTTAGGCCAAACATGCCAAATGTCCAGCAATATCTGCCAAACCAAAGGAGCCAGCACTGAAACACATAGCTGGCCTGACACCTCCCCAGGGAGCACACAAGCAGCAACATTCATTCGAGGGCTGTGGGCTTTCACTTGCCAGGGAACTTTCATCATAGCAAAAAAAGTGTTTCTCTCGGCCGGACGAGCATTTTAGGCCAAACATGCCAAATGTCCAGCAATAGCTCCCAAACCAAAGGAGCCACAAATGAAACACATAGCTGGCCTGACACCTCCCCAGGGAGCACACAAGCAGCAACATTCATTATAGGGATGTGGTCTTTCACTTGCCTGGGAACCTTCATCATAGCAAAAAAAGTGTTTCTCTCGGCCAGACGAGCATTTTAGGCCAAACATGCCAAACGTCCAGAAATAGCTCCCAAACCAAAGGAGCCAGCACTGAAACACATAGCTTGCCTGAATCCTCCCCAGGGAGCACACAAGCAGCAACATTCATTCTAGGGCTGTGGGCTTTCACTTGCCTGGGAACTTTCATCATAGCAAATTAAGTGTTTCTCTCGGCCGGACGAGCATTTTAGGCCAAATATGCCAAACGTCCAGCAATAGCTCCCAAACCAAAGGAGCCAGCACTGAAACACATAGCTGGCCTGAATCCTCCCCAGGGAGCACACAAGCAGCAACATTCATTCTACGCCTGTGGGCTTTCACTTGCCTGGGAACTTTCATCATAGCAAAAAAAGTGTTTCTCTCGGCCGAACGAGCATATTGGACCAAACATGCCAAACGTCCAGAAATAGCTCCCAAACCAAAGGAGCCACAACTGAAACACATAGCTGGCCTGAATCCTCCCCAGGGAGCACACAAGCAGCAACATTCATTCTACGCCTGTGGGCTTTCACTTGCCTGGGAACCTTCATCATATCAAAAAAAGTGTTTCTCTCGGCCAGACGAGCATTTTAGACCAAATATGCCAAACGTCCAGCAATATCTGCCAAACCAAAGGAGCCAGCACTGAAACACATAGCTGGCCTGACACCTCCCCAGGGAGCACACAAGCAGCAACATTCATTATAGGGATGTGGTCTTTCACTTGCCTGGGAACCTTCATCATAGCAAAAAAAGTGTTTCTCTCGGCCAGACGAGCTATTTAAGACAAATATGTCAAACGTCCAGAAATAGCTCCCAAACCAAAGGAGCCAGCACTGAAACACATAGCTGGCCTGAATCCTCCCCAGGGAGCACACAAGCAGCAACATTCATTCTAGGGCTGTGGGCTTTCACTTGCCTGGGATCTTTCATCATAGCAAAAAAAGTGTTTCTCTCGACCGGACGAGCATTTTAGGCCAAATATGCCAAACGTCCAGCAATAGCTCCCAAACCAAAGGAGCCAGCACTGAAACACATAGCTGGCCTGAATCCTCCCCAGGGAGCACACAAGCAGCAACATTCATTCTAGGCCTGTGGGCTTTCACTTGCCTGGGAACTTTCATCATAGCAAAAAAAGTGTTTCTCTCGGCCGGACGAGCATTTTTGGCGAAATATATCAAACGTCCAGCAATAGCTCCCAAACCAAAGGAGCCAGCACTGAAACACATAGCTGGCCTGAATCCTCCCCAGGGAGCACACAAGCAGCAACATTCATTCTAGGCCTGTTTGCTTTCACTTGGCTGGGAACTTTCATCATATCAAAAAATGTGTTTCTCTCGGCCGGACGAGCATATTGGACCAAACATGCCAAACGTCCAGCAATAGCTCCCAAACCAAACCAGACAGCACTGAAACACATAGCTGGCCTGACACCTCCACAGGGAGCACACAAGCAGCAACATTCATTCTAGGGCTGTGGGCTTTCACTTGCCTGGGATTTTTCATCATAGCAAAAAAAGTGTTTCTCTCGGCCGGACGAGCATTTTAGGCCAAATATGCCAAACGTCCAGCAATATCTGCCAAACCAAAGGAGCCAGCACTGAAACACATAGCTGGCCTGACACCTCCCCAGGGAGCACACAAGCAGCAACATTCATTCGAGGGCTGTGGGCTTTCACTTGCCAGGGAACTTTCATCATAGCAAAAAAAGTGATTCTCTCGGCCGGACGAGCATTTTAGGCCAAATATGCCAAACGTCCAGCAATAGCTCCCAAACCAAAGGAGCCAGCACTGAAACACATAGCTGGCCTGACACCTCCCCAGGGAGCACACAAGCAGCAACATTCATTATAGGGATGTGGTCTTTCACTTGCCTGGGAAACTTCATCATAGCAAAAAAAGTGTTTCTCTCGGCCAGACGAGCATTTTAGGCCAAACATGCCAAACGTCCAGCAATAGCTCCCAAACCAAAGGAGCCAACACTGAAACACATAGCTTGCCTGAATCCTCCCCAGGGAGAACACAAGCAGCAACATTCATTCTAGGCCTGTGGGCTTTCACTTGCCTGGGAACCTTCATCATTGCAAAAAAAGTGTTTCTCTCGGCCGGACGAGCATTTTAGGCCAAACATGCCAAACGTCCAGCAATAGCTCCCAAACCAAAGGAGCCAGCACTGAAACACATAGCTTGCCTGAATCCTCCCCAGGGAGAACACAAGCAGCAACATTCATTCTAGGGATGTGGGCTTTCACTTGCCTGGGAACCTTCATCATATCAAAAAAAGTGTTTCTCTCGGCCGGACGAGCATTTTAAGACAAATATGTCAAACGTCCAGCAATAGCTCCCAAACCAAAGGAGCCAGCACTGAAACACATAGCTGGCCTAAATCCTCCCCAGGGAGCACACAAGCAGCAACATTCATTCTAGGGCTGTGGGCTTTCACTTGCCTGGGAACTTTCACCATATCAAAAAAAGTGTTTCTCTCGGCCGGACGAGCATTTTAGGCCAAACATGCCAAACGTCCAGCAATAGCTCCCGAACCAAAGGAGCCAGCACTGAAACACATAGCTGGCCTGAATCCTCCCCAAGGGAGCACACAAGCAGCAACATTCATTCTAGGGCTGTGGGCTTTCACTTACCTGGGAAACTTCATCATATCAAAAAAAGTGTTTCTCTCGGCCGGACGAGCATTTTAAGACAAATATGTCAAACGTCCAGCAATAGCTCCCAAACCAAAGGAGACAGCACTGAAACACATAGCTGGCCTGAATCCTCCCCAGGGAGCACACAAGCAGCAACATTCATTCTAGGGCTGTGGGCTTTCACTTGCCTGGGAACTTTCATCATAGCAAAAAAAGTGTTTCTCTCGGCCGGACGAGCATTTTAGGCCAAATATGCCAAACGTCCAGCAATAGCTCCCAAACCAAAGGAGCCACCACTGAAACACATAGCTGGCCTGAATCCTCCCCAGGGAGCACACAAGCAGCAACATTCATTCTAGGGTTGTGGGCTTTCACTTGCCTGGGATTTTTCATCATAGCAAAAAAAGTGTTTCTCTCGGCCGGACGAGCATTTTAGGCCAAACATGCCAAATGTCCAGCAATATCTGCCAAACCAAAGGAGCCAGCACTGAAACACATAGCTGGCCTGACACCTCCCCAGGGAGCACACAAGCAGCAACATTCATTCGAGGGCTGTGGGCTTTCACTTGCCAGGGAACTTTCATCATAGCAAAAAAAGTGTTTCTCTCGGCCGGACGAGCATTTTAGGCCAAACATGCCAAACGTCCAGCAATAGCTCCCAAACCAAAGGAGCCACAAATGAAACACATAGCTGGCCTGACACCTCCCCAGGGAGCACACAAGCAGCAACATTCATTATAGGGATGTGGTCTTTCACTTGCCTGGGAACTTTCATCATAGCAAAAAAAGTGTTTCTCTCGGCCGGACGAGCATTTTAGGCCAAACATGCCAAACGTCCAGCAATAGCTCCCAAACCAAAGGAGCCACAAATGAAACACATAGCTGGCCTGACACCTCCCCAGGGAGCACACAAGCAGCAACATTCATTATAGGGATGTGGTCTTTCACTTGCCTGGGAACTTTCATCATAGCAAAAAAAGTGTTTCTCTCGGCCAGACGAGCATTTTAGGCCAAACATGCCAAACGTCCAGAAATAGCTCCCAAACCAAAGGAGCCAGCACTGAAACACATAGCTTGCCTGAATCCTCCCCAGGGAGAACACAAGCAGCAACATTCATTCTAGGGCTGTGGGCTTTCACTTGCCTGGGAACTTTCATCATATCAAAAAAACTGTTTCTCTCGGCCGGACGAGCATATTGGACCAAACATGCCAAACGTCCAGCAATAGCTCCCAAACCATAGGAGCCAGCACTGAAACACATAGCTGGCCTGAATCCTCCCCAGGGAGCACACAAGCAGCAACATTCATTCTAGGGCTGTGGGCTTTCACTTGCCTGGGAACTTTCATCATAGCAAATTAAGTGTTTCTCTCGGCCGGACGAGCATTTTAGGCCAAATATGCCAAACGTCCAGCAATAGCTCCCAAACCAAAGGAGCCAGCACTGAAACACATAGCTGGCCTGAATCCTCCCCAGGGAGCACACAAGCAGCAACATTCATTCTACGCCTGTGGGCTTTCACTTGCCTGGGAACTTTCATCATAGCAAAAAAAGTGTTTCTCTCGGCCGAACGAGCATATTGGTCCAAACATGCCAAACGTCCAGCAATAGCTCCCAAACCAAAGGAGCCACAACTGAAACACATAGCTGGCCTGAATCCTCCCCAGGGAGCACACAAGCAGCAACATTCATTCTACGCCTGTGGGCTTTCACTTGCCTGGGAAACTTCATCATATCAAAAAAAGTGTTTCTCTCGGCCAGACGAGCATTTTAGGCCAAATATGCCAAACGTCCAGCAATATCTGCCAAACCAAAGGAGCCAGCACTGAAACACATAGCTGGCCTGACACCTCCCCAGGGAGCACACAAGCAGCAACATTCATTATAGGGATGTGGTCTTTCACTTGCCTGGGAACCTTCATCATAGCAAAAAAAGTGTTTCTCTCGGCCAGACGAGCATTTTAGGCCAAACATGCCAAACGTCCAGAAATAGCTCCCAAACCAAAGGAGCCAGCACTGAAACACATAGCTTGCCTGAATCCTCCCCAGGGAGCACACAAGCAGCAACATTCATTCTAGGCCTGTGGGCTTTCACTTGCCTGGGATCTTTCATCATATCAAAAATAGTGTTTCTCTCGGCCAGACGAGCATTTTAGGCCAAACACGCCAAACGTCCAGCAATAGCTCCCAAACCAAAGGAGCCAGCACTGAAACACATAGCTGGCCTGAAACATCCCCAGAGAGCACACAAGCAGCAACATTCATTCTAGGGCTGTGGGCTTTCACTTGCCTGGGAACTTTCACCATAAAAAAAAAAGTGTATATCTCGGCCGGACGAGCATTTTAGGCCAAACATGCCAAACGTCCAGCAATAGCTCCCAAACCAAAGGAGCCAGCACTGAAACACATAGCTGGCCTGTATCCTCCCCAGGGAGCACACAAGCAGCAACATTCATTCTAGGGCTGTGGGCTTTCACTTGCCTGGGAACCTTCATCATATCAAAAAAAGTGTTTCTCTCGGCCGGACGAGCATTTTAAGACAAATATGTCAAACGTCCAGCAATAGCTCCCAAACCAAAGGAGCCAGCAATGAAACACATAGCTGGCCTGAATCCTCCCCAGGGAGCACACAAGCAGCAACATTCATTCTAGGGCTGTGGGCTTTCACTTGCCTGGGAACTTTCATCATAGCAAATTAAGTGTATCTCTCGGCCGGACGAGCATTTTAGGCCAAATATGCCAAACGTCCAGCAATAGCTCCCAAACCAAAGGAGCCACAACTGAAACACATAGCTGGCCTGAATCCTCCCCAGGGAGCACACAAGCAGCAACATTCATTCTACGCCTGAGTGCTTTCACTTGCCTGGGAACTTTCATCATATCAAAAAATGTGTTTCTCTCGGCCGGACGAGCATATTGGACCAAACATGCCAAACGTCCAGCAATAGCTCCCAAACCAAAGCAGACAGCACTGAAACAAATAGCTGGCCTGAATCCTCCCCAGGGAGCACACAAGCAGCAACATTCATTCTAGGGCTGTGGGCTTTCACTTGCCTGGGATTTTTCATCATAGCAAAAAAAGTGTTTCTCTCGGCCGGAAGAGCATTTTAGGCCAAACATGCCAAATGTCCAGCAATATCTGCCAAACCAAAGGAGCCAGCACTGAAACACATAGCTGGCCTGACACCTCCCCAGGGAGCACACAAGCAGCAACATTCATTCGAGGGCTGTGGGCTTTCACTTGCCAGGGAACTTTCATCATAGCAAAAAAAGTGATTCTCTCGGCCGGACGAGCATTTTAGGCCAAATATGCCAAACGTCCAGCAATAGCTCCCAAACCAAAGGAGCCAGCACTGAAACACATAGCTGGCCTGACACCTCCCCAGGGAGAACACAAGCAGCAACATTCATTCTAGGCCTGTGGGCTTTCACTTGCCTGGGAACCTTCATCATATCAAAAAAAGTGTTTCTCTCGGCCAGACGAGCATTTTAGGCCAAACATGCCAAACGTCCAGCAATAGCTCCCAAACCAAAGGAGCCAGCACTGAAACACATAGCTGGCCTGAATCCTCCCCAGGGAGCACACAAGCAGCAACATTCATTCTACGCCTGTGGGCTTTCACTTGCCTGGGAACTTTCATCATAGCAAAAAAAGTGTTTCTCTCGGCCGAACGAGCATATTGGACCAAACATGCCAAACGTCCAGAAATAGCTCCCAAACCAAAGGAGCCACAACTGAAACACATAGCTGGCCTGAATCCTCCCCAGGGAGCACACAAGCAGCAACATTCATTCTACGCCTGTGGGCTTTCACTTGCCTGGGAACCTTCATCATATCAAAAAAAGTGTTTCTCTCGGCCAGACGAGCATTTTAGACCAAATATGCCAAACGTCCAGCAATATCTGCCAAACCAAAGGAGCCAGCACTGAAACACATAGCTGGCCTGACACCTCCCCAGGGAGCACACAAGCAGCAACATTCATTATAGGGATGTGGTCTTTCACTTGCCTGGGAACCTTCATCATAGCAAAAAAAGTGTTTCTCTCGGCCAGACGAGCTATTTAAGACAAATATGTCAAACGTCCAGAAATAGCTCCCAAACCAAAGGAGCCAGCACTGAAACACATAGCTGGCCTGAATCCTCCCCAGGGAGCACACAAGCAGCAACATTCATTCTAGGGCTGTGGGCTTTCACTTGCCTGGGATCTTTCATCATAGCAAAAAAAGTGTTTCTCTCGACCGGACGAGCATTTTAGGCCAAATATGCCAAACGTCCAGCAATAGCTCCCAAACCAAAGGAGCCAGCACTGAAACACATAGCTGGCCTGAATCCTCCCCAGGGAGCACACAAGCAGCAACATTCATTCTAGGCCTGTGGGCTTTCACTTGCCTGGGAACTTTCATCATAGCAAAAAAAGTGTTTCTCTCGGCCGGACGAGCATTTTTGGCGAAATATATCAAACGTCCAGCAATAGCTCCCAAACCAAAGGAGCCAGCACTGAAACACATAGCTGGCCTGAATCCTCCCCAGGGAGCACACAAGCAGCAACATTCATTCTAGGCCTGTTTGCTTTCACTTGGCTGGGAACTTTCATCATATCAAAAAATGTGTTTCTCTCGGCCGGACGAGCATATTGGACCAAACATGCCAAACGTCCAGCAATAGCTCCCAAACCAAACCAGACAGCACTGAAACACATAGCTGGCCTGAATCCTCCCCAGGGAGCACACAAGCAGCAACATTCATTCTACGCCTGTTGGCTTTCACTTGCCTGGGAACCTTCATCATATCAAAAAAAGTGTTTCTCTCGGCCAGACGAGCATTTTAGACCAAATATGCCAAACGTCCAGCAATATCTGCCAAACCAAAGGAGCCAGCACTGAAACACATAGCTGGCCTGACACCTCCCCAGGGAGCACACAAGCAGCAACATTCATTATAGGGATGTGGTCTTTCACTTGCCTGGGAACCTTCATCATAGCAAAAAAAGTGTTTCTCTCGGCCAGACGAGCTATTTAAGACAAATATGTCAAACGTCCAGAAATAGCTCCCAAACCAAAGGAGCCAGCACTGAAACACATAGCTGGCCTGAATCCTCCCCAGGGAGCACACAAGCAGCAACATTCATTCTAGGGCTGTGGGCTTTCACTTGCCTGGGATCTTTCATCATAGCAAAAAAAGTGTTTCTCTCGACCGGACGAGCATTTTAGGCCAAATATGCCAAACGTCCAGCAATAGCTCCCAAACCAAAGGAGCCAGCACTGAAACACATAGCTGGCCTGAATCCTCCCCAGGGAGCACACAAGCAGCAACATTCATTCTAGGCCTGTGGGCTTTCACTTGCCTGGGAACTTTCATCATAGCAAAAAAAGTGTTTCTCTCGGCCGGACGAGCATTTTTGGCGAAATATATCAAACGTCCAGCAATAGCTCCCAAACCAAAGGAGCCAGCACTGAAACACATAGCTGGCCTGAATCCTCCCCAGGGAGCACACAAGCAGCAACATTCATTCTAGGCCTGTTTGCTTTCACTTGGCTGGGAACTTTCATCATATCAAAAAATGTGTTTCTCTCGGCCGGACGAGCATATTGGACCAAACATGCCAAACGTCCAGCAATAGCTCCCAAACCAAACCAGACAGCACTGAAACACATAGCTGGCCTGACACCTCCACAGGGAGCACACAAGCAGCAACATTCATTCTAGGGCTGTGGGCTTTCACTTGCCTGGGATTTTTCATCATAGCAAAAAAAGTGTTTCTCTCGGCCGGACGAGCATTTTAGGCCAAATATGCCAAACGTCCAGCAATATCTGCCAAACCAAAGGAGCCAGCACTGAAACACATAGCTGGCCTGACACCTCCCCAGGGAGCACACAAGCAGCAACATTCATTCGAGGGCTGTGGGCTTTCACTTGCCAGGGAACTTTCATCATAGCAAAAAAAGTGATTCTCTCGGCCGGACGAGCATTTTAGGCCAAATATGCCAAACGTCCAGCAATAGCTCCCAAACCAAAGGAGCCAGCACTGAAACACATAGCTGGCCTGACACCTCCCCAGGGAGCACACAAGCAGCAACATTCATTATAGGGATGTGGTCTTTCACTTGCCTGGGAAACTTCATCATAGCAAAAAAAGTGTTTCTCTCGGCCAGACGAGCATTTTAGGCCAAACATGCCAAACGTCCAGCAATAGCTCCCAAACCAAAGGAGCCAACACTGAAACACATAGCTTGCCTGAATCCTCCCCAGGGAGAACACAAGCAGCAACATTCATTCTAGGCCTGTGGGCTTTCACTTGCCTGGGAACCTTCATCATTGCAAAAAAAGTGTTTCTCTCGGCCGGACGAGCATTTTAGGCCAAACATGCCAAACGTCCAGCAATAGCTCCCAAACCAAAGGAGCCAGCACTGAAACACATAGCTTGCCTGAATCCTCCCCAGGGAGAACACAAGCAGCAACATTCATTCTAGGGATGTGGGCTTTCACTTGCCTGGGAACCTTCATCATATCAAAAAAAGTGTTTCTCTCGGCCGGACGAGCATTTTAAGACAAATATGTCAAACGTCCAGCAATAGCTCCCAAACCAAAGGAGCCAGCACTGAAACACATAGCTGGCCTAAATCCTCCCCAGGGAGCACACAAGCAGCAACATTCATTCTAGGGCTGTGGGCTTTCACTTGCCTGGGAACTTTCACCATATCAAAAAAAGTGTTTCTCTCGGCCGGACGAGCATTTTAGGCCAAACATGCCAAACGTCCAGCAATAGCTCCCGAACCAAAGGAGCCAGCACTGAAACACATAGCTGGCCTGAATCCTCCCCAAGGGAGCACACAAGCAGCAACATTCATTCTAGGGCTGTGGGCTTTCACTTACCTGGGAAACTTCATCATATCAAAAAAAGTGTTTCTCTCGGCCGGACGAGCATTTTAAGACAAATATGTCAAACGTCCAGCAATAGCTCCCAAACCAAAGGAGACAGCACTGAAACACATAGCTGGCCTGAATCCTCCCCAGGGAGCACACAAGCAGCAACATTCATTCTAGGGCTGTGGGCTTTCACTTGCCTGGGAACTTTCATCATAGCAAAAAAAGTGTTTCTCTCGGCCGGACGAGCATTTTAGGCCAAATATGCCAAACGTCCAGCAATAGCTCCCAAACCAAAGGAGCCACCACTGAAACACATAGCTGGCCTGAATCCTCCCCAGGGAGCACACAAGCAGCAACATTCATTCTAGGGTTGTGGGCTTTCACTTGCCTGGGATTTTTCATCATAGCAAAAAAAGTGTTTCTCTCGGCCGGACGAGCATTTTAGGCCAAACATGCCAAATGTCCAGCAATATCTGCCAAACCAAAGGAGCCAGCACTGAAACACATAGCTGGCCTGACACCTCCCCAGGGAGCACACAAGCAGCAACATTCATTCGAGGGCTGTGGGCTTTCACTTGCCAGGGAACTTTCATCATAGCAAAAAAAGTGTTTCTCTCGGCCGGACGAGCATTTTAGGCCAAACATGCCAAACGTCCAGCAATAGCTCCCAAACCAAAGGAGCCACAAATGAAACACATAGCTGGCCTGACACCTCCCCAGGGAGCACACAAGCAGCAACATTCATTATAGGGATGTGGTCTTTCACTTGCCTGGGAACTTTCATCATAGCAAAAAAAGTGTTTCTCTCGGCCAGACGAGCATTTTAGGCCAAACATGCCAAACGTCCAGAAATAGCTCCCAAACCAAAGGAGCCAGCACTGAAACACATAGCTTGCCTGAATCCTCCCCAGGGAGAACACAAGCAGCAACATTCATTCTAGGGCTGTGGGCTTTCACTTGCCTGGGAACTTTCATCATATCAAAAAAACTGTTTCTCTCGGCCGGACGAGCATATTGGACCAAACATGCCAAACGTCCAGCAATAGCTCCCAAACCATAGGAGCCAGCACTGAAACACATAGCTGGCCTGAATCCTCCCCAGGGAGCACACAAGCAGCAACATTCATTCTAGGGCTGTGGGCTTTCACTTGCCTGGGAACTTTCATCATAGCAAATTAAGTGTTTCTCTCGGCCGGACGAGCATTTTAGGCCAAATATGCCAAACGTCCAGCAATAGCTCCCAAACCAAAGGAGCCAGCACTGAAACACATAGCTGGCCTGAATCCTCCCCAGGGAGCACACAAGCAGCAACATTCATTCTACGCCTGTGGGCTTTCACTTGCCTGGGAAACTTCATCATATCAAAAAAAGTGTTTCTCTCGGCCAGACGAGCATTTTAGGCCAAATATGCCAAACGTCCAGCAATATCTGCCAAACCAAAGGAGCCAGCACTGAAACACATAGCTGGCCTGACACCTCCCCAGGGAGCACACAAGCAGCAACATTCATTATAGGGATGTGGTCTTTCACTTGCCTGGGAACCTTCATCATAGCAAAAAAAGTGTTTCTCTCGGCCAGACGAGCATTTTAGGCCAAACATGCCAAACGTCCAGAAATAGCTCCCAAACCAAAGGAGCCAGCACTGAAACACATAGCTTGCCTGAATCCTCCCCAGGGAGCACACAAGCAGCAACATTCATTCTAGGCCTGTGGGCTTTCACTTGCCTGGGATCTTTCATCATATCAAAAATAGTGTTTCTCTCGGCCAGACGAGCATTTTAGGCCAAACACGCCAAACGTCCAGCAATAGCTCCCAAACCAAAGGAGCCAGCACTGAAACACATAGCTGGCCTGAAACATCCCCAGAGAGCACACAAGCAGCAACATTCATTCTAGGGCTGTGGGCTTTCACTTGCCTGGGAACTTTCACCATAAAAAAAAAAGTGTATATCTCGGCCGGACGAGCATTTTAGGCCAAACATGCCAAACGTCCAGCAATAGCTCCCAAACCAAAGGAGCCAGCACTGAAACACATAGCTGGCCTGTATCCTCCCCAGGGAGCACACAAGCAGCAACATTCATTCTAGGGCTGTGGGCTTTCACTTGCCTGGGAACCTTCATCATATCAAAAAAAGTGTTTCTCTCGGCCGGACGAGCATTTTAAGACAAATATGTCAAACGTCCAGCAATAGCTCCCAAACCAAAGGAGCCAGCAATGAAACACATAGCTGGCCTGAATCCTCCCCAGGGAGCACACAAGCAGCAACATTCATTCTAGGGCTGTGGGCTTTCACTTGCCTGGGAACTTTCATCATAGCAAATTAAGTGTATCTCTCGGCCGGACGAGCATTTTAGGCCAAATATGCCAAACGTCCAGCAATAGCTCCCAAACCAAAGGAGCCACAACTGAAACACATAGCTGGCCTGAATCCTCCCCAGGGAGCACACAAGCAGCAACATTCATTCTACGCCTGAGTGCTTTCACTTGCCTGGGAACTTTCATCATATCAAAAAATGTGTTTCTCTCGGCCGGACGAGCATATTGGACCAAACATGCCAAACGTCCAGCAATAGCTCCCAAACCAAAGCAGACAGCACTGAAACAAATAGCTGGCCTGAATCCTCCCCAGGGAGCACACAAGCAGCAACATTCATTCTAGGGCTGTGGGCTTTCACTTGCCTGGGATTTTTCATCATAGCAAAAAAAGTGTTTCTCTCGGCCGGAAGAGCATTTTAGGCCAAACATGCCAAATGTCCAGCAATATCTGCCAAACCAAAGGAGCCAGCACTGAAACACATAGCTGGCCTGACACCTCCCCAGGGAGCACACAAGCAGCAACATTCATTCGAGGGCTGTGGGCTTTCACTTGCCAGGGAACTTTCATCATAGCAAAAAAAGTGATTCTCTCGGCCGGACGAGCATTTTAGGCCAAATATGCCAAACGTCCAGCAATAGCTCCCAAACCAAAGGAGCCAGCACTGAAACACATAGCTGGCCTGACACCTCCCCAGGGAGAACACAAGCAGCAACATTCATTCTAGGCCTGTGGGCTTTCACTTGCCTGGGAACCTTCATCATATCAAAAAAAGTGTTTCTCTCGGCCAGACGAGCATTTTAGGCCAAACATGCCAAACGTCCAGCAATAGCTCCCAAACCAAAGGAGCCAGCACTGAAACACATAGCTGGCCTGAATCCTCCCCAGGGAGCCCACAAGCAGCAACTTTCATTCTAGGGCTGTGGGCTTTCACTTGCCTGGGAACTTTCACCATATCAAAAAAAGTGTTTCTCTCGGCCGGACGAGCATTTTAGGCCAAACATGCCAAACGTCCAGCAATAGCTCCCGAAGCAAAGGAGCCAGCTCTGAAACACATAGCTGGCCTGACACCTCCCCAGGGAGCACACAAGCAGCAACATTCATTCTAGGGCTGTGGGCTTTCACTTACCTGGGAAACTTCATCATATCAAAAAAAGTGTTTCTCTCGGCCGGACGAGCATTTTAAGGCAAATATGTCAAACGTCCAGCAATAGATCCCAAACCAAAGGAGACAGCACTGAAACACATAGCTGGCCTGAATCCTCCCCAGGGAGCACACAAGCAGCAACATTCATTCTAGGGCTGTGGGCTTTCACTTGCCTGGGAACTTTCATCATAGCAAAAAAAGTGTTTCTCTCGGCCGGACGAGCATTTTAGGCCAAACATGCCAAACGTCCAGCAATAGCTCCCAAACCAAAGGAGCCACAAATGAAACACATAGCTGGCCTGACACCTCCCCAGGGAGCACACAAGCAGCAACATTCATTATAGGGATGTGGTCTTTCACTTGCCTGGGAACCTTCATCATAGCAAAAAAAGTGTTTCTCTCGGCCAGACGAGCATTTTAGGCCAAACATGCCAAACGTCCAGAAATAGCTCCCAAACCAAAGGAGCCAGCACTGAAACACATAGCTTGCCTGAATCCTCCCCAGGGAGAACACAAGCAGCAACATTCATTCTAGGCCTGTGGGCTTTCACTTGCCTGGGAACTTTCATCTTAGCAAAAAAACTGTTTCTCTCGGCCGAACGAGCATATTGGACCAAACATGCCAAACGTCCAGCAATAGCTCCCAAACCAAAGGAGCCACAACTGAAACACATAGCTGGCCTGAATCCTCCCCAGGGAGCACACAAGCAGCAACATTCATTCTACGCCTGTGGGCTTTCACTTGCCTGGGAACCTTCATCATATCAAAAAAAGTGTTTCTCTCGGCCAGACGAGCATTTTGGGCCAAACATGCCAAACGTCCAGCAATAGCTCCCAAACCAAAGGAGCCACAACTGAAACACATAGCTGGCCTGAATCCTCCCCAGGGAGCACACAAGCAGCAACATTCATTCTGGGGCTGTGGGCTTTCACTTGCCTGGGAACTTTCATCATAGCAAAAAAAGTGTTTCTCTCGGCCAGACGAGCATTTTACGCCAAACATGCCAAACGTCCAGCAATAGCTCCCAAACCAAAGGAGCCAGCACTGAAACACATACCTGGCCTGAATCCTCCCCAGGGAGCATACAAGTACCAACATTCATTCTAGGCCTGTGGGCTTTCACTTGCCTGGGATCCTTTTCATAGCATAAAAAGTGTTTCTCTCGGCCGGACGAGCATATTGGACCAAACATGCCAAACGTCCAGCAATAGCTCCCAAACCAAAGGAGCCAGCACTGAAACACATAGCTGGCCTGAATCCTCCCCAGGGAGCACACAAGCAGCAACATTCATTCTAGGCCTGTGCGCTTTCACTTGCCTGGGAACTTTCATCCTAGCAAATAAATTGTTTCTCTCGGCCGGACGAGCATATTGGACCAAACATGCCAAACGTCCAGCAATAGCTCCCAAACCAAAGGAGCCAGCACTGAAACACATAGCTGGCCTGAATCCTCCCCAGGGAGCACACAAGCAGCAACATTCATTCTGGGCCTGTGGGCTTTCACTTGCGTGGGAACTTTCATCATATCAAAAAAAGTGTTTCTCTCGGCCGGACGAGCATTTTTGGCGAAATATGTCAAACGTCCAGCAATAGCTCCCAAACCAAAGGAGCCAGCACTGAAACACATAGCTGGCCTGAATCCTCCCCAGGGAGCACACAAGCAGCAACATTCATTCTGGGACTGAGGGCTTTCACTTGCCTGGGAACTTTCATCATAGCAAAAAAAGTCTTTCGGCCGGACGAGCATTTTTGGCGAAATATGTCAAACGTCCAGCAATAGCTCCCAAACCAAAGGAGCCACCACTGAAACACATAGCTGGCCTGAATCCTCCCCAGGGAGCACACAAGCAGCAACATTCATTCTAGGCCTGTGGGCTTTCACTTGCCTGGGAACTTTCATCATAGCAAAAAAATTGTTACTCTCGGCCGGACGAGCATATTGGACCAAACATGCCAAACGTCCAGCAATAGCTCCCAAACCAAAGGAGCCAGCACTGAAACACATAGCTGGCCTGAAACATCCCCAGGGAGCACACAAGCAGCAACATTCATTCTAGGGCTGTGGGCTTTCACTTGCCTGGGAACTTTCATCATAGCAAAAAAAGTGTTTCTCTCGGCCGGACGAGCATTTTAGGCCAAACATGCCAAACGTCCAGCAATAGCTCCCAAACCAAAGGAGCCAGCACTGAAACACATAGCTGGCCTGAATCCTCCCCAGGGAGCACACAAGCAGCAACATTCATTATAGGGATGTGGTCTTTCACTTGCCTGGGAACCTTCATCATAGCAAAAAAATTGTTTCTCTCGGCCAGACGAGCATTTTAGGCCAAACATGCCAAACGTCCAGCAATAGCTCCCAAACCAAAGGAGCCAGCACTGAAACACATAGCTGGCCTGAATCCTCCCCAGGGAGCAAACAAGCAGCAACATTCATTCTAGGGCTGTGGGCTTTCACTTGCCTGGGAACTTTCAGCATAACAAAAAAAGTGTATCTCTCGGCGGGACGAGCATTTTAGGCCAAACATGCCAAACGTACAGCAATAGCTCCCAAACTAAAGGAGCCAGCACTGAAACACATAGCTGGCCTGTATCCTCCCCAGGGAGCACACAAGCAGCAGCATTCATTCTAGGGCTGTGGGCTTTCACTTGCCTGGGAACTTTCACCATAACAAAAAAAGTGTATATCTCGGCCGGACGAGCATTTTAGGCCAAACATGCCAAACGTCCAGCAATAGCTCCCAAACCAAACCAGACAGCACTGAAACAAATAGCTGGCCTGAATCCTCCCCAGGGAGCACACAAGCAGCAACATTCATTCTAGGGCTGTGGGCTTTCACTTGCCTGGGATTTTTCATCATAGCAAAAAAAGTGTTTCTCTCGGCCGGAAGAGCATTTTAGGCCAAACATGCCAAATGTCCAGCAATATCTGCCAAACCAAAGGAGCCAGCACTGAAACACATAGCTGGCCTGACACCTCCCCAGGGAGCACACAAGCAGCAACATTCATTCGAGGGCTGTGGGCTTTCACTTGCCAGGGAACTTTCATCATAGCAAAAAAAGTGATTCTCTCGGCCGGACGAGCATTTTAGGCCAAATATGCCAAACGTCCAGCAATAGCTCCCAAACCAAAGGAGCCAGCACTGAAACACATAGCTGGCCTGACACCTCCCCAGGGAGAACACAAGCAGCAACATTCATTCTAGGCCTGTGGGCTTTCACTTGCCTGGGAACCTCCATCATATCAAAAAAAGTGTTTCTCTCGGCCAGACGAGCATTTTAGGCGAAACATGCCAAACGTCCAGCAATAGCTCCCAAACCAAAGGAGCCAGCAATGAAACACATAGCTGGCCTGAATCCTCCCCAGGGAGCCCACAAGCAGCAACTTTCATTCTGGGGCTGTGGGCTTTCACTTGCCTGGGAACTTTCACCATATCAAAAAAAGTGTTTCTATCGGCCGGACGAGCATTTTAGGCCAAACATGCCAAACGTCCAGCAATAGCTGCCGAACCATAGGAAACAGCACTGAAACACATACCTGGCCTGAATCCTCCCCAGGGAGCACACAAGCAGCAACATTCATTCTAGGCCTGTGGGCTTTCACTTGCCTGGGAACCTTCATCATATCAAAAAAAGTGTTTCTCTCGGCCAGACGAGCATTTTAGGCCAAACATGCCAAACGTCCAGCAATAGCTCCCAAACCAAAGGAGCCAGCACTGAAACACATAGCTGGCCTGAATCCTCCCCAGGGAGCCCACAAGCAGCAACTTTCATTCTAGGGCTGTGGGCTTTCACTTGCCTGGGAACTTTCACCATATCAAAAAAAGTGTTTCTCTCGGCCGGACGAGCATTTTAGGCCAAACATGCCAAACGTCCAGCAATAGCTCCCGAACCAAAGGAGCCAGCACTGAAACACATAGCTGGCCTGAATCCTCCCCAGGGAGCAAACAAGCAGCAACATTCATTCTAGGGCTGTGGGCTTTCACTTGCCTGGGAACTTTCAGCATAACAAAAAAAGTGTATCTCTCGGCGGGACGAGCATTTTAGGCCAAACATGCCAAACGTACAGCAATAGCTCCCAAACTAAAGGAGCCAGCACTGAAACACATAGCTGGCCTGTATCCTCCCCAGGGAGCACACAAGCAGCAACATTCATTCTAGGGCTGTGGGCTTTCACTTGCCTGGGAACCTTCATCATATCAAAAAAAGTGTTTCTCTCGGCCGGACGAGCATTTTAGGACAAATATGCCAAACGTCCAGCAATAGCTCCCAAACCAAAGGAGCCAGCACTGAAACACATAGCTGGCCTGAATCCTCCCCAGGGAGCACACAAGCAGCAACATTCATTCTAGGCCTGTGGTCTTTCACTTGCCTGGGAACTTTCATCATAGCAAAAAAAGTGTTTCTGTCGGCCGAACGAGCATATTGGACCAAACATGCCAAACGTCCAGAAATAGCTCCCAAACCAAAGGAGCCACAACTGAAACATAGCTGGCCTGAATCCTCCCCAGGGAGCACACAAGCAGCAACATTCATTCTACGCCTGTGGGCTTTCACTTGCCTGGGAACCTTCATCATATCAAAAAAAGTGTTTCTCTCGGCCAGACGAGCATTTTAGGCCAAACATGCCAAACGTCCAGCAATAGTTCGCAAACCAAAGGAGCCACAACTGAAACACATAGCTGGCCTGAAACATCCCCAGGGAGCACACAAGCAGCAACATTCATTCTGGGACTGTGGGCTTTCACTTGCCTGGGAACTTTCATCATAGCAAAAAAAGTCTTTCTCTCGGCCGGACGAGCATTTTTGGCGAAATATGTCAAACGTCCAGCAATAGCTCCCAAACCAAAGGAGCCACCACTGAAACACATAGCTGGCCTGAATCCTCCCCAGGGAGCACACAAGCAGCAACATTCATTCTACGCCTGTGGGCTTTCACTTGCCTGGGAACCTTTATCATATCAAAAAAAGTGTTTCTCTCGGCCAGACGAGCATTTTAGGCCAAATATGCCAAACGTCCAGCAATATCTGCCAAACCAAAGGAGCCAGCACTGAAACACATAGCTGGCCTGACACCTCCCCAGGGAGCACACAAGCAGCAACATTCATTATAGGGATGTGGTCTTTCACTTGCCTGGGAACCTTCATCATAGCAAAAAAAGTGTTTCTCTCGGCCAGACGAGCATTTTAGGCCAAACATGCCAAACGTCCAGAAATAGCTCCCAAACCAAAGGAGCCAGCACTGAAACACATAGCTTGCCTGAATCCTCCCCAGGGAGCACACAAGCAGCAACATTCATTCTAGGGCTGTGGGCTTTCACTTGCCTGGGAACTTTCACCATAACAAAAAAAGTGTATATCTCGGCCGGACGAGCATTTTAGGCCAAACATGCCAAACGTCCAGCAATAGCTCCCAAACCAAACCAGACAGCACTGAAACAAATAGCTGGCCTGAATCCTCCCCAGGGAGCACACAAGCAGCAACATTCATTCTAGGGCTGTGGGCTTTCACTTGCCTGGGATTTTTCATCATAGCAAAAAAAGTGTTTCTCTCGGCCGGAAGAGCATTTTAGGCCAAACATGCCAAATGTCCAGCAATATCTGCCAAACCAAAGGAGCCAGCACTGAAACACATAGCTGGCCTGACACCTCCCCAGGGAGCACACAAGCAGCAACATTCATTCGAGGGCTGTGGGCTTTCACTTGCCAGGGAACTTTCATCATAGCAAAAAAAGTGATTCTCTCGGCCGGACGAGCATTTTAGGCCAAATATGCCAAACGTCCAGCAATAGCTCCCAAACCAAAGGAGCCAGCACTGAAACACATAGCTGGCCTGACACCTCCCCAGGGAGAACACAAGCAGCAACATTCATTCTAGGCCTGTGGGCTTTCACTTGCCTGGGAACCTCCATCATATCAAAAAAAGTGTTTCTCTCGGCCAGACGAGCATTTTAGGCGAAACATGCCAAACGTCCAGCAATAGCTCCCAAACCAAAGGAGCCAGCAATGAAACACATAGCTGGCCTGAATCCTCCCCAGGGAGCCCACAAGCAGCAACTTTCATTCTGGGGCTGTGGGCTTTCACTTGCCTGGGAACTTTCACCATATCAAAAAAAGTGTTTCTATCGGCCGGACGAGCATTTTAGGCCAAACATGCCAAACGTCCAGCAATAGCTGCCGAACCATAGGAAACAGCACTGAAACACATACCTGGCCTGAATCCTCCCCAGGGAGCACACAAGCAGCAACATTCATTCTAGGCCTGTGGGCTTTCACTTGCCTGGGAACCTTCATCATATCAAAAAAAGTGTTTCTCTCGGCCAGACGAGCATTTTAGGCCAAACATGCCAAACGTCCAGCAATAGCTCCCAAACCAAAGGAGCCAGCACTGAAACACATAGCTGGCCTGAATCCTCCCCAGGGAGCCCACAAGCAGCAACTTTCATTCTAGGGCTGTGGGCTTTCACTTGCCTGGGAACTTTCACCATATCAAAAAAAGTGTTTCTCTCGGCCGGACGAGCATTTTAGGCCAAACATGCCAAACGTCCAGCAATAGCTCCCGAACCAAAGGAGCCAGCACTGAAACACATAGCTGGCCTGAATCCTCCCCAGGGAGCACACAAGCAGCAACATTCATTCTAGGGCTGTGGGCATTCACTTACCTGGGAAACTTCATCATATCAAAAAAAGTGTTTCTCTCGGCCGGACGAGCATTTTAAGGCAAATATGTCAAACGTCCAGCAATAGCTCCCAAACCAAAGGAGACAGCACTGAAACACATAGCTGGCCTGAATCCTCCCCAGGGAGCACACAAGCAGCAACATTCATTCTAGGGCTGTGGGCTTTCACTTGCCTGGGAACTTTCATCATAGCAAAAAAAGTGTTTCTCTCGGCCGGACGAGCATTTTAGGCCAAATATGCCAAACGTCCAGCAATAGCTCCCAAACCAAAGGAGCCACCACTGAAACACATAGCTGGCCTGAATCCTCCCCAGGGAGCACACAAGCAGCAACATTCATTCTAGGCCTGTGGGCTTTCACTTGCCTGGGAACTTTCATCATAGCAAAAAAAGTGTTTCTCTCGGCCGGACGAGCATTTTTGGCGAAATATATCAAACGTCCAGCAATAGCTCCCAAACCAAAGGAGCCAGCACTGAAACACATAGCTGGCCTGAATCCTCCCCAGGGAGCACACAAGCAGCAACATTCATTCTAGGCCTGTTTGCTTTCACTTGGCTGGGAACTTTCATCATATCAAAAAATGTGTTTCTCTCGGCCGGACGAGCATATTGGACCAAACATGCCAAACGTCCAGCAATAGCTCCCAAACCAAAGCAGACAGCACTGAAACACATAGCTGGCCTGACACCTCCACAGGGAGCACACAAGCAGCAACATTCATTCTAGGGCTGTGGGCTTTCACTTGCCTGGGATTTTTCATCATAGCAAAAAAAGTGTTTCTCTCGGCCGGACGAGCATTTTAGGCCAAACATGCCAAATGTCCAGCAATATCTGCCAAACCAAAGGAGCCAGCACTGAAACACATAGCTGGCCTGACACCTCCCCAGGGAGCACACAAGCAGCAACATTCATTCGAGGGCTGTGGGCTTTCACTTGCCAGGGAACTTTCATCATAGCAAAAAAAGTGATTCTCTCGGCCGGACGAGCATTTTAGGCCAAATATGCCAAACGTCCAGCAATAGCTCCCAAACCAAAGGAGCCAGCACTGAAACACATAGCTGGCCTGACACCTCCCCAGGGAGCACACAAGCAGCAACATTCATTATAGGGATGTGGTCTTTCACTTGCCTGGGAAACTTCATCATAGCAAAAAAAGTGTTTCTCTCGGCCAGACGAGCATTTTAGGCCAAACATGCCAAACGTCCAGCAATAGCTCCCAAACCAAAGGAGCCAACACTGAAACACATAGCTTGCCTGAATCCTCCCCAGGGAGAACACAAGCAGCAACATTCATTCTAGGGATGTGGGCTTTCACTTGCCTGGGAACCTTCATCATATCAAAAAAAGTGTTTCTCTCGGCCGGACGAGCATTTTAAGACAAATATGTCAAACGTCCAGCAATAGCTCCCAAACCAAAGGAGCCAGCACTGAAACACATAGCTGGCCTAAATCCTCCCCAGGGAGCACACAAGCAGCAACATTCATTCTAGGGCTGTGGGCTTTCACTTGCCTGGGAACTTTCACCATATCAAAAAAAGTGTTTCTCTCGGCCGGACGAGCATTTTAGGCCAAACATGCCAAACGTCCAGCAATAGCTCCCGAACCAAAGGAGCCAGCACTGAAACACATAGCTGGCCTGAATCCTCCCCAGGGAGCACACAAGCAGCAACATTCATTCTAGGGCTGTGGGCTTTCACTTACCTGGGAAACTTCATCATATCAAAAAAAGTGTTTCTCTCGGCCAGACGAGCATTTTAGGCCAAATATGCCAAACGTCCAGCAATATCTGCCAAACCAAAGGAGCCAGCACTGAAACACATAGCTGGCCTGACACCTCCCCAGGGAGCACACAAGCAGCAACATTCATTATAGGGATGTGGTCTTTCACTTGCCTGGGAACCTTCATCATAGCAAAAAAAGTGTTTCTCTCGGCCAGACGAGCATTTTAGGCCAAACATGCCAAACGTCCAGAAATAGCTCCCAAACCAAAGGAGCCAGCACTGAAACACATAGCTTGCCTGAATCCTCCCCAGGGAGCACACAAGCAGCAACATTCATTCTAGGGCTGTGGGCTTTCACTTGCCTGGGAACTTTCACCATAACAAAAAAAGTGTATATCTCGGCCGGACGAGCATTTTAGGCCAAACATGCCAAACGTCCAGCAATAGCTCCCAAACCAAACCAGACAGCACTGAAACAAATAGCTGGCCTGAATCCTCCCCAGGGAGCACACAAGCAGCAACATTCATTCTAGGGCTGTGGGCTTTCACTTGCCTGGGATTTTTCATCATAGCAAAAAAAGTGTTTCTCTCGGCCGGAAGAGCATTTTAGGCCAAACATGCCAAATGTCCAGCAATATCTGCCAAACCAAAGGAGCCAGCACTGAAACACATAGCTGGCCTGACACCTCCCCAGGGAGCACACAAGCAGCAACATTCATTCGAGGGCTGTGGGCTTTCACTTGCCAGGGAACTTTCATCATAGCAAAAAAAGTGATTCTCTCGGCCGGACGAGCATTTTAGGCCAAATATGCCAAACGTCCAGCAATAGCTCCCAAACCAAAGGAGCCAGCACTGAAACACATAGCTGGCCTGACACCTCCCCAGGGAGAACACAAGCAGCAACATTCATTCTAGGCCTGTGGGCTTTCACTTGCCTGGGAACCTCCATCATATCAAAAAAAGTGTTTCTCTCGGCCAGACGAGCATTTTAGGCGAAACATGCCAAACGTCCAGCAATAGCTCCCAAACCAAAGGAGCCAGCAATGAAACACATAGCTGGCCTGAATCCTCCCCAGGGAGCCCACAAGCAGCAACTTTCATTCTGGGGCTGTGGGCTTTCACTTGCCTGGGAACTTTCACCATATCAAAAAAAGTGTTTCTATCGGCCGGACGAGCATTTTAGGCCAAACATGCCAAACGTCCAGCAATAGCTGCCGAACCATAGGAAACAGCACTGAAACACATACCTGGCCTGAATCCTCCCCAGGGAGCACACAAGCAGCAACATTCATTCTAGGCCTGTGGGCTTTCACTTGCCTGGGAACCTTCATCATATCAAAAAAAGTGTTTCTCTCGGCCAGACGAGCATTTTAGGCCAAACATGCCAAACGTCCAGCAATAGCTCCCAAACCAAAGGAGCCAGCACTGAAACACATAGCTGGCCTGAATCCTCCCCAGGGAGCCCACAAGCAGCAACTTTCATTCTAGGGCTGTGGGCTTTCACTTGCCTGGGAACTTTCACCATATCAAAAAAAGTGTTTCTCTCGTCCGGACGAGCATTTTAGGCCAAACATGCCAAACGTCCAGCAATAGCTCCCGAACCAAAGGAGCCAGCACTGAAACACATAGCTGGCCTGAATCCTCCCCAGGGAGCACACAAGCAGCAACATTCATTCTAGGGCTGTGGGCATTCACTTACCTGGGAAACTTCATCATATCAAAAAAAGTGTTTCTCTCGGCCGGACGAGCATTTTAAGGCAAATATGTCAAACGTCCAGCAATAGCTCCCAAACCAAAGGAGACAGCACTGAAACACATAGCTGGCCTGAATCCTCCCCAGGGAGCACACAAGCAGCAACATTCATTCTAGGGCTGTGGGCTTTCACTTGCCTGGGAACTTTCATCATAGCAAAAAAAGTGTTTCTCTCGGCCGGACGAGCATTTTAGGCCAAATATGCCAAACGTCCAGCAATAGCTCCCAAACCAAAGGAGCCACCACTGAAACACATAGCTGGCCTGAATCCTCCCCAGGGAGCACACAAGCAGCAACATTCATTCTAGGGCTGTGGGCTTTCACTTGCCTGGGAACTTTCATCATAGCAAAAAAAGTGTTTCTCTCGGCCGGACGAGCATTTTTGGCGAAATATATCAAACGTCCAGCAATAGCTCCCAAACCAAAGGAGCCAGCACTGAAACACATAGCTGGCCTGAATCCTCCCCAGGGAGCACACAAGCAGCAACATTCATTCTAGGCCTGTTTGCTTTCACTTGGCTGGGAACTTTCATCATATCAAAAAATGTGTTTCTCTCGGCCGGACGAGCATATTGGACCAAACATGCCAAACGTCCAGCAATAGCTCCCAAACCAAAGCAGACAGCACTGAAACACATAGCTGGCCTGACACCTCCACAGGGAGCACACAAGCAGCAACATTCATTCTAGGGCTGTGGGCTTTCACTTGCCTGGGATTTTTCATCATAGCAAAAAAAGTGTTTCTCTCGGCCGGACGAGCATTTTAGGCCAAACATGCCAAATGTCCAGCAATATCTGCCAAACCAAAGGAGCCAGCACTGAAACACATAGCTGGCCTGACACCTCCCCAGGGAGCACACAAGCAGCAACATTCATTCGAGGGCTGTGGGCTTTCACTTGCCAGGGAACTTTCATCATAGCAAAAAAAGTGATTCTCTCGGCCGGACGAGCATTTTAGGCCAAATATGCCAAACGTCCAGCAATAGCTCCCAAACCAAAGGAGCCAGCACTGAAACACATAGCTGGCCTGACACCTCCCCAGGGAGCACACAAGCAGCAACATTCATTATAGGGATGTGGTCTTTCACTTGCCTGGGAAACTTCATCATAGCAAAAAAAGTGTTTCTCTCGGCCAGACGAGCATTTTAGGCCAAACATGCCAAACGTCCAGCAATAGCTCCCAAACCAAAGGAGCCAACACTGAAACACATAGCTTGCCTGAATCCTCCCCAGGGAGAACACAAGCAGCAACATTCATTCTAGGGATGTGGGCTTTCACTTGCCTGGGAACCTTCATCATATCAAAAAAAGTGTTTCTCTCGGCCGGACGAGCATTTTAAGACAAATATGTCAAACGTCCAGCAATAGCTCCCAAACCAAAGGAGCCAGCACTGAAACACATAGCTGGCCTAAATCCTCCCCAGGGAGCACACAAGCAGCAACATTCATTCTAGGGCTGTGGGCTTTCACTTGCCTGGGAACTTTCACCATATCAAAAAAAGTGTTTCTCTCGGCCGGACGAGCATTTTAGGCCAAACATGCCAAACGTCCAGCAATAGCTCCCGAACCAAAGGAGCCAGCACTGAAACACATAGCTGGCCTGAATCCTCCCCAGGGAGCACACAAGCAGCAACATTCATTCTAGGGCTGTGGGCTTTCACTTACCTGGGAAACTTCATCATATCAAAAAAAGTGTTTCTCTCGGCCGGACGAGCATTTTAAGACAAATATGTCAAACGTCCAGCAATAGCTCCCAAACCAAAGGAGACAGCACTGAAACACATAGCTGGCCTGAATCCTCCCCAGGGAGCACACAAGCAGCAACATTCATTCTAGGGCTGTGGGCTTTCACTTGCCTGGGAACTTTCATCATAGCAAAAAAAGTGTTTCTCTCGGCCGGACGAGCATTTTAGGCCAAATATGCCAAACGTCCAGCAATAGCTCCCAAACCAAAGGAGCCACCACTGAAACACATAGCTGGCCTGAATCCTCCCCAGGGAGCACACAAGCAGCAACATTCATTCTAGGGTTGTGGGCTTTCACTTGCCTGGGATTTTTCATCATAGCAAAAAAAGTGTTTCTCTCGGCCGGACGAGCATTTTAGGCCAAACATGCCAAATGTCCAGCAATATCTGCCAAACCAAAGGAGCCAGCACTGAAACACATAGCTGGCCTGACACCTCCCCAGGGAGCACACAAGCAGCAACATTCATTCGAGGGCTGTGGGCTTTCACTTGCCAGGGAACTTTCATCATAGCAAAAAAAGTGTTTCTCTCGGCCGGACGAGCATTTTAGGCCAAACATGCCAAACGTCCAGCAATAGCTCCCAAACCAAAGGAGCCACAAATGAAACACATAGCTGGCCTGACACCTCCCCAGGGAGCACACAAGCAGCAACATTCATTATAGGGATGTGGTCTTTCACTTGCCTGGGAACCTTCATCATAGCAAAAAAAGTGTTTCTCTCGGCCAGACGAGCATTTTAGGCCAAACATGCCAAACGTCCAGAAATAGCTCCCAAACCAAAGGAGCCAGCACTGAAACACATAGCTTGCCTGAATCCTCCCCAGGGAGAACACAAGCAGCAACATTCATTCTAGGGCTGTGGGCTTTCACTTGCCTGGGAACTTTCATCATATCAAAAAAACTGTTTCTCTCGGCCGGACGAGCATATTGGACCAAACATGCCAAACGTCCAGCAATAGCTCCCAAACCATAGGAGCCAGCACTGAAACACATAGCTGGCCTGAATCCTCCCCAGGGAGCACACAAGCAGCAACATTCATTCTAGGGCTGTGGGCTTTCACTTGCCTGGGAACTTTCATCATAGCAAATTAAGTGTTTCTCTCGGCCGGACGAGCATTTTAGGCCAAATATGCCAAACGTCCAGCAATAGCTCCCAAACCAAAGGAGCCACAACTGAAACACATAGCTGGCCTGAATCCTCCCCAGGGAGCACACAAGCAGCAACATTCATTCTACGCCTGTGGGCTTTCACTTGCCTGGGAACCTTCAACATAGCAAAAAAAGTGTTTCTCTCGGCCAGACGAGCATTTTAGGCCAAATATGCCAAACGTCCAGCAATATCTGCCAAACCAAAGGAGCCAGCACTGAAACACATAGCTGGCCTGACACCTCCCCAGGGAGCACACAAGCAGCAACATTCATTATAGGGATGTGGTCTTTCACTTGCCTGGGAACCTTCATCATAGCAAAAAAAGTGTTTCTCTCGGCCAGACGAGCATTTTAGGCCAAATATGCCAAACGTCCAGAAATAGCTCCCAAACCAAAGGAGCCAGCACTGAAACACATAGCTTGCCTGAATCCTCCCCAGGGAGCACACAAGCAGCAACATTCATTCTAGGCCTGTGGGCTTTCACTTGCCTGGGATCTTTCATCATATCAAAAATAGTGTTTCTCTCGGCCAGACGAGCATTTTAGGCCAAACACGCCAAACGTCCAGCAATAGCTCCCAAACCAAAGGAGCCAGCACTGAAACACATAGCTGGCCTGAAACATCCCCAGGGAGCACACAAGCAGCAACATTCATTCTAGGGCTGTGGGCTTTCACTTGCCTGGAAACTTTCACCATAACAAAAAAAGTGTATATCTCGGCCGGACGAGCATTTTAGGCCAAACATGCCAAACGTCCAGCAATAGCTCCCAAACCAAAGGAGCCAGCACTGAAACACATAGCTGGCCTGTATCCTCCCCAGGGAGCACACAAGCAGCAACATTCATTCTAGGGCTGTGGGCTTTCACTTGCCTGGGAACCTTCATCATATCAAAAAAAGTGTTTCTCTCGGCCGGACGAGCATTTTAAGACAAATATGTCAAACGTCCAGCAATAGCTCCCAAACCAAAGGAGCCAGCAATGAAACACATAGCTGGCCTGAATCCTCCCCAGGGAGCACACAAGCAGCAACATTCATTCTAGGGCTGTGGGCTTTCACTTGCCTGGGAACTTTCATCATAGCAAATTAAGTGTATCTCTCGGCCGGACGAGCATTTTAGGCCAAATATGCCAAACGTCCAGCAATAGCTCCCAAACCAAAGGAGCCACAACTGAAACACATAGCTGGCCTGAATCCTCCCCAGGGAGCACACAAGCAGCAACATTCATTCTACGCCTGAGTGCTTTCACTTGCCTGGGAACTTTCATCATATCAAAAAATGTGTTTCTCTCGGCCGGACGAGCATATTGGACCAAACATGCCAAACGTCCAGCAATAGCTCCCAAACCAAAGCAGACAGCACTGAAACAAATAGCTGGCCTGAATCCTCCCCAGGGAGCACACAAGCAGCAACATTCATTCTAGGGCTGTGGGCTTTCACTTGCCTGGGATTTTTCATCATAGCAAAAAAAGTGTTTCTCTCGGCCGGAAGAGCATTTTAGGCCAAACATGCCAAATGTCCAGCAATATCTGCCAAACCAAAGGAGCCAGCACTGAAACACATAGCTGGCCTGACACCTCCCCAGGGAGCACACAAGCAGCAACATTCATTCGAGGGCTGTGGGCTTTCACTTGCCAGGGAACTTTCATCATAGCAAAAAAAGTGATTCTCTCGGCCGGACGAGCATTTTAGGCCAAATATGCCAAACGTCCAGCAATAGCTCCCAAACCAAAGGAGCCAGCACTGAAACACATAGCTGGCCTGACACCTCCCCAGGGAGAACACAAGCAGCAACATTCATTCTAGGCCTGTGGGCTTTCACTTGCCTGGGAACCTCCATCATATCAAAAAAAGTGTTTCTCTCGGCCAGACGAGCATTTTAGGCGAAACATGCCAAACGTCCAGCAATAGCTCCCAAACCAAAGGAGCCAGCACTGAAACACATAGCTGGCCTGAATCCTCCCCAGGGAGCCCACAAGCAGCAACTTTCATTCTGGGGCTGTGGGCTTTCACTTGCCTGGGAACTTTCACCATATCAAAAAAAGTGTTTCTATCGGCCGGACGAGCATTTTAGGCCAAACACGCCAAACGTCCAGCAATAGCTCCCAAACCAAAGGAGCCAGCACTGAAACACATAGCTGGCCTGAAACATCCCCAGGGAGCACACAAGCAGCAACATTCATTCTAGGGCTGTGGGCTTTCACTTGCCTGGAAACTTTCACCATAACAAAAAAAGTGTATATCTCGGCCGGACGAGCATTTTAGGCCAAACATGCCAAACGTCCAGCAATAGCTCCCAAACCAAAGGAGCCAGCACTGAAACACATAGCTGGCCTGTATCCTCCCCAGGGAGCACACAAGCAGCAACATTCATTCTAGGGCTGTGGGCTTTCACTTGCCTGGGAACCTTCATCATATCAAAAAAAGTGTTTCTCTCGGCCGGACGAGCATTTTAAGACAAATATGTCAAACGTCCAGCAATAGCTCCCAAACCAAAGGAGCCAGCAATGAAACACATAGCTGGCCTGAATCCTCCCCAGGGAGCACACAAGCAGCAACATTCATTCTAGGGCTGTGGGCTTTCACTTGCCTGGGAACTTTCATCATAGCAAATTAAGTGTATCTCTCGGCCGGACGAGCATTTTAGGCCAAATATGCCAAACGTCCAGCAATAGCTCCCAAACCAAAGGAGCCACAACTGAAACACATAGCTGGCCTGAATCCTCCCCAGGGAGCACACAAGCAGCAACATTCATTCTACGCCTGAGTGCTTTCACTTGCCTGGGAACTTTCATCATATCAAAAAATGTGTTTCTCTCGGCCGGACGAGCATATTGGACCAAAATTGCCAAACGTCCAGCAATAGCTCCCAAACCAAAGCAGACAGCACTGAAACAAATAGCTGGCCTGAATCCTCCCCAGGGAGCACACAAGCAGCAACATTCATTCTAGGGCTGTGGGCTTTCACTTGCCTGGGATTTTTCATCATAGCAAAAAAAGTGTTTCTCTCGGCCGGAAGAGCATTTTAGGCCAAACATGCCAAATGTCCAGCAATATCTGCCAAACCAAAGGAGCCAGCACTGAAACACATAGCTGGCCTGACACCTCCCCAGGGAGCACACAAGCAGCAACATTCATTCGAGGGCTGTGGGCTTTCACTTGCCAGGGAACTTTCATCATAGCAAAAAAAGTGATTCTCTCGGCCGGACGAGCATTTTAGGCCAAATATGCCAAACGTCCAGCAATAGCTCCCAAACCAAAGGAGCCAGCACTGAAACACATAGCTGGCCTGACACCTCCCCAGGGAGAACACAAGCAGCAACATTCATTCTAGGCCTGTGGGCTTTCACTTGCCTGGGAACCTCCATCATATCAAAAAAAGTGTTTCTCTCGGCCAGACGAGCATTTTAGGCGAAACATGCCAAACGTCCAGCAATAGCTCCCAAACCAAAGGAGCCAGCACTGAAACACATAGCTGGCCTGAATCCTCCCCAGGGAGCCCACAAGCAGCAACTTTCATTCTGGGGCTGTGGGCTTTCACTTGCCTGGGAACTTTCACCATATCAAAAAAAGTGTTTCTATCGGCCGGACGAGCATTTTAGGCCAAACATGCCAAACGTCCAGCAATAGCTGCCGAACCATAGGAAACAGCACTGAAACACATACCTGGCCTGAATCCTCCCCAGGGAGCACACAAGCAGCAACATTCATTCTAGGCCTGTGGGCTTTCACTTGCCTGGGAACCTTCATCATATCAAAAAAAGTGTTTCTCTCGGCCAGACGAGCATTTTAGGCCAAACATGCCAAACGTCCAGCAATAGCTCCCAAACCAAAGGAGCCAGCACTGAAACACATAGCTGGCCTGAATCCTCCCCAGGGAGCCCACAAGCAGCAACATACATTCTAGGGCTGTGGGCTTTCACTTGCCTGGGAACTTTCACCATATCAAAAAAAGTGTTTCTCTCGGCCGGACGAGCATTTTAGGCCAAACATGCCAAACGTCCAGCAATAGCTCCCGAACCAAAGGAGCCAGCACTGAAACACATAGCTGGCCTGAATCCTCCCCAGGGAGCACACAAGCAGCAACATTCATTCTAGGGCTGTGGGCTTTCACTTACCTGGGAAACTTCATCATATCAAAAAAAGTGTTTCTCTCGGCCGGACGAGCATTTTAAGGCAAATATGTCAAACGTCCAGCAATAGCTCCCAAACCAAAGGAGATAGCACTGAAACACATAGCTGGCCTGAATCCTCCCCAGGGAGCACACAAGCAGCAACATTCATTCTAGGGCTGTGGGCTTTCACTTGCCTGGGAACTTTCATCATAGCAAAAAAAGTGTTTCTCTCGGCCGGACGAGCATTTTAGGCCAAACATGCCAAACGTCCAGCAATAGCTCCCAAACCAAAGGAGCCACAAATGAAACACATAGCTGGCCTGACACCTCCCCAGGGAGCACACAAGCAGCAACATTCATTATAGGGATGTGGTCTTTCACTTGCCTGGGAACCTTCATCATAGCAAAAAAAGTGTTTCTCTCGGCCAGACGAGCATTTTAGGCCAAACATGCCAAACGTCCAGAAATAGCTCCCAAACCAAAGGTGCCAGCACTGAAACACATAGCTTGCCTGAATCCTCCCCAGGGAGAACACAAGCAGCAACATTCATTCTAGGCCTGTGGGCTTTCACTTGCCTGGGAACTTTCATCATAGCAAAAAAACTGTTTCTCTCGGCCGAACGAGCATATTGGACCAAACATGCCAAACGTCCAGCAATAGCTCCCAAACCAAAGGAGCCAGCACTGAAACACATACCTGGCCTGAATCCTCCCCAGGGAGCATACAAGTACCAACATTCATTCTAGGCCTGTGGGCTTTCACTTGCCTGGGATCCTTTTCATAGCATAAAAAGTGTTTCTCTCGGCCGGACGAGCATATTGGACCAAACATGCCAAACGTCCAGCAATAGCTCCCAAACCAAAGGAGCCAGCACTGAAACACATAGCTGGCCTGAATCCTCCCCAGGGAGCACACAAGCAGCAACATTCATTCTAGGCCTGTGCGCTTTCACTTGCCTGGGAACTTTCATCCTAGCAAATAAATTGTTTCTCTCGGCCGGACGAGCATATTGGACCAAACATGCCAAACGTCCAGCAATAGCTCCCAAACCAAAGGAGCCAGCACTGAAACACATAGCTGGCCTGAAACATCCCCAGGGAGCACACAAGCAGCAACATTCATTCTGGGCCTGTGGGCTTTCACTTGCGTGGGAACTTTCATCATATCAAAAAAAGTGTTTCTCTCGGCCGGACGAGCATTTTTGGCGAAATATGTCAAACGTCCAGCAATAGCTCCCAAACCAAAGGAGCCAGCACTGAAACACATAGCTGGCCTGAATCCTCCCCAGGGAGCACACAAGCAGCAACATTCATTCTGGGACTGTGGGCTTTCACTTGCCTGGGAACTTTCATCATAGCAAAAAAAGTCTTTCGGCCGGACGAGCATTTTTGGCGAAATATGTCAAACGTCCAGCAATAGCTCCCAAACCAAAGGAGCCACCACTGAAACACATAGCTGGCCTGAATCCTCCCCAGGGAGCACACAAGCAGCAACATTCATTCTAGGCCTGTGGGCTTTCACTTGCCTGGGATCTTTCATCATATCAAAAATAGTGTTTCTCTCGGCCAGACGAGCATTTTAGGCCAAACACGCCAAACGTCCAGCAATAGCTCCCAACCAAAGGAGCCAGCACTGAAACACATAGCTGGCCTGTATCCTCCCCAGGGAGCACACAAGCAGCAACATTCATTCTAGGGCTGTGGGCTTTCACTTGCCTGGGAACTTTCACCATATCAAAAAAAGTGTTTCTCTCGGCCGGACGAGCATTTTAGGCCAAACATGCCAAACGTCCAGCAATAGCTCCCGAAACAAAGGAGCCAGCACTGAAAGACATAGCTGGCCTGAGTCCTCCCCAGGGAGCACACAAGCAGCAACATTCATTCTAGGCCTGTGGGCTTTCACTTACCTGGGAAACTTCATCTTTACAAAAAAAGTGTTTCTCTCGGCGAGACGAGCATTTTAGGATAAATATGGCAAACGTCCAGCAATAGCTCCCAAACCAAAGGAGCCACCACTGAAACATATAGCTGGCCTGAATCCTCCCCAGGGAGCACACAAGCAGCAACATTCATTTTAGGCCTGTGGGCTTTCACTTGCCTGGGAACTTTCATCATAGCAAAAAAAGTGTTTCTCTCGGCCGGACGAGCATTTTAGGCCAAACATGCCAAACGTCCAGCAATAGCTCCCAAACCAAAGGAGCCAGCACTGAAACACATAGCTGGCCTGAATCCTCCCCAGGGAGCACACAAGCAGCAACATTCATTATAGGGATGTGGGCTTTCACTTGCCTGGGAATTTTCAGCATAACAAAAAAAGTGTATCTCTCGGCGGGACGAGCATTTTAGGCCAAACATGCCAAACGTACAGCAATAGCTCCCAAACTAAAGGAGCCAGCACTGAAACACATAGCTGGCCTGTATCCTCCCCAGGGAGCACACAAGCAGCAACATTCATTCTAGGGCTGTGGGCTTTCACTTGCCTGGGAACCTTCATCATATCAAAAAAAGTGTTTCTCTCGGCCGGACGAGCATTTTAGGACAAATATGCCAAACGTCCAGCAATAGCTCCCAAACCAAAGGAGCCAGCACTGAAACACATAGCTGGCCTGAATCCTCCCCAGGGAGCACACAAGCAGCAACATTCATTCTAGGCCTGTGGTCTTTCACTTGCCTGGGAACTTTCATCATAGCAAAAAAAGTGTTTCTGTCGGCCGAACGAGCATATTGGACCAAACATGCCAAACGTCCAGAAATAGCTCCCAAACCAAAGGAGCCACAACTGAAACACATAGCTGGCCTGAATCCTCCCCAGGGAGCACACAAGCAGCAACATTCATTCTACGCCTGTGGGCTTTCACTTGCCTGGGAACCTTCATCATATCAAAAGAAGTGTTTCTCTCGGCCAGACGAGCATTTTAGGCCAAACATGCCAAACGTCCAGCAATAGTTCGCAAACCAAAGGAGCCACAACTGAAACACATAGCTGGCCTGAAACATCCCCAGGGAGCACACAAGCAGCAACATTCATTCTGGGACTGTGGGCTTTCACTTGCCTGGGAACTTTCATCATAGCAATAAAAGTCTTTCTCTCGGCCGGACGAGCATTTTTGGCGAAATATGTCAAACGTCCAGCAATAGCTCCCAAACCAAAGGAGCCACCACTGAAACACATAGCTGGCCTGAATCCTCCCCAGGGAGCACACAAGCAGCAACATTCATTCTAGGCCTGTGGGCTTTCACTTGCCTGGGAACTTTCATCATATCAAAAAAAGTGTTTCTCTCGGCCGGACGAGCATTTTAGGCCAAACATGCCAAACGTCCAGCAATAGCTCCCGAACCAAAGGAGCCAGCACTGAAACACATAGCTTGCCTGAATCCTCCCCAGGGAGCACACAAGCAGCAACATTCATTCTAGGGATGTGGGCTTTCACTTGCCTGGGAACCTTCATCATATCAAAAAAAGTGTTTCTCTCGGCCGGACGAGCATTTTAAGACAAAGATGTCAAACGTCCAGCAATAGCTCCCAAACCAAAGGAGCCAGCACTGAAACACATAGCTGGCCTGAATCCTCCCCAGGGAGCACACAAGCAGCAACATTCATTCTAGGGCTGTGGGCTTTCACTTGCCTGGGATCTTTCATCATATCAAAAATAGTGTTTCTCTCGGCCAGACGAGCATTTTAGGCCAAACACGCCAAACGTCCAGCAATAGCTCCCAAACCAAAGGAGCCAGCACTGAAACACATAGCTGGCCTGTATCCTCCCCAGGGAGCACACAAGCAGCAACATTCATTCTAGGGCTGTGGGCTTTCACTTGCCTGGGATCTTTCACCATAACAAAAAAAGTGTTTCTCTCGGCCGGACGAGCATTTTAGGCCAAATATGCCAAACGTCCAGCAATAGCTCCCAAACCAAAGGAGCCAGCACTGAAACACATAGCTGGCCTGAATCCTCCCCAGGGAGCACACAAGCAGCAACATTCATTCTAGGCCTGTGGGCTTTCACTTGCCTGGGAACTTTCATCATAGCAAAAAAAGTTTTTCTCTCGGCCGAACGAGCATATTGGACCAAACATGCCAAACGTCCAGCAATAGCTCCCAAACCAAAGCAGACAGCACTGAAACACATAGCTGGCCTGAATCCTCCCCAGGGAGAACACAAGCAGCAACATTCATTCTAGTCCTGTGGGCTTTCACTTGCCTGTGAACCTTCATCATATCAAAAAAAGTGTTTCTCTCGGCCAGACGAGCATTTTAGGCCAAACATGCCAAACGTCCAGCAATAGCTCCCAAACCAAAGGAGCCAGCACTGAAACACATAGCTGGCCTGAATCCTCCCCAGGGAGCACACAAGCAGCAACATTCATTCTAGGGCTGTGGGCTTTCACTTGCCTGGGAACTTTCAGCATAAAAAAAAAAGTGTATCTCTCGGCTGGACGAGCATTTTAGGCCAAACATGCCAAACGTCCAGCAATAGCTCCCAAACTAAAGGAGCCAGCACTGAAACACATAGCTGGCCTGTATCCTCCCCAGGGAGCACACAAGCAGCAACATTCATTCTAGGGCTGTGGGCTTTCACTTGCCTGGGAACCTTCATCATATCAAAAAAAGTGTTTCTCTCGGCCGGACGAGCATTTTAGGCCAAATATGCCAAACGTCCAGCAATAGCTCCCAAACCAAAGGAGCCAGCACTGAAACACATAGCTGGCCTGAATCCTCCCCAGGGAGCCCACAAGCAGCAACTTTCATTCTAGGGCTGTGGGCTTTCACTTGCCTGGGAACTTTCACCATATCAACAAAAGTGTTTCTCTCGGCCGGACGAGCATTTTAGGCCAAACATGCCAAACGTCCAGCAATAGCTCCCGAACCAAAGGAGCCAGCACTGAAACACATAGCTTGCCTGAATCCTCCCCAGGGAGAACACAAGCAGCAACATTCATTCTAGGGATGTGGGCTTTCACTTGCCTGGGAACCTTCATCATATCAAAAAAAGTGTTTCTCTCGGCCGGACGAGCATTTTAAGACAAAGATGTCAAACGTCCAGCAATAGCTCCCAAACCAAAGGAGCCAGCACTGAAACACATAGCTTGCCTGAATCCTCCCCAGGGAGCACACAAGCAGCAACATTCATTCTAGGGCTGTGGGCTTTCACTTGCCTGGGATCTTTCATCATATCAAAAATAGTGTTTCTCTCGGCCAGACGAGCATTTTAGGCCAAACACGCCAAACGTCCAGCAATAGCTCCCAACCAAAGGAGCCAGCACTGAAACACATAGCTGGCCTGAATCCTCCCCAGGGAGCACACAAGCAGCAACATTCATTCTAGGGCTGTGGGCTTTCACTTACCTGGGAAACTTCATCATATCAAAAAAAGTGTTTCTCTCGGCCGGACGAGCATTTTAAGGCAAATATGTCAAACGTCCAGCAATAGCTCCCAAACCAAAGGAGACAGCACTGAAACACATAGCTGGCCTGAATCCTCCCCAGGGAGCACACAAGCAGCAACATTCATTCTAGGGCTGTGGGCTTTCACTTGCCTGGGAACTTTCATCATAGCAAAAAAAGTGTTTCTCTCGGCCGGACGAGCATTTTAGGCCAAACATGCCAAACGTCCAGCAATAGCTCCCAAACCAAAGGAGCCACAAATGAAACACATAGCTGGCCTGACACCTCCCCAGGGAGCACACAAGCAGCAACATTCATTCTAGGGATGTGGTCTTTCACTTGCCTGGGAACCTTCATCATAGCAAAAAAAGTGTTTCTCTCGGCCAGACGAGCATTTTAGGCCAAACATGCCAAACGTCCAGAAATAGCTCCCAAACCAAAGGAGCCAGCACTGAAACACATAGCTTGCCTGAATCCTCCCCAGGGAGAACACAAGCAGCAACATTCATTCTAGGCCTGTGGGCTTTCACTTGCCTGGGAACTTTCATCATAGCAAAAAAACTGTTTCTCTCGGCCGAACGAGCATATTGGACCAAACATGCCAAACGTCCAGCAATAGCTCCCAAACCAAAGGAGCCAGCACTGAAACACATACCTGGCCTGAATCCTCCCCAGGGAGCATACAAGTACCAACATTCATTCTAGGCCTGTGGGCTTTCACTTGCCTGGGATCCTTTTCATAGCATAAAAAGTGTTTCTCTCGGCCGGACGAGCATATTGGACCAAACATGCCAAACGTCCAGCAATAGCTCCCAAACCAAAGGAGCCAGCACTGAAACACATAGCTGGCCTGAATCCTCCCCAGGGAGCACACAAGCAGCAACATTCATTCTAGGCCTGTGCGCTTTCACTTGCCTGGGAACTTTCATCCTAGCAAATAAATTGTTTCTCTCGGCCGGACGAGCATATTGGACCAAACATGCCAAACGTCCAGCAATAGCTCCCAAACCAAAGGAGCCAGCACTGAAACACATAGCTGGCCTGAAACATCCCCAGGGAGCACACAAGCAGCAACATTCATTCTGGGCCTGTGGGCTTTCACTTGCGTGGGAACTTTCATCATATCAAAAAAAGTGTTTCTCTCGGCCGGACGAGCATTTTTGGCGAAATATGTCAAACGTCCAGCAATAGCTCCCAAACCAAAGGAGCCAGCACTGAAACACATAGCTGGCCTGAATCCTCCCCAGGGAGCACACAAGCAGCAACATTCATTCTGGGACTGTGGGCTTTCACTTGCCTGGGAACTTTCATCATAGCAAAAAAAGTCTTTCGGCCGGACGAGCATTTTTGGCGAAATATGTCAAACGTCCAGCAATAGCTCCCAAACCAAAGGAGCCACCACTGAAACACATAGCTGGCCTGAATCCTCCCCAGGGAGCACACAAGCAGCAACATTCATTCTAGGCCTGTGGGCTTTCACTTGCCTGGGATCTTTCATCATATCAAAAATAGTGTTTCTCTCGGCCAGACGAGCATTTTAGGCCAAACACGCCAAACGTCCAGCAATAGCTCCCAACCAAAGGAGCCAGCACTGAAACACATAGCTGGCCTGTATCCTCCCCAGGGAGCACACAAGCAGCAACATTCATTCTAGGGCTGTGGGCTTTCACTTGCCTGGGAACTTTCACCATATCAAAAAAAGTGTTTCTCTCGGCCGGACGAGCATTTTAGGCCAAACATGCCAAACGTCCAGCAATAGCTCCCGAAACAAAGGAGCCAGCACTGAAAGACATAGCTGGCCTGAGTCCTCCCCAGGGAGCACACAAGCAGCAACATTCATTCTAGGCCTGTGGGCTTTCACTTACCTGGGAAACTTCATCTTTACAAAAAAAGTGTTTCTCTCGGCGAGACGAGCATTTTAGGATAAATATGGCAAACGTCCAGCAATAGCTCCCAAACCAAAGGAGCCACCACTGAAACATATAGCTGGCCTGAATCCTCCCCAGGGAGCACACAAGCAGCAACATTCATTCTAGGGATGTGGGCTTTCACTTGCCTGGGAACCTTCATCATATCAAAAAAAGTGTTTCTCTCGGCCGGACGAGCATTTTAAGACAAAGATGTCAAACGTCCAGCAATAGCTCCCAAACCAAAGGAGCCAGCACTGAAACACATAGCTGGCCTGAATCCTCCCCAGGGAGCACACAAGCAGCAACATTCATTCTAGGGCTGTGGGCTTTCACTTGCCTGGGATCTTTCATCATATCAAAAATAGTGTTTCTCTCGGCCAGACGAGCATTTTAGGCCAAACACGCCAAACGTCCAGCAATAGCTCCCAAACCAAAGGAGCCAGCACTGAAACACATAGCTGGCCTGTATCCTCCCCAGGGAGCACACAAGCAGCAACATTCATTCTAGGGCTGTGGGCTTTCACTTGCCTGGGATCTTTCACCATAACAAAAAAAGTGTTTCTCTCGGCCGGACGAGCATTTTAGGCCAAATATGCCAAACGTCCAGCAATAGCTCCCAAACCAAAGGAGCCAGCACTGAAACACATAGCTGGCCTGAATCCTCCCCAGGGAGCACACAAGCAGCAACATTCATTCTACGCCTGTGGGCTTTCACTTGCCTGGGAACATTCATCATATCAAAAGAAGTGTTTCTCTCGGCCAGACGAGCATTTTAGGCCAAACATGCCAAACGTCCAGCAATAGTTCGCAAACCAAAGGAGCCAGCACTGAAACACATAGCTGGCCTGAAACATCCCCAGGGAGCACACAAGCAGCAACATTCATTCTGGGCCTGTGGGCTTTCACTTGCGTGGGAACTTTCATCATATCAAAAAAAGTGTTTCTCTCGGCCGGACGAGCATTTTTGGCGAAATATGTCAAACGTCCAGCAATAGCTCCCAAACCAAAGGAGCCAGCACTGAAACACATAGCTGGCCTGAATCCTCCCCAGGGAGCACACAAGCAGCAACATTCATTCTGGGACTGTGGGCTTTCACTTGCCTGGGAACTTTCATCATAGCAAAAAAAGTCTTTCGGCCGGACGAGCATTTTTGGCGAAATATGTCAAACGTCCAGCAATAGCTCCCAAACCAAAGGAGCCACCACTGAAACACATAGCTGGCCTGAATCCTCCCCAGGGAGCACACAAGCAGCAACATTCATTCTAGGCCTGTGGGCTTTCACTTGCCTGGGATCTTTCATCATATCAAAAATAGTGTTTCTCTCGGCCAGACGAGCATTTTAGGCCAAACACGCCAAACGTCCAGCAATAGCTCCCAACCAAAGGAGCCAGCACTGAAACACATAGCTGGCCTGTATCCTCCCCAGGGAGCACACAAGCAGCAACATTCATTCTAGGGCTGTGGGCTTTCACTTGCCTGGGAACTTTCACCATATCAAAAAAAGTGTTTCTCTCGGCCGGACGAGCATTTTAGGCCAAACATGCCAAACGTCCAGCAATAGCTCCCGAAACAAAGGAGCCAGCACTGAAAGACATAGCTGGCCTGAGTCCTCCCCAGGGAGCACACAAGCAGCAACATTCATTCTAGGCCTGTGGGCTTTCACTTACCTGGGAAACTTCATCTTTACAAAAAAAGTGTTTCTCTCGGCGAGACGAGCATTTTAGGATAAATATGGCAAACGTCCAGCAATAGCTCCCAAACCAAAGGAGCCACCACTGAAACATATAGCTGGCCTGAATCCTCCCCAGGGAGCACACAAGCAGCAACATTCATTCTAGGGATGTGGGCTTTCACTTGCCTGGGAACCTTCATCATATCAAAAAAAGTGTTTCTCTCGGCCGGACGAGCATTTTAAGACAAAGATGTCAAACGTCCAGCAATAGCTCCCAAACCAAAGGAGCCAGCACTGAAACACATAGCTGGCCTGAATCCTCCCCAGGGAGCACACAAGCAGCAACATTCATTCTAGGGCTGTGGGCTTTCACTTGCCTGGGATCTTTCATCATATCAAAAATAGTGTTTCTCTCGGCCAGACGAGCATTTTAGGCCAAACACGCCAAACGTCCAGCAATAGCTCCCAAACCAAAGGAGCCAGCACTGAAACACATAGCTGGCCTGTATCCTCCCCAGGGAGCACACAAGCAGCAACATTCATTCTAGGGCTGTGGGCTTTCACTTGCCTGGGATCTTTCACCATAACAAAAAAAGTGTTTCTCTCGGCCGGACGAGCATTTTAGGCCAAATATGCCAAACGTCCAGCAATAGCTCCCAAACCAAAGGAGCCAGCACTGAAACACATAGCTGGCCTGAATCCTCCCCAGGGAGCACACAAGCAGCAACATTCATTCTACGCCTGTGGGCTTTCACTTGCCTGGGAACATTCATCATATCAAAAGAAGTGTTTCTCTCGGCCAGACGAGCATTTTAGGCCAAACATGCCAAACGTCCAGCAATAGTTCGCAAACCAAAGGAGCCACAACTGAAACACATAGCTGGCCTGAAACATCCCCAGGGAGCACACAAGCAGCAACATTCATTCTGGGACTGTGGGCTTTCACTTGCCTGGGAACTTTCATCATAGCAAAAAAAGTCTTTCTCTCGGCCGGACGAGCATTTTTGGCGAAATATGTCAAACGTCCAGCAATAGCTCCCAAACCAAAGGAGCCACCACTGAAACACATAGCTGGCCTGAATCCTCCCCAGGGAGCACACAAGCAGCAACATTCATTCTAGGCCTGTGGGCTTTCACTTGCCTGGGAACTTTCATCATATCAAAAAAAGTGTTTCTCTCGGCCGGACGAGCATTTTAGGCCAAACATGCCAAACGTCCAGCAATAGCTCCCGAACCAAAGGAGCCAGCACTGAAACACATAGCTTGCCTGAATCCTCCCCAGGGAGCACACAAGCAGCAACATTCATTCTAGGGATGTGGGCTTTCACTTGCCTGGGAACCTTCATCATATCAAAAAAAGTGTTTCTCTCGGCCGGACGAGCATTTTAAGACAAAGATGTCAAACGTCCAGCAATAGCTCCCAAACCAAAGGAGCCAGCACTGAAACACATAGCTGGCCTGAATCCTCCCCAGGGAGCACACAAGCAGCAACATTCATTCTAGGGCTGTGGGCTTTCACTTGCCTGGGATCTTTCATCATATCAAAAATAGTGTTTCTCTCGGCCAGACGAGCATTTTAGGCCAAACACGCCAAACGTCCAGCAATAGCTCCCAAACCAAAGGAGCCAGCACTGAAACACATAGCTGGCCTGTATCCTCCCCAGGGAGCACACAAGCAGCAACATTCATTCTAGGGCTGTGGGCTTTCACTTGCCTGGGATCTTTCACCATAACAAAAAAAGTGTTTCTCTCGGCCGGACGAGCATTTTAGGCCAAATATGCCAAACGTCCAGCAATAGCTCCCAAACCAAAGGAGCCAGCACTGAAACACATAGCTGGCCTGAATCCTCCCCAGGGAGCACACAAGCAGCAACATTCATTCTAGGCCTGTGGGCTTTCACTTGCCTGGGAACTTTCATCATAGCAAAAAAAGTTTTTCTCTCGGCCGAACGAGCATATTGGACCAAACATGCCAAACGTCCAGCAATAGCTCCCAAACCAAAGCAGACAGCACTGAAACACATAGCTGGCCTGAATCCTCCCCAGGGAGAACACAAGCAGCAACATTCATTCTAGTCCTGTGGGCTTTCACTTGCCTGTGAACCTTCATCATATCAAAAAAAGTGTTTCTCTCGGCCAGACGAGCATTTTAGGCCAAACATGCCAAACGTCCAGCAATAGCTCCCAAACCAAAGGAGCCAGCACTGAAACACATAGCTGGCCTGAATCCTCCCCAGGGAGCACACAAGCAGCAACATTCATTCTAGGGCTGTGGGCTTTCACTTGCCTGGGAACTTTCAGCATAAAAAAAAAAGTGTATCTCTCGGCTGGACGAGCATTTTAGGCCAAACATGCCAAACGTCCAGCAATAGCTCCCAAACTAAAGGAGCCAGCACTGAAACACATAGCTGGCCTGTATCCTCCCCAGGGAGCACACAAGCAGCAACATTCATTCTAGGGCTGTGGGCTTTCACTTGCCTGGGAACCTTCATCATATCAAAAAAAGTGTTTCTCTCGGCCGGACGAGCATTTTAGGCCAAATATGCCAAACGTCCAGCAATAGCTCCCAAACCAAAGGAGCCAGCACTGAAACACATAGCTGGCCTGAATCCTCCCCAGGGAGCCCACAAGCAGCAACTTTCATTCTAGGGCTGTGGGCTTTCACTTGCCTGGGAACTTTCACCATATCAACAAAAGTGTTTCTCTCGGCCGGACGAGCATTTTAGGCCAAACATGCCAAACGTCCAGCAATAGCTCCCGAACCAAAGGAGCCAGCACTGAAACACATAGCTTGCCTGAATCCTCCCCAGGGAGAACACAAGCAGCAACATTCATTCTAGGGATGTGGGCTTTCACTTGCCTGGGAACCTTCATCATATCAAAAAAAGTGTTTCTCTCGGCCGGACGAGCATTTTAAGACAAAGATGTCAAACGTCCAGCAATAGCTCCCAAACCAAAGGAGCCAGCACTGAAACACATAGCTTGCCTGAATCCTCCCCAGGGAGCACACAAGCAGCAACATTCATTCTAGGGCTGTGGGCTTTCACTTGCCTGGGATCTTTCATCATATCAAAAATAGTGTTTCTCTCGGCCAGACGAGCATTTTAGGCCAAACACGCCAAACGTCCAGCAATAGCTCCCAACCAAAGGAGCCAGCACTGAAACACATAGCTGGCCTGTATCCTCCCCAGGGAGCACACAAGCAGCAACATTCATTCTAGGGCTGTGGGCTTTCACTTGCCTGGGAACTTTCACCATATCAAAAAAAGTGTTTCTCTCGGCCGGACGAGCATTTTAGGATAAATATGGCAAACGTCCAGCAATAGCTCCCAAACCAAAGGAGCCACCACTGAAACATATAGCTGGCCTGAATCCTCCCCAGGGAGCACACAAGCAGCAACATTGATTCTAGGCATGTGGGCTTTCACTTGCCTGGGAACTTTCATCATAGCAAAAAAATTGTTACTCTCGGCCGGACGAGCATATTGGACCAAACATGCCAAACGTCCAGCAATAGCTCCCAAACCAAAGGAGCCAGCACTGAAACACATAGCTGGCCTGAAACATCCCCAGGGAGCACACAAGCAGCAACATTCATTCTAGGGCTGTGGGCTTTCACTTGCCTGGGAACTTTCATCATAGCAAAAAAAGTGTTTCTCTCGGCCGGACGAGCATTTTAGGCCAAACATGCCAAACGTCCAGCAATAGCTCCCAAACCAAAGGAGCCAGCACTGAAACACATAGCTGGCCTGAATCCTCCCCAGGGAGCACACAAGCAGCAACATTCATTATAGGGATGTGGTCTTTCACTTGCCTGGGAACCTTCATCATAGCAAAAAAATTGTTTCTCTCGGCCAGACGAGCATTTTAGGCCAAACATGCCAAACGTCCAGCAATAGCTCCCAAACCAAAGGAGCCAGCACTGAAACACATAGCTGGCCTGAAACATCCCCAGGGAGCACACAAGCAGCAACATTCATTCTAGGGCTGTGGGCTTTCACTTGCCTGGGAACTTTCACCATAACAAAAAAAGTGTTTCTCTCGGCCAGACGAGCATTTTAGGCCAAACACGCCAAACGTCCAGCAATAGCTCCCAAACCAAAGGAGCCAGCACTGAAACACATAGCTGGCCTGTATCCTCCCCAGGGAGCACACAAGCAGCAACATTCATTCTAGGGCTGTGGGCTTTCACTTGCCTGGGATCTTTCACCATAACAAAAAAAGTGTTTCTCTCGGCCGGACGAGCATTTTAGGCCAAATATGCCAAACGTCCAGCAATAGCTCCCAAACCAAAGGAGCCAGCACTGAAACACATAGCTGGCCTGAATCCTCCCCAGGGAGCACACAAGCAGCAACATTCATTCTAGGCCTGTGGGCTTTCACTTGCCTGGGAACTTTCATCATAGCAAAAAAAGTTTTTCTCTCGGCCGAACGAGCATATTGGACCAAACATGCCAAACGTCCAGCAATAGCTCCCAAACCAAAGCAGACAGCACTGAAACACATAGCTGGCCTGAATCCTCCCCAGGGAGAACACAAGCAGCAACATTCATTCTAGGGCTGTGGGCTTTCACTTGCCTGGGAACTTTCAGCATAACAAAAAAAGTGTATCTCTCGGCCGGACGAGCATTTTAGGCCAAACATGCCAAACGTCCAGCAATAGCTCCCGAACCAAAGGAGCCAGCACTGAAACACATAGCTTGCCTGAATCCTCCCCAGGGAGAACACAAGCAGCAACATTCATTCTAGGGATGTGGGCTTTCACTTGCCTGGGAACCTTCATCATATCAAAAAAAGTGTTTCTCTCGGCCGGACGAGCATTTTAAGACAAAGATGTCAAACGTCCAGCAATAGCTCCCAAACCAAAGGAGCCAGCACTGAAACACATAGCTTGCCTGAATCCTCCCCAGGGAGCACACAAGCAGCAACATTCATTCTAGGGCTGTGGGCTTTCACTTGCCTGGGATCTTTCATCATATCAAAAATAGTATTTCTCTCGGCCAGACGAGCATTTTAGGCCAAACACGCCAAACGTCCAGCAATAGCTCCCAACCAAAGGAGCCAGCACTGAAACACATAGCTGGCCTGTATCCTCCCCAGGGAGCACACAAGCAGCAACATTCATTCTAGGGCTGTGGGCTTTCACTTGCCTGGGAACTTTCACCATATCAAAAAAAGTGTTTCTCTCGGCCGGACGAGCATTTTAGGCCAAACATGCCAAACGTCCAGCAATAGCTCCCGAAACAAAGGAGCCAGCACTGAAAGACATAGCTGGCCTGAGTCCTCCCCAGGGAGCACACAAGCAGCAACATTCATTCTAGGGCTGTGGGCTTTCACTTACCTGGGAAACTTCATCTTTACAAAAAAAGTGTTTCTCTCGGCGAGACGAGCATTTTAGGATAAATATGGCAAACGTCCAGCAATAGCTCCCAAACCAAAGGAGCCACCACTGAAACATATAGCTGGCCTGAATCCTCCCCAGGGAGCACACAAGCAGCAACATTGATTCTAGGCCTGTGGGCTTTCACTTGCCTGGGAACTTTCATCATAGCAAAAAAATTGTTACTCTCGGCCGGACGAGCATATTGGACCAAACATGCCAAACGTCCAGCAATAGCTCCCAAACCAAAGGAGCCAGCACTGAAACACATAGCTGGCCTGAAACATCCCCAGGGAGCACACAAGCAGCAACATTCATTCTAGGGCTGTGGGCTTTCACTTGCCTGGGAACTTTCAGCATAAAAAAAAAAGTGTATCTCTCGGCTGGACGAGCATTTTAGGCCAAACATGCCAAACGTCCAGCAATAGCTCCCAAACTAAAGGAGCCAGCACTGAAACACATAGCTGGCCTGTATCCTCCCCAGGGAGCACACAAGCAGCAACATTCATTCTAGGGCTGTGGGCTTTCACTTGCCTGGGAACCTTCATCATATCAAAAAAAGTGTTTCTCTCGGCCGGACGAGCATTTTAGGCCAAATATGCCAAACGTCCAGCAATAGCTCCCAAACCAAAGGAGCCAGCACTGAAACACATAGCTGGCCTGAATCCTCCCCAGGGAGCCCACAAGCAGCAACTTTCATTCTAGGGCTGTGGGCTTTCACTTGCCTGGGAACTTTCACCATATCAACAAAAGTGTTTCTCTCGGCCGGACGAGCATTTTAGGCCAAACATGCCAAACGTCCAGCAATAGCTCCCGAACCAAAGGAGCCAGCACTGAAACACATAGCTTGCCTGAATCCTCCCCAGGGAGAACACAAGCAGCAACATTCATTCTAGGGATGTGGGCTTTCACTTGCCTGGGAACCTTCATCATATCAAAAAAAGTGTTTCTCTCGGCCGGACGAGCATTTTAAGACAAAGATGTCAAACGTCCAGCAATAGCTCCCAAACCAAAGGAGCCAGCACTGAAACACATAGCTTGCCTGAATCCTCCCCAGGGAGCACACAAGCAGCAACATTCATTCTAGGGCTGTGGGCTTTCACTTGCCTGGGATCTTTCATCATATCAAAAATAGTGTTTCTCTCGGCCAGACGAGCATTTTAGGCCAAACACGCCAAACGTCCAGCAATAGCTCCCAACCAAAGGAGCCAGCACTGAAACACATAGCTGGCCTGTATCCTCCCCAGGGAGCACACAAGCAGCAACATTCATTCTAGGGCTGTGGGCTTTCACTTGCCTGGGAACTTTCACCATATCAAAAAAAGTGTTTCTCTCGGCCGGACGAGCATTTTAGGATAAATATGGCAAACGTCCAGCAATAGCTCCCAAACCAAAGGAGCCACCACTGAAACATATAGCTGGCCTGAATCCTCCCCAGGGAGCACACAAGCAGCAACATTGATTCTAGGCCTGTGGGCTTTCACTTGCCTGGGAACTTTCATCATAGCAAAAAAATTGTTACTCTCGGCCGGACGAGCATATTGGACCAAACATGCCAAACGTCCAGCAATAGCTCCCAAACCAAAGGAGCCAGCACTGAAACACATAGCTGGCCTGAAACATCCCCAGGGAGCACACAAGCAGCAACATTCATTCTAGGGCTGTGGGCTTTCACTTGCCTGGGAACTTTCATCATAGCAAAAAAAGTGTTTCTCTCGGCCGGACGAGCATTTTAGGCCAAACATGCCAAACGTCCAGCAATAGCTCCCAAACCAAAGGAGCCAGCACTGAAACACATAGCTGGCCTGAATCCTCCCCAGGGAGCACACAAGCAGCAACATTCATTATAGGGATGTGGTCTTTCACTTGCCTGGGAACCTTCATCATAGCAAAAAAATTGTTTCTCTCGGCCAGACGAGCATTTTAGGCCAAACATGCCAAACGTCCAGCAATAGCTCCCAAACCAAAGGAGCCAGCACTGAAACACATAGCTGGCCTGAAACATCCCCAGGGAGCACACAAGCAGCAACATTCATTCTAGGGCTGTGGGCTTTCACTTGCCTGGGAACTTTCACCATAACAAAAAAAGTGTTTCTCTCGGCCAGACGAGCATTTTAGGCCAAACACGCCAAACGTCCAGCAATGGCTCCCAAACCAAAGGAGCCAGCACTGAAACACATAGCTGGCCTGTATCCTCCCCAGGGAGCACACAAGCAGCAACATTCATTCTAGGGCTGTGGGCTTTCACTTGCCTGGGATCTTTCACCATAACAAAAAAAGTGTTTCTCTCGGCCGGACGAGCATTTTAGGCCAAATATGCCAAACGTCCAGCAATAGCTCCCAAACCAAAGGAGCCAGCACTGAAACACATAGCTGGCCTGAATCCTCCCCAGGGAGCACACAAGCAGCAACATTCATTCTAGGCCTGTGGGCTTTCACTTGCCTGGGAACTTTCATCATAGCAAAAAAAGTTTTTCTCTCGGCCGAACGAGCATATTGGACCAAACATGCCAAACGTCCAGCAATAGCTCCCAAACCAAAGCAGACAGCACTGAAACACATAGCTGGCCTGAATCCTCCCCAGGGAGAACACAAGCAGCAACATTCATTCTAGGGCTGTGGGCTTTCACTTGCCTGGGAACTTTCAGCATAACAAAAAAAGTGTATCTCTCGGCCGGACGAGCATTTTAGGCCAAACATGCCAAACGTCCAGCAATAGCTCCCGAACCAAAGGAGCCAGCACTGAAACACATAGCTTGCCTGAATCCTCCCCAGGGAGAACACAAGCAGCAACATTCATTCTAGGGATGTGGGCTTTCACTTGCCTGGGAACCTTCATCATATCAAAAAAAGTGTTTCTCTCGGCCGGACGAGCATTTTAAGACAAAGATGTCAAACGTCCAGCAATAGCTCCCAAACCAAAGGAGCCAGCACTGAAACACATAGCTTGCCTGAATCCTCCCCAGGGAGCACACAAGCAGCAACATTCATTCTAGGGCTGTGGGCTTTCACTTGCCTGGGATCTTTCATCATATCAAAAATAGTATTTCTCTCGGCCAGACGAGCATTTTAGGCCAAACACGCCAAACGTCCAGCAATAGCTCCCAACCAAAGGAGCCAGCACTGAAACACATAGCTGGCCTGTATCCTCCCCAGGGAGCACACAAGCAGCAACATTCATTCTAGGGCTGTGGGCTTTCACTTGCCTGGGAACTTTCACCATATCAAAAAAAGTGTTTCTCTCGGCCGGACGAGCATTTTAGGCCAAACATGCCAAACGTCCAGCAATAGCTCCCGAAACAAAGGAGCCAGCACTGAAAGACATAGCTGGCCTGAGTCCTCCCCAGGGAGCACACAAGCAGCAACATTCATTCTAGGGCTGTGGGCTTTCACTTACCTGGGAAACTTCATCTTTACAAAAAAAGTGTTTCTCTCGGCGAGACGAGCATTTTAGGATAAATATGGCAAACGTCCAGCAATAGCTCCCAAACCAAAGGAGCCACCACTGAAACATATAGCTGGCCTGAATCCTCCCCAGGGAGCACACAAGCAGCAACATTGATTCTAGGCCTGTGGGCTTTCACTTGCCTGGGAACCTTCATCATAGCAAAAAAATTGTTTCTCTCGGCCAGACGAGCATTTTAGGCCAAACATGCCAAACGTCCAGCAATAGCTCCCAAACCAAAGGAGCCAGCACTGAAACACATAGCTGGCCTGAAACATCCCCAGGGAGCACACAAGCAGCAACATTCATTCTAGGGCTGTGGGCTTTCACTTGCCTGGGAACTTTCACCATAGCAAAAAAAGTGTTTCTCTCGGCCGGACGAGCATTTTAGGCCAAACATGCCAAACGTCCAGCAATAGCTCCCGAACCAAAGGAGCCAGCACTGAAACACATAGCTTGCCTGAATCCTCCCCAGGGAGCACACAAGCAGCAACATTCATTCTAGGGATGTGGGCTTTCACTTGCCTGGGAACCTTCATCATATCAAAAAAAGTGTTTCTCTCGGCCGGACGAGCATTTTAAGACAAAGATGTCAAACGTCCAGCAATAGCTCCCAAACCAAAGGAGCCAGCACTGAAACACATAGCTGGCCTGAATCCTCCCCAGGGAGCACACAAGCAGCAACATTCATTCTAGGGCTGTGGGCTTTCACTTGCCTGGGATCTTTCATCATATCAAAAATAGTGTTTCTCTCGGCCAGACGAGCATTTTAGGCCAAACACGCCAAACGTCCAGCAATAGCTCCCAAACCAAAGGAGCCAGCACTGAAACACATAGCTGGCCTGTATCCTCCCCAGGGAGCACACAAGCAGCAACATTCATTCTAGGGCTGTGGGCTTTCACTTGCCTGGGAACTTTCACCATAACAAAAAAAGTGTTTCTCTCGGCCAGACGAGCATTTTACGCCAAACACGCCAAACGTCCAGCAATAGCTCCCAAACCAAAGGAGCCAGCACTGAAACACATAGCTGGCCTGTATCCTCCCCAGGGAGCACACAAGCAGCAACATTCATTCTAGGGCTGTGGGCTTTCACTTGCCTGGGATCTTTCACCATAACAAAAAAAGTGTTTCTCTCGGCCGGACGAGCATTTTAGGCCAAATATGCCAAACGTCCAGCAATAGCTCCCAAACCAAAGGAGCCAGCACTGAAACACATAGCTGGCCTGAATCCTCCCCAGGGAGCACACAAGCAGCAACATTCATTCTAGGCCTGTGGGCTTTCACTTGCCTGGGAACTTTCATCATAGCAAAAAAAGTTTTTCTCTCGGCCGAACGAGCATATTGGACCAAACATGCCAAACGTCCAGCAATAGCTCCCAAACCAAAGCAGACAGCACTGAAACACATAGCTGGCCTGAATCCTCCCCAGGGAGAACACAAGCAGCAACATTCATTCTAGTCCTGTGGGCTTTCACTTGCCTGTGAACCTTCATCATATCAAAAAAAGTGTTTCTCTCGGCCAGACGAGCATTTTAGGCCAAACATGCCAAACGTCCAGCAATAGCTCCCAAACCAAAGGAGCCAGCACTGAAACACATAGCTGGCCTGAATCCTCCCCAGGGAGCACACAAGCAGCAACATTCATTCTAGGGCTGTGGGCTTTCACTTGCCTGGGAACTTTCAGCATAAAAAAAAAAGTGTATCTCTCGGCTGGACGAGCATTTTAGGCCAAACATGCCAAACGTCCAGCAATAGCTCCCAAACTAAAGGAGCCAGCACTGAAACACATAGCTGGCCTGTATCCTCCCCAGGGAGCACACAAGCAGCAACATTCATTCTAGGGCTGTGGGCTTTCACTTGCCTGGGAACCTTCATCATATCAAAAAAAGTGTTTCTCTCGGCCGGACGAGCATTTTAGGCCAAATATGCCAAACGTCCAGCAATAGCTCCCAAACCAAAGGAGCCAGCACTGAAACACATAGCTGGCCTGAATCCTCCCCAGGGAGCCCACAAGCAGCAACTTTCATTCTAGGGCTGTGGGCTTTCACTTGCCTGGGAACTTTCACCATATCAACAAAAGTGTTTCTCTCGGCCGGACGAGCATTTTAGGCCAAACATGCCAAACGTCCAGCAATAGCTCCCGAACCAAAGGAGCCAGCACTGAAACACATAGCTTGCCTGAATCCTCCCCAGGGAGAACACAAGCAGCAACATTCATTCTAGGGATGTGGGCTTTCACTTGCCTGGGAACCTTCATCATATCAAAAAAAGTGTTTCTCTCGGCCGGACGAGCATTTTAAGACAAAGATGTCAAACGTCCAGCAATAGCTCCCAAACCAAAGGAGCCAGCACTGAAACACATAGCTTGCCTGAATCCTCCCCAGGGAGCACACAAGCAGCAACATTCATTCTAGGGCTGTGGGCTTTCACTTGCCTGGGATCTTTCATCATATCAAAAATAGTGTTTCTCTCGGCCAGACGAGCATTTTAGGCCAAACACGCCAAACGTCCAGCAATAGCTCCCAACCAAAGGAGCCAGCACTGAAACACATAGCTGGCCTGTATCCTCCCCAGGGAGCACACAAGCAGCAACATTCATTCTAGGGCTGTGGGCTTTCACTTGCCTGGGAACTTTCACCATATCAAAAAAAGTGTTTCTCTCGGCCGGACGAGCATTTTAGGATAAATATGGCAAACGTCCAGCAATAGCTCCCAAACCAAAGGAGCCAGCACTGAAACATATAGCTGGCCTGAATCCTCCCCAGGGAGCACACAAGCAGCAACATTGATTCTAGGCCTGAGGGCTTTCACTTGCCTGGGAACTTTCATCATAGCAAAAAAATTGTTACTCTCGGCCGGACGAGCATATTGGACCAAACATGCCAAACGTCCAGCAATAGCTCCCAAACCAAAGGAGCCAGCACTGAAACACATAGCTGGCCTGAAACATCCCCAGGGAGCACACAAGCAGCAACATTCATTCTAGGGCTGTGGGCTTTCACTTGCCTGGGAACTTTCATCATAGCAAAAAAAGTGTTTCTCTCGGCCGGACGAGCATTTTAGGCCAAACATGCCAAACGTCCAGCAATAGCTCCCAAACCAAAGGAGCCAGCACTGAAACACATAGCTGGCCTGAATCCTCCCCAGGGAGCACACAAGCAGCAACATTCATTATAGGGATGTGGTCTTTCACTTGCCTGGGAACCTTCATCATAGCAAAAAAATTGTTTCTCTCGGCCAGACGAGCATTTTAGGCCAAACATGCCAAACGTCCAGCAATAGCTCCCAAACCAAAGGAGCCAGCACTGAAACACATAGCTGGCCTGAAACATCCCCAGGGAGCACACAAGCAGCAACATTCATTCTAGGGCTGTGGGCTTTCACTTGCCTGGGAACTTTCACCATAACAAAAAAAGTGTTTCTCTCGGCCAGACGAGCATTTTAGGCCAAACACGCCAAACGTCCAGCAATAGCTCCCAAACCAAAGGAGCCAGCACTGAAACACATAGCTGGCCTGTATCCTCCCCAGGGAGCACACAAGCAGCAACATTCATTCTAGGGCTGTGGGCTTTCACTTGCCTGGGATCTTTCACCATAACAAAAAAAGTGTTTCTCTCGGCCGGACGAGCATTTTAGGCCAAATATGCCAAACGTCCAGCAATAGCTCCCAAACCAAAGGAGCCAGCACTGAAACACATAGCTGGCCTGAATCCTCCCCAGGGAGCACACAAGCAGCAACATTCATTCTAGGCCTGTGGGCTTTCACTTGCCTGGGAACTTTCATCATAGCAAAAAAAGTTTTTCTCTCGGCCGAACGAGCATATTGGACCAAACATGCCAAACGTCCAGCAATAGCTCCCAAACCAAAGCAGACAGCACTGAAACACATAGCTGGCCTGAATCCTCCCCAGGGAGAACACAAGCAGCAACATTCATTCTAGGGCTGTGGGCTTTCACTTGCCTGGGAACTTTCAGCATAACAAAAAAAGTGTATCTCTCGGCCGGACGAGCATTTTAGGCCAAACATGCCAAACGTCCAGCAATAGCTCCCGAACCAAAGGAGCCAGCACTGAAACACATAGCTTGCCTGAATCCTCCCCAGGGAGAACACAAGCAGCAACATTCATTCTAGGGATGTGGGCTTTCACTTGCCTGGGAACCTTCATCATATCAAAAAAAGTGTTTCTCTCGGCCGGACGAGCATTTTAAGACAAAGATGTCAAACGTCCAGCAATAGCTCCCAAACCAAAGGAGCCAGCACTGAAACACATAGCTTGCCTGAATCCTCCCCAGGGAGCACACAAGCAGCAACATTCATTCTAGGGCTGTGGGCTTTCACTTGCCTGGGATCTTTCATCATATCAAAAATAGTATTTCTCTCGGCCAGACGAGCATTTTAGGCCAAACACGCCAAACGTCCAGCAATAGCTCCCAACCAAAGGAGCCAGCACTGAAACACATAGCTGGCCTGTATCCTCCCCAGGGAGCACACAAGCAGCAACATTCATTCTAGGGCTGTGGGCTTTCACTTGCCTGGGAACTTTCACCATATCAAAAAAAGTGTTTCTCTCGGCCGGACGAGCATTTTAGGCCAAACATGCCAAACGTCCAGCAATAGCTCCCGAAACAAAGGAGCCAGCACTGAAAGACATAGCTGGCCTGAGTCCTCCCCAGGGAGCACACAAGCAGCAACATTCATTCTAGGGCTGTGGGCTTTCACTTACCTGGGAAACTGCATCTTTACAAAAAAAGTGTTTCTCTCGGCGAGACGAGCATTTTAGGATAAATATGGCAAACGTCCAGCAATAGCTCCCAAACCAAAGGAGCCACCACTGAAACATATAGCTGGCCTGAATCCTCCCCAGGGAGCACACAAGCAGCAACATTGATTCTAGGCCTGTGGGCTTTCACTTGCCTGGGAACTTTCATCATAGCAAAAAAATTGTTACTCTCGGCCGGACGAGCATATTGGACCAAACATGCCAAACGTCCAGCAATAGCTCCCAAACCAAAGGAGCCAGCACTGAAACACATAGCTGGCCTGAAACATCCCCAGGGAGCACACAAGCAGCAACATTCATTCTAGGGCTGTGGGCTTTCACTTGCCTGGGAACTTTCATCATAGCAAAAAAAGTGTTTCTCTCGGCCGGACGAGCATTTTAGGCCAAACATGCCAAACGTCCAGCAATAGCTCCCAAACCAAAGGAGCCAGCACTGAAACACATAGCTGGCCTGAATCCTCCCCAGGGAGCACACAAGCAGCAACATTCATTCTAGGGCTGTGGGCTTTCACTTGCCTGGGAACTTTCACCATATCAAAAAAAGTGTTTCTCTCGGCCGGACGAGCATTTTAGGCCAAACATGCCAAACGTCCAGCAATAGCTCCCGAACCAAAGGAGCCAGCACTGAAACACATAGCTTGCCTGAATCCTCCCCAGGGAGAACACAAGCAGCAACATTCATTCTAGGGATGTGGGCTTTCACTTGCCTGGGAACCTTCATCATATCAAAAAAAAGTGTTTCTCTCGGCCGGACGAGCATTTTAAGACAAAGATGTCAAACGTCCAGCAATAGCTCCCAAACCAAAGGAGCCAGCACTGAAACACATAGCTGGCCTGAATCCTCCCCAGGGAGCACACAAGCAGCAACATTCATTCTAGGGCTGTGGGCTTTCACTTGCCTGGGATCTTTCATCATATCAAAAATAGTGTTTCTCTCGGCCGGACGAGCATTTTAGGCCAAACACGCCAAACGTCCAGCAATAGCTCCCAAACCAAAGGAGCCAGCACTGAAACACATAGCTGGCCTGTATCCTCCCCAGGGAGCACACAAGCAGCAACATTCATTCTAGGGCTGTGGGCTTTCACTTGCCTGGGAACTTTCACCATAACAAAAAAAGTGTTTCTCTCGGCCAGACGAGCATTTTAGGCCAAACACGCCAAACGTCCAGCAATAGCTCCCAAACCAAAGGAGCCAGCACTGAAACACATAGCTGGCCTGTATCCTCCCCAGGGAGCACACAAGCAGCAACATTCATTCTAGGGCTGTGGGCTTTCACTTGCCTGGGATCTTTCACCATAACAAAAAAATTATTTCTCTCGGCCGGACGAGCATTTTAGGCCAAATATGCCAAACGTCCAGCAATAGCTCCCAAACCAAAGGAGCCAGCACTGAAACACATAGCTGGCCTGAATCCTCCCCAGGGAGCACACAAGCAGCAACATTCATTCTAGGCCTGTGGGCTTTCACTTGCCTGGGAACTTCATCATAGCAAAAAAAGTTTTTCTCTCGGCCGAACGAGCATATTGGACCAAACATGCCAAACGTCCAGCAATAGCTACCAAACCAAAGCAGACAGCACTGAAACACATAGCTGGCCTGAATCCTCCCCAGGGAGAACACAAGCAGCAACATTCATTCTAGTCCTGTGGGCTTTCACTTGCCTGGGAACTTTCACCATATCAAAAAAAGTGTTTCTCTCGGCCGGACGAGCATTTTAGGCCAAACATGCCAAACGTCCAGCAATAGCTCCCGAACCAAAGGAGCCAGCACTGAAACACATAGCTTGCCTGAATCCTCCCCAGGGAGAACACAAGCAGCAACATTCATTCTAGGGCTGTGGGCTTTCACTTGCCTGGGAACCTTCATCATATCAAAAAAAGTGTTTCTCTCGGCCGGACGAGCATTTTAAGACAAAGATGTCAAACGTCCAGCAATAGCTCCCAAACCAAAGGAGCCAGCACTGAAACACATAGCTGGCCTGAATCCTCCCCAGGGAGCACAGAAGCAGCAACATTCATTCTAGGGCTGTGGGCTTTCACTTGCCTGGGAACTTTCATCATATCAAAAAATGTGTTTCTCTCGGCCGGACGAGCATATTGGACCAAACATGCCAAACGTCCAGCAATAGCTCCCAAACCAAAGGAGCCAGCACTGAAACACATAGCTGGCCTGAATCCTCCCCAGGGAGCACACAAGCAGCAACATTCATTCTAGGGCTGTGGGCTTTCACTTGCCTGGGATCTTTCATCATATCAAAAATAGTGTTTCTCTCTGCCGGACGAGCATTTTAGGCCAAACACGCCAAACGTCCAGCAATAGCTCCCAAACCAAAGGAGCCAGCACTGAAACACATAGCTGGCCTGAAACATCCCCAGGGAGCACACAAGCAGCAACATTCATTCTAGGGCTGTGGGCTTTCACTTGCCTGGGAACTTTCACCATAACAAAAAAGGTGTATCTCTCGGCCGGACGAGCATTTTAGGCCAAACATGCCAAACGTCCAGCAATAGCTCCCAAACCAAAGGAGCCAGCACTGAAACACATAGCTGGCCTGTATCCTCCCCAGGGAGCACACAAGCAGCAACATTCATTCTAGGGCTGTGGGCTTTCACTTGCCTGGGAACCTTCATCATATCAAAAAAAGTGTTTCACTCGGCCGGACGAGCATTTTAAGACAAATATGTCAAACGTCCAGCAATAGCTCCCAAACCAAAGGAGCCACAACTGAAACACATAGCTGGCCTGAATCCTCCCCAGGGAGCACACAAGCAGCAACATTCATTCTAGGGATGTGGGCTTTCCCTTGCCTGGGAACCTTCATCATATCAAAAAAAGTGTTTCGGCCGGACGAGCATTTTAAGACAAATATGTCAAACGTCCAGCAATAGCTCCCAAACCAAAGGAGCCAGCACTGAAACACATAGCTGGCCTGAATCCTCCCCAGGGAGCACACAAGCAGCAACATTCATTCTAGGGCTGTGGGCTTTCACTTGCCTGGGATCTTTCATCATAGCAAAAATAGTGTTTCTCTCGGCCAGACGAGCATTTTAGGCCAAACACGCCAAACGTCCAGCAATAGCTCCCAAACCAAAGGAGCCAGCACTGAAACACATAGCTGGCCTGAATCCTCCCCAGGGAGCACAGAAGCAGCAACATTCATTCTAGGCCTGTGTGCTTTCACTTGGCTGGGAACTTTCATCATATCAAAAAATGTGTTTCTCTCGGCCGGACGAGCATATTGGACCAAACATACCAAACGTCCAGCAATAGCTCCCAAACCAAAGCAGACAGCACTGAAACACATAGCTGGCCTGAATCCTCCCCAGGGAGCACACAAGCACCAACATTCATTTTAGGCCTGTGGGCTTTCACTTGCCTGGGAACTTTCATCATAGCAAAAAAATTGTTACTCTCGGCCGGACGAGCATTTTGGGCCAAACATGCCAAACGTCCAGCAATAGCTCCCAAACCAAAGGAGCCAGCACTGAAACACATAGCTGGCCTGAATCCTCCCCAGGGAGCACACAAGCAGCAACATTCATTCTAGGCCTGTGGGCTTTCAGTTGCCTGGGAACTTTCATCATAGCAAAAAAAGTGTTTCTCTCGGCCGGACGAGCATTTTAGGCCAAATATGCCAAACGTCCAGCAATAGCTCCCAAACCAAAGGAGCCACCACTGAAACACATAGCTTGCCTGAATCCTCCCCAGGGAGCACACAAGCAGCAACATTCATTCTAGGCCTGTGGGCTTTCACTTGCCTGGGAACCTTCATCATAGCAAAAAAAGTGTTTCTCTCGGCCGGACGAGCATTTTGGGCCAAACATGCCAAACGTCCAGCAATAGCTCCCAAGCCAAAGGAGCCAGCACTGAAACACATAGCTGGCCTGAATCCTCCCCAGGGAGCACACAAGCAGCAACATTCATTCTAGGCCTGTGGGCTTTCACTTACCTGGGAACCTTCATCATAGCAAAAAAAGTGTTTCTCTCGGCGAGACGAGCATTTTAGGCCAAATATGCCAAACGTCCAGCAATAGCTCCCAAACCAAAGGAGCCACCACTGAAACATATAGCTGGCCTGAATCCTCCCCAGGGAGCACACAAGCAGCAACATTCATTTTAGGCCTGTGGGCTTTCACTTGCCTGGGAAATTTCATCATAGCAAGAAAATTGTTACTCTCGGCCGGACGAGCATATTGGACCAAACATGCCAAACGTCCAGCAATAGCTCCCAAACCAAAGGAGCCAGCACTGAAACACATAGCTGGCCATAGACTTCCCCAGGGAGCACACAAGCAGCAACATTCATTCTAGGGCTGTGGGCTTTCACTTGCCTGGGAACTTTCATCATAGCAAAAAAAGTGTTTTTCTCGGCCGGACGAGCATATTGGACCAAACATGCCAAACGTCCAGCAATAGCTCCCAAACCAAAGGAGCCAGCACTGAAACACATAGCTGGCCTGAATCCTCCCCAGGGAGCACACAAGCAGCAACATTGATTCTAGGCCTGTGGGCTTTCACTTACCTGGGAAACTTCATCATAGCAAAAAAAGTGTTTCTCTCGGGCGGACGAGCATTTTAGGTCAAATATGCCAAACGTCCAGCAATAGCTCCAAAACCAAAGGAGCCACCACTGAAACATATATCTGGCCTGAATCCTCCCCAGGGAGCACACAAGCAGCAACATTCATTTTAGGCCTGTGGGCTTTCACTTGCCTGGGAACTTTCATCATAGCAAAAAAAGTGTTTCTCTCGGCCGGACGAGCATTTTGGGCCAAACATGCCAAACGTCCAGCAATAGCTCCCAAGCCAAAGGAGCCAGCACTGAAACACATAGCTGGCCTGAATCCTCCCCAGGGAGCACACAAGCAGCAACATTCATTCTAGGCCTGTGGGCTTTCACTTGCCTGGGAACTTTCATCATAGCAAAAAAAGTGTTTCTCTCGGCCGGATGAGCATATTGGACCAAACATGACAAACGTCCAGCAATAGCTCCCAAACCAAAGGAGCCAGCACTGAAACACATAGCTTGCCTGAATCCGCCCCAGGGAGCACACAAGCAGCAACATTCATTCTAGGGCTGTGGGCTTTCACTTGCCTGGGAACCTTCATCATATCAAAAAAAGTGTTTCGGCCGGACGAGCATTTTAAGACAAATATGTCAAACGTCCAGCAATAGCTCCCAAACCAAAGGAGCCAGCACTGAAACACATAGCTGGCCTGAATCCTCCCCAGGGAGCACACAAGCAGCAACATTCATTCTAGGGCTGTGGGCTTTCACTTGCCTGGGATCTTTCATCATAGCAAAAATAGTGTTTCTCTCGGCCGGACGAGCATTTTAGGCCAAACACGCCAAACGTCCAGCAATAGCTCCCAAACCAAAGGAGCCAGCACTGAAACACATAGCTGGCCTGAAACATCCCCAGGGAGCACACAAGCAGCAACATTCATTCTAGGGCTGTGGGCTTTCACTTGCCTGGGAACTTTCACCATAACAAAAAAAGTGTATCTCTCGGCCGGACGAGCATTTTAGGCCAAACATGCCAAACGTCCAGCAATACCTCCCAAACCAAAGGAGCCAGCACTGAAACACATAGCTGGCCTGAATCCTCCCCAGGGAGCACACAAGCAGCAACATTCATTCTAGGGCTGTGGGCTTTCACTTGCCTGGGAACTTTCATCATAGCAAATTAAGTGTTTCTCTTGACCGGACGAGCATTTTAGGCCAAATATGCCAAACGTCCAGCAATAGCTCCCAAACCAAAGGAGCCAGCACTGAAACACATAGCTGGCCTGAATCCTCCCCAGGGAGCACACAAGCAGCAACATTCATTCTAGGCCTGTGTGCTTTCACTTGGCTGGGAACTTTCATCATATCAAAAAATGTGTTTCTCTCGGCCGGACGAGCATATTGGACCAAACATACCAAACGTCCAGCAATAGCTCCCAAACCAAAGCAGACAGCACTGAAACACATAGCTGGCCTGAATCCTCCCCAGGGAGCACACAAGCACCAACATTCATTTTAGGCCTGTGGGCTTTCACTTGCCTGGGAACTTTCATCATAGCAAAAAAATTGTTAATCTCGGCCGGACGAGCATTTTGGGCCAAACATGCCAAACGTCCAGCAATAGCTCCCAAACCAAAGGAGCCAGCACTGAAACACATAGCTGGCCTGAATCCTCCCCAGGGAGCACACAAGCAGCAACATTCATTCTAGGCCTGTGGGCTTTCAGTTGCCTGGGAACTTTCATCATAGCAAAAAAAGTGTTTCTCTCGGCCGGACGAGCATTTTAGGCCAAATATGCCAAACGTCCAGCAATAGCTACCAAACCAAAGGAGCCACCACTGAAACACATAGCTGGCCTGAATCCTCCCCAGGGAGCACACAAGCAGCAACATTCATTCTAGGCCTGTGGGCTTTCACTTGCCTGGGAACTTTCATCATAGCAAAAAAAGTGTTTCTCTGGGCCGAACGAGCATATTGGACCAAACATGCCAAACGTCCAGCAATAGCTCCCAAAGCAAAGGAGGCAGCACTGAAACACATAGCTGGCCTGAATCCTCCCCAGGGAGCACACAAGGAGCAACATTCTTTCTAGGGCTGTGGGCTTTCACTTGCCTGGGAACTTTCATCACATCAAAAAAAGTGTTTCTCTCGGCCGGACGAGAATTGTAGGTCAAACATGCCAAACGTCCAGCAATAGCTCCCAAACCAAAGGAGCCAGCACTGAAACACATAGCTGGCCTGAATCCTCCCCAGGGAGCACACAAGCAGCAACATTGATTCTAGGGCTGTGGGCTTTCACTTACCTGGGAAACTTCATCATATCAAAAAAAGTGTTTCTCTCGGCGAGACGAGCATTTTAGGCCAAATATGCCAAACGTCCAGCAATAGCTCCCAAACCAAAGGAGCCAGCACTGAAACACATAGCTTGCCTGAATCCTCCCCAGGGAGCACACAAGCAGCAACATTCATTCTAGGGCTGTGGGCTTTCACTTGCCTGGGAACCTTCATCATAGCAAAAAAAGTGTTTCTCTCGGCCGGACGAGCATTTTGGGCCAAACATGCCAAACGTCCAGCAATAGCTCCCAAGCCAAAGGAGCCAGCACTGAAACACATAGCTGGCCTGAATCCTCCCCAGGGAGCACACAAGCAGCAACATTCATTCTAGGCCTGTGGGCTTTCACTTACCTGGGAACCTTCATCATAGCAAAAAAAGTGTTTCTCTCGGCGAGACGAGCATTTTAGGCCAAATATGCCAAACGTCCAGCAATAGCTCCCAAACCAAAGGAGCCACCACTGAAACATATAGCTGGCCTGAATCCTCCCCAGGGAGCACACAAGCAGCAACATTCATTTTAGGCCTGTGGGCTTTCACTTGCCTGGGAAATTTCATCATAGCAAGAAAATTGTTACTCTCGGCCGGACGAGCATATTGGACCAAACATGCCAAACGTCCAGCAATAGCTCCCAAACCAAAGGAGCCAGCACTGAAACACATAGTTTGCCTGAATCCTCCCCAGGGAGCACACAAACAGCAACATTCATTCTAGGGCTGTGGGCTTTCACTTGCCTGGGAACCTTCATCATAGCAAAAATAGTGTTTCTCTCGGCCGTACGAGCATTTTGGGCCAAACATGCCAAACGTCCAGCAATAGCTCCCAAACCAAAGGAGCCAGCACTGAAACACATAGCTGGACTGAATCCTCCCCAGGGAGCACACAAGGAGCAACATTCATTCTAGGCCTGTGGGCTTTCACTTGCCTGGGAACTTTCATCATAGCAAAAAAAGTGTTTCTCTCGGCCGGATGAGCATATTGGACCAAACATGACAAACGTCCAGCAATAGCTCCCAAACCAAAGGAGCCAGCACTGAAACACATAGCTTGCCTGAATCCTCCCCAGGGAGCACACAAGCAGCAACATTCATTCTAGGCCTGTGGGCTTTCAGTTGCCTGGGAACCTTCATCATAGCAAAAAAAGTGTTTCTCTCGGCCGGACGAGCATTTTAGGCCAAATATGTCAAACGTCCAGCAATAGCTCCCAAACCAAAGGAGCCAGCACTGAAACACATAGCTGGCCTGAATCCTCCCCAGGGAGCACACAAGCAGCAACATTCATTCTAGGGCTGTGGGCTTTCACTTGCCTGGGAACCTTCATCATAGCAAAAAAATTGTTTCTCTCGGCCAGACGAGCATTTTAGGCCAAACATGCCAAACGTCCAGCAATAGCTCCCAAACCAAAGGAGCCAGCACTGAAACACATAGCTGGCCTGAATCCTCCCCAGGGAGCACACAAGCAGCAACATTCATTCTAGGCCTGTGGGCTTTCACTTGACTGGGATTTTTCATCTTAGCAAAAAAAGTGTTTCTCTCGGCCGGACGAGCATTTTAGGCCAAATATGCCAAACGTCCAGCAATAGCTACCAAACCAAAGAAGCCACCACTGAAACACATAGCTGGCCTGAATCCTCCCCAGGGAGCACACAAGCAGCAACATTCATTCTACGCCTGTGGGCTTTCACTTGCCTGGGAAACTTCATCTTGCAAAAAAAGTGTTTCTCTCGGCCAGACGAGCATTTTAGGCCAAACATGCCAAACGTCCAGCAATAGCTCCCAAACCAAAGGAGCCACAACTGAAACACATAGCTGGCCATAGACTTCCCCAGGGAGCACACAAGCAGCAACATTCATTCTAGGGCTGTGGGCTTTCACTTGCCTGGGAACTTTCATCATAGCAAAAAAAGTGTTTTTCTCGGCCGGACGAGCATATTGGACCAAACATGCCAAACGTCCAGCAATAGCTCCCAAACCAAAGGAGCCAGCACTGAAACACATAGCTTGCCTGAATCCTCCCCAGGGAGCACACAAGCAGCAACATTGATTCTAGGGCTGTGGGCTTTCACTTGCCTGGGAACCTTCATCATATCAAAAAAAGTGTTTCTCTCAGCCGGATGAGCATTTTAGGCCAAATATTTCAAACGTCCAGCAATAGCTCCCAAACAAAAGGAGCCAGCACTGAAACACATAGCTGGCCTGAATCCTCCCCAGGGAGCACACAAGCAGCAACATTCATTCTAGGCCTGTGGGCTTTCACTTGCCTGGGATTTTTCATCTTAGCAAAAAAAGTGTTTCTCTGGGCCAGACGAGCATTTTAGGCCAAACATGCCAAACGTCCAGCAATAGCTCCCAAACCAAAGGAGCCAGCACTGAAACACATAGCTGGCCTGAATCCTCCCCAGGGAGCACACAAGCAGCAACATTCATTCTAGGCCTGTGGGCTTTCACTTACCTGGGAACCTTCATCATAGCAAAAAAAGTGTTTCTCTCGGCGAGACGAGCATTTTAGGCCAAATATGCCAAACGTCCAGCAATAGCTCCCAAACCAAAGGAGCCACCACTGAAACATATAGCTGGCCTGAATCCTCCCCAGGGAGCACACAAGGAGCAACATTCATTCTAGGCCTCTGGGCTTTCACTTGCCTGGGAACTTTCATCATAGCAAAAAAAGTGTTTCTCTCGGCCGGATGAGCATATTGGACCAAACATGACAATCGTCCAGCAATAGCTCCCAAACCAAAGGAGCCAGCACTGAAACACATAGCTTGCCTGAATACGCCCCAGGGAGCACACAAGCAGCAACATTCATTCTAGGGCTGTGGGCTTTCACTTGCCTGGGAACCTTCATCATAGCAAAAAAAGTGTTTCGGCCGGACAAGCATTTTGGGCCAAACATGCCAAACGTCCAGCAATAGCTCCCAAACCAAAGGAGCCAGCACTGAAACACATAGCTGGCCTGAATCCTCCCCAGGGAGCACACAAGCAGCAACATTCATTCTAGGCCTGTGGGCTTTCAGTTCCCTGGGAACTTTCATCATAGCAAAAAAAGTGTTTCTCTCGGCCGGACGAGCATTTTAGGCCAAATATGCCAAACGTCCAGCAATAGCTACCAAACCAAAGAAGCCACCACTGAAACACATAGCTGGCCTGAATCCTCCCCAGGGAGCACACAAGCAGCAACATTCATTATAGGGATGTGGTCTTTCACTTGCCAGGAAACTTTCGTCATAGCAAAAAAAGTGTTTCTCTCGGCCGGACGAGCATTTTAGGCCAAATATGCAAAACGTCCAGCAATAGCTCCCAAACCAAAGGAGCCAGCACTGAAACACATAGCTGGCCTGAATCCTCCCCAGGGAGCACACAAGCAGCAACATTCATTATAGGGATGTGGTCTTTCAGTTGCTTGGGAACATTCATCATAGCAAAAAAAGTGTTTCTCTCGGCCAGACGAGCATTTTAGGCCAAACATGCCAAACGTCCAGCAATAGCTCCCAAACCAAAGGAGCCAGCACTGAAACACATAGCTTGTCTGAATCCTCCCCAGGGAGAACACAAGCAGCAACATTCATTCTAGGGATGTGGGCTTTCACTTGCCTGGGAACCTTCATCATATCAAAAAAAGTGTTTCGGCCGGACGAGCATTTTAAGACAAATATGTCAAACGTCCAGCAATAGCTCCCAAACCAAAGGAGCCAGCAGTGAAACACATAGCTGGCCTGAATCCTCCCCAGGGAGCACACAAGCAGCAACATTCATTCTAGGGCTGTGGGCTTTCACTTGCCTGGGATCTTTCATCATAGCAAAAATAGTGTTTCTCTCGGCCAGACGAGCATTTTAGGCCAAACACGCCAAACGTCCAGCAATAGCTCCCAAACCAAAGGAGCCAGCACTGAAACACATAGCTGGCCTGAAACATCCCCAGGGAGCACACAAGCAGCAACATTCATTCTAGGGCTGTGGGCTTTCACTTGCCTGGGAACTTTCACCATAACAAAAAAAGTGTATCTCTCGGCCGGACGAGCATTTTAGGCCAAACATGCCAAACGTCCAGCAATACCTCCCAAACCAAAGGAGCCAGCACTGAAACACATAGCTGGCCTGTATCCTCCCCAGGGAGCACACAAGCAGCAACATTCATTCTAGGGCTGTGGGCTTTCACTTGCCTGGGAACCTTCATCATATCAAAAAAAGTGTTTCTCTCGGCCGGACGAGCATTTTAAGACAAATATGTCAAACGTCCAGCAATAGCTCCCAAACCAAAGGAGCCAGCACTGAAACACATAGCTGGCCTGAATCCTCCCCAGGGAGCACACAAGCAGCAACATTCATTCTAGGCCTGTGTGCTTTCACTTGGCTGGGAACTTTCATCATATCAAAAAATGTGTTTCTCTCGGCCGGACGAGCATATTGGACCAAACATACCAAACGTCCAGCAATAGCTCCCAAACCAAAGCAGACAGCACTGAAACACATAGCTGGCCTGAATCCTCCCCAGGGAGCACACAAGCACCAACATTCATTTTAGGCCTGTGGGCTTTCACTTGCCTGGGAACTTTCATCATAACAAAAAAATTGTTACTCTCGGCCGGACGAGCATTTTGGGCCAAACATGCCAAACGTCCAGCAATAGCTCCCAAACCAAAGGAGCCAGCACTGAAACACATAGCTGGCCTGAATCCTCCCCAGGGAGCACACAAGCAGCAACATTCATTCTAGGCCTGTGGGCTTTCACTTACCTGGGAAACTTCATCATAGCAAAAAAAGTGTTTCTCTCGGGCGGACGAGCATTTTAGGTCAAATATGCCAAACGTCCAGCAATAGCTCCAAAACCAAAGGAGCCACCACTGAAACATATATCTGGCCTGAATCCTCCCCAGGGAGCACACAAGCAGCAACATTCATTTTAGGCCTGTGGGCTTTCACTTGCCTGGGAACTTTCATCATAGCAAAAAAAGTGTTTCTCTCGGCCGGACGAGCATTTTGGGCCAAACATGCCAAACGTCCAGCAATAGCTCCCAAACCAAAGGAGCCAGCACTGAAACACATAGCTGGCCTGAATCCTCCCCAGGGAGCACACAAGCAGCAACATTCATTCTAGGCCTGTGGGCTTTCACTTGACTGGGATTTTTCATCTTAGCAAAAAAAGTGTTTCTCTCGGCCGGACGAGCATTTTAGGCCAAATATGCCAAACGTCCAGCAATAGCTACCAAACCAAAGAAGCCACCACTGAAACACATAGCTGGCCTGAATCCTCCCCAGGGAGCACACAAGCAGCAACATTCATTCTACGCCTGTGGGCTTTCACTTGCCTGGGAAACTTCATCTTGCAAAAAAAGTGTTTCTCTCGGCCAGACGAGCATTTTAGGCCAAACATGCCAAACGTCCAGCAATAGCTCCCAAACCAAAGGAGCCACAACTGAAACACATAGCTGGCCATAGACTTCCCCAGGGAGCACACAAGCAGCAACATTCATTCTAGGGCTGTGGGCTTTCACTTGCCTGGGAACTTTCATCATAGCAAAAAAAGTGTTTTTCTCGGCCGGACGAGCATATTGGACCAAACATGCCAAACGTCCAGCAATAGCTCCCAAACCAAAGGAGCCAGCACTGAAACACATAGCTTGCCTGAATCCTCCCCAGGGAGCACACAAGCAGCAACATTGATTCTAGGGCTGTGGGCTTTCACTTGCCTGGGAACCTTCATCATATCAAAAAAAGTGTTTCTCTCAGCCGGATGAGCATTTTAGGCCAAATATTTCAAACGTCCAGCAATAGCTCCCAAACCAAAGGAGCCAGCACTGAAACACATAGCTGGCCTGAATCCTCCCCAGGGAGCACACAAGCAGCAACATTCATTCTAGGCCTGTGGGCTTTCACTTGCCTGGGATTTTTCATCTTAGCAAAAAAAGTGTTTCTCTGGGCCAGACGAGCATTTTAGGCCAAACATGCCAAACGTCCAGCAATAGCTCCCAAACCAAAGGAGCCAGCACTGAAACACATAGCTGGCCTGAATCCTCCCCAGGGAGCACACAAGCAGCAACATTCATTCTAGGCCTGTGGGCTTTCACTTACCTGGGAAACTTCATCATAGGAAAAAAAGTGTTTCTCTCGGGCGGACGAGCATTTTAGGTCAAATATGCCAAACGTCCAGCAATAGCTCCCAAACCAAAGGAGCCACCACTGAAACATATATCTGGCCTGAATCCTCCCCAGGGAGCACACAAGCAGCAACATTCATTTTAGGCCTGTGGGCTTTCACTTGCCTGGGAACTTTCATCATAGCAAAAAAAGTGTTTCTCTCGGCCGGACGAGCATTTTGGGCCAAACATGCCAAACGTCCAGCAATAGCTCCCAAGCCAAAGGAGCCAGCACTGAAACACATAGCTGGCCTGAATCCTCCCCAGGGAGCAAACAAGCAGCAACATTCATTCTAGGCCTGTGGGCTTTCACTTACCTGGGAACCTTCATCATAGCAAAAAAAGTGTTTCTCTCGGCGAGACGAGCATTTTAGGCCAAATATGCCAAACGTCCAGCAATAGCTCCCAAACCAAAGGAGCCACCACTGAAACATATAGCTGGCCTGAATCCTCCCCAGGGAGCACACAAGGAGCAACATTCATTCTAGGCCTCTGGGTTTCACTTGCCTGGGAACTTTCATCATAGCAAAAAAAGTGTTTCTCTCGGCCGGATGAGCATATTGGACCAAACATGACAAACGTCCAGCAATAGCTCCCAAACCAAAGGAGCCAGCACTGAAACACATAGCTTGCCTGAATCCTCCCCAGGGAGCACACAAGCAGCAACATTCATTCTAGGGCTGTGGGCTTTCACTTGCCTGGGAACCTTCATCATAGCAAAAAAAGTGTTTCGGCCGGACAAGCATTTTGGGCCAAACATGCCAAACGTCCAGCAATAGCTCCCAAACCAAAGGAGCCAGCACTGAAACACATAGCTGGCCTGAATCCTCCCCAGGGAGCACACAAGCAGCAACATTCATTCTAGGCCTGTGGGCTTTCAGTTCCCTGGGAACTTTCATCATAGCAAAAAAAGTGTTTCTCTCGGCCGGACGAGCATTTTAGGCCAAATATGCCAAACGTCCAGCAATAGCTACCAAACCAAAGAAGCCACCACTGAAACACATAGCTGGCCTGAATCCTCCCCAGGGAGCACACAAGCAGCAACATTCATTATAGGGATGTGGTCTTTCACTTGCCAGGAAACTTTCATCATAGCAAAAAAAGTGTTTCTCTCGGCCGGACGAGCATTTTAGGCCAAATATGCAAAACGTCCAGCAATAGCTCCCAAACCAAAGGAGCCAGCACTGAAACACATAGCTGGCCTGAATCCTCCCCAGGGAGCACACAAGCAGCAACATTCATTCTAGGCCTGTGTGCTTTCACTTGGCTGGGAACTTTCATCATATCAAAAAATGTGTTTCTCTCGGCCGGACGAGCATATTGGACCAAACATACCAAACGTCCAGCAATAGCTCCCAAACCAAAGCAGACAGCACTGAAACACATAGCTGGCCTGAATCCTCCCCAGGGAGCACACAAGCACCAACATTCATTTTAGGCCTGTGGGCTTTCACTTGCCTGGGAACTTTCATCATAACAAAAAAATTGTTACTCTCGGCCGGACGAGCATTTTGGGCCAAACATGCCAAACGTCCAGCAATAGCTCCCAAACCAAAGGAGCCAGCACTGAAACACATAGCTGGCCTGAATCCTCCCCAGGGAGCACACAAGCAGCAACATTCATTCTAGGGCTGTGGGCTTTCACTTGCCTGGGATCTTTCATCATAGCAAAAATAGTGTTTCTCTCGGCCAGACGAGCATTTTAAGACAAATATGTCAAACGTCCAGCAATAGCTCCCAAACCAAAGGAGCCAGCACTGAAACACATAGCTGGCCTGAATCCTCCCCAGGGAGCACACAAGCAGCAACATTCATTCTAGGCCTGTGTGCTTTCACTTGGCTGGGAACTTTCATCATATCAAAAAATGTGTTTCTCTCGGCCGGACGAGCATTTTAGGCCAAACATGCCAAACGTCCAGCAATAGCTCCCAAACCAAAGCAGACAGCACTGAAACACATAGCTGGCCTGAATCCTCCCCAGGGAGCACACAAGCACCAACATTCATTTTAGGCCTGTGGGCTTTCACTTGACTGGGAACTTTCATCATAGCAAAAAAAGTGTTTCTCTCGGCCGGACGAGCATTTTAGGCCAAATATGCAAAACGTCCAGCAATAGCTCCCAAACCAAAGGAGCCAGCACTGAAACACATAGCTGGCCTGAATCCTCCCCAGGGAGCACACAAGCAGCAACATTCATTCTAGGCCTGTGTGCTTTCACTTGGCTGGGAACTTTCATCATATCAAAAAATGTGTTTCTCTCGGCCGGACGAGCATATTGGACCAAACATACCAAACGTCCAGCAATAGCTCCCAAACCAAAGCAGACAGCACTGAAACACATAGCTGGCCTGAATCCTCCCCAGGGAGCACACAAGCACCAACATTCATTTTAGGCCTGTGGGCTTTCACTTGCCTGGGAACTTTCATCATAACAAAAAAATTGTTACTCTCGGCCGGACGAGCATTTTGGGCCAAACATGCCAAACGTCCAGCAATAGCTCCCAAACCAAAGGAGCCAGCACTGAAACACATAGCTGGCCTGAATCCTCCCCAGGGAGCACACAAGCAGCAACATTCATTCTAGGGCTGTGGGCTTTCACTTGCCTGGGATCTTTCATCATAGCAAAAATAGTGTTTCTCTCGGCCAGACGAGCATTTTAAGACAAATATGTCAAACGTCCAGCAATAGCTCCCAAACCAAAGGAGCCAGCACTGAAACACATAGCTGGCCTGAATCCTCCCCAGGGAGCACACAAGCAGCAACATTCATTCTAGGCCTGTGTGCTTTCACTTGGCTGGGAACTTTCATCATATCAAAAAATGTGTTTCTCTCGGCCGGACGAGCATTTTAGGCCAAACATGCCAAACGTCCAGCAATAGCTCCCAAACCAAAGCAGACAGCACTGAAACACATAGCTGGCCTGAATCCTCCCCAGGGAGCACACAAGCACCAACATTCATTTTAGGCCTGTGGGCTTTCACTTGACTGGGAACTTTCATCATAGCAAATTAAGTGTTTCTCTCGACCGGACGAGCATTTTAGGCCAAATATGCCAAACGTCCAGCAATAGCTCCCAAACCAAAGGAGCCAGCACTGAAACACATAGCTGGCCTGAAACCTCCCCAGGGAGCACACAAGCAGCAACATTCATTCTAGGCCTGTGTGCTTTCACTTGGCTGGGAACTTTCATCATATCAAAAAATGTGTTTCTCTCGGCCGGACGAGCATATTGGACCAAACATACCAAACGTCCAGCAATAGCTCCCAAACCAAAGCAGACAGCACTGAAACACATAGCTGGCCTGAATCCTCCCCAGGGAGCACACAAGCACCAACATTCATTTTAGGCCTGTGGGCTTTCACTTGCCTGGGAACTTTCATCATAACAAAAAAATTGTTACTCTCGGCCGGACGAGCATTTTGGGCCAAACATGCCAAACGTCCAGCAATAGCTCCCAAACCAAAGGAGCCAGCACTGAAACACATAGCTGGCCTGAATCCTCCCCAGGGAGCACACAAGCAGCAACATTCATTCTAGGCCTGTGGGCTTTCACTTACCTGGGAAACTTCATCATAGCAAAAAAAGTGTTTCTCTCGGGCGGACGAGCATTTTAGGTCAAATATGCCAAACGTCCAGCAATAGCTCCAAAACCAAAGGAGCCACCACTGAAACATATATCTGGCCTGAATCCTCCCCAGGGAGCACACAAGCAGCAACATTCATTTTAGGCCTGTGGGCTTTCACTTGCCTGGGAACTTTCATCATAGCAAAAAAATTGTTACTCTCGGCCGGACGAGCATATTGGACCAAACATGCCAAACGTCCAGCAATAGCTCCCAAACCAAAGGAGCCAGCACTGAAACACATAGCTTGCCTGAATCCTCCCCAGGGAGCACACAAGCAGCAACATTCATTCTAGGCCTGTGGGCTTTCACTTGCCTGGGAACCTTCATCATAGCAAAAAAAGTGTTTCTCTCGGCCGGACGAGCATTTTGGGCTAAACATGCCAAACGCCCAGCAGTAGCTCCCAAACCAAAGGAGCCAGCACTGAAACACATAGCTGGCCTGAATCCTCCCCAGGGAGCACACAAGCAGCAACATTCATTCTAGGGCTGTGGGCTTTCACTTGCCTGGGAACTTTCATCATAGAAAAAAAGTGTTTCTCTCGGCCGGACGAGCATTTTAGGCCAAATATGCCAAACGTCCAGCAATAGCTCCCAAACCAAATGAGCCAGCACTGAAACACATAGCTGGCCTGAATCCTCCCCAGGGAGCACACAAGCAGCAACATTCATTCTAGGCCTGTGGGCTTTCACTTGCCTGGGAACTTTCATCATAGCAAAAAAAGTGTTTCTCTGGGCCGAACGAGCATATTGGACCAAACATGCCAAACGTCCAGCAATAGCTCCCAAACCAAAGGAGCCAGCACTGAAACACATAGCTGGCCTGAATCCTCCCCAGGGAGCACACAAGGAGCACATTCATTCTAGGCCTGTGGGCTTTCACTTGCCTGGGAACTTTCATCATAGCAAAAAAATTGTTACTCTCGGCCGGACGAGCATATTGGACCAAACATGCCAAACGTCCAGCAATAGCTCCCAAACCAAAGGAGCCACCACTGAAACACATAGCTGGCCTGAATCCTCCCCAGGGAGCACACAAGCAGCAACATCCGTTCTAGGGATGTGGGCTTTCACTTGCCTGGGAACCTTCATCATAGCAAAAAAAGTGTTTCTCTCGGCCGGACGAGCATTTTGGACCAAATATGCCAAACGTCCATCAATAGCTCCCAAAACAAAGGAGCCAGCACTGAAACACATAGCTGTCCTGAATCCTCCCCAGGGAGCACACAAGCAGCAACATTCATTCTAGGGCTGTGGGCTTTCACTTGTCTGGGAACCTTCATCATAGCAAAAAAAGTGTTTCTCTCGGCCGGACGAGCATTTTGGGCCAAACATGCCAAACGTCCAGCAATAGCTCCCAAACCAAAGGAGCCAGCACTGAAACACATAGCTGGTCTGAATCCTCCCCAGGGAGCACACAAGCAGCAACATTCATTCTAGGCCTGTGGGCTTTCACTTGCCTGGGAACTTTCATCATAGCAAAAAAAGTGTTTCTCACGGCCGAACGAGCATATTGGACCAAACATGCCAAACGTCCAGCAATAGCTACCAAACCAAAGGAGCCAGCACTGAAACACATAGCTGGCCTGAATCCTCCCCAGGGAGCACACAAGCAGCAACATTCATTCTAGGCCTGTGGGCTTTTACTTGCCTGGGAACCTTCATCATAGCAATAAAAGTGTTTCTCTCGGCCAGACGAGCATTTTAGGCCAAACATGCCAAACGTCCAGCAATAGCTCCCAAACCAAAGGAGCCACAACTGAAACACATAGCTGGCCTGAAACATCCCCAGGGAGCACACAAGCAGCAACATTCATTCTAGGGCTGTGGGCTTTCACTTGCCTGGGATCTTTCACCATATCAAAAAAAGTGTATCTCGGCCGGACGAGCATTTTAGGCCAAACATGCCAAACGTCCAGGAATAGCTCCCAAACCAAAGGAGCCAGCACTGAAACACATAGCTGGCCTGAATCCTCCCCAGGGAGCACACAAGCAGCAACATTCATTCTAGGGCTGTGGGCTTTCACTTGCCTGGGAACTTTCATCATAGCAAATAAACTGTTTCTCTCGGCCGGATGAGCATTTTAGGCCAAATATTCCAGAAGTCCAGCAATAGCTCCCAAACCAAAGGAGCCAGCACTGAAACACATAGCTGGCCTGAATCCTCCCCAGGGAGCACACAAGCAGCAACATTCATTCTAGGGCTGTGGGCTTTCACTTGCCTGGGAACTTTCATCATAGCAAAAAAAGTGTTTCTCTCGGCCAGACGAGCATTTTAGGCCAAACATGCCAAACGTCCAGCAATAGCTCCCAAACCAAAGGAGCCAGCACTGAAACACATAGCTGGCCTGAATCCTCCCCAGGGAGCACACAAGCAGCAACATTGATTCTAGGGCTGTGGGCTTTCACTTACCTGGGAAACTTCATTATATCAAAAAAAGTGTTTCTCTCGCCGAGACGAGCATTTTAGGCCAAATATGCCAAACGTCCAGCAATAGCTCCCAAACCAAAGGAGCCAGCACTGAAACACATAGCTGGCCTGCATCCTCCCCAGGGAGCACACAAGCAGCAACATTCATTTTAGGCCTGTGGGCTTTCACTTGCCTGGGAACTTTCATCATAGCAAAAAAATTGTTACTCTCGGCCGGACGAGCATATTGGACCAAACATGCCAAACGTCCAGCAATAGCTCCCAAACCAAAGGAGCCAGCACTGAAACACATAGCTGGCCTGAATCCTCCCCAGGGAGCACACAAGCAGCAACATTCATTCTAGGCCTGTGGGCTTTCACTTGCCTGGGAACCTTCATCATAGCAAAAAAAGTGTTTCTCTCGGCCGGATGAGCATTTTGGGCCAAACACGCCAAACGTCCAGCAATAGCTCCCAAACCAAAGGAGCCAGCACTGAAACACATAGCTGGCCTGAATCCTCCCCAGGGAGAACACAACCAGCAACATTCATTCTAGGCCTGTGGGCTTTCACTTGCCTGGGAACTTTCATCATAGAAAAAAAGTGTTTCTCTCGGCCGGACGAGCATTTTAGGCCAAATATGCCAAACGTCCAGGAATAGCTCCCAAGCCAAAGGAGCCAGCACTGAAACACATAGCTGGCCTGAATCCTCCCCAGGGAGCACACAAGCAGCAACATTCATTCTAGGCCTGTGGGCTTTCACTTGCCTGGGAACCTTCATCATAGCAAAAAAAGTGTTTCTCTGGGCCGAACGAGCATATTGGACCAAACATGCCAAACGTCCAGCAATAGCTCCCAAAGCAAAGGAGGCAGCACTGAAACACATAGCTGGCCTGAATCCTCCCCAGGGAGCACACAAGTAGCAACATTCATTCTAGGACTGTGGGTTTTCACTTGTCTGGGAACCTTCATCATAGCAAAAAAAGTGTTTCTCTCGGCCGGACGAGCAGTTTTGGCCAAACATACAAAACGTCCACCAATAGCTACCAAACCAAAGAAGCCAGCACAGAAACATATAGCTGGCCTGACTCCTCCACAGGGAGCACACAAGCAGCAACATTCATTCTAGGCCTTTGGGCTTTCACTTGCCTGGGAACTTTCATCATAGCAAAAAAGTGTTTCTCTGGGCCGAATGAGCATATTGGAGCAAACATGCCAAACGTCCAGCAATAGCTCCCAAACCAAAGGAGCCAGCACAGAAACACATAGCTTGCCTGAATCCTCCCCAGGGAGCACACAAGCAGCAACATTGATTCTAGGGCTGTGGGCTTTCACTTGCCTGGGAACCTTCATCATAGCAAAAAAAGTGTTTCTCTCGGCCGGACGAGCATTTTGGACCAAATATGCCAAACGTCCATCAATAGCTCCCAAAACAAAGGAGCCAGCACTGAAACACATAGCTGTCCTGAATCCTCCCCAGGGAGCACACAAGCAGCAACATTCATTCTAGGGCTGTGGGCTTTCACTTGTCTGGGAACCTTCATCATAGCAAAAAAAGTGTTTCTCTCGGCCGGACGAGCATTTTGGGCCAAACATGCCAAACGTCCAGCAATAGCTCCCAAACCAAAGGAGCCAGCACTGAAACACATAGCTGGTCTGAATCCTCCCCAGGGAGCACACAAGCAGCAACATTCATTCTAGGCCTGTGGGCTTTTACTTGCCTGGGAACCTTCATCATAGCAATAAAAGTGTTTCTCTCGGCCAGACGAGCATTTTAGGCCAAACATGCCAAACGTCCAGCAATAGCTCCCAAACCAAAGGAGCCACAACTGAAACACATAGCTGGCCTGAAACATCCCCAGGGAGCACACAAGCAGCAACATTCATTCTAGGGCTGTGGGCTTTCACTTGCCTGGGATCTTTCACCATATCAAAAAAAGTGTATCTCGGCCGGACGAGCATTTTAGGCCAAACATGCCAAACGTCCAGGAATAGCTCCCAAACCAAAGGAGCCAGCACTGAAACACATAGCTGGCCTGAATCCTCCCCAGGGAGCACACAAGCAGCAACATTCATTCTAGGGCTGTGGGCTTTCACTTGCCTGGGAACTTTCATCATAGCAAATAAACTGTTTCTCTCGGCCGGATGAGCATTTTAGGCCAAATATTCCAGAAGTCCAGCAATAGCTCCCAAACCAAAGGAGCCAGCACTGAAACACATAGCTGGCCTGAATCCTCCCCAGGGAGCACACAAGCAGCAACATTCATTCTAGGGCTGTGGGCTTTCACTTGCCTGGGAACTTTCATCATAGCAAAAAAAGTGTTTCGGCCGAAAGAGCATATTGGACCAAACATGCCAAATGTCCAGCAATAGCTCCCAAACCAAATGAGCCAGCACTGAAACACATAGCTGGCCTGAATCCTCCCCAGGGAGCACACAAGCAGCAACATTCATTCTAGGGCTGTGGGCTTTCACTTGCCTGGGATTTTTCATCATAGCAAAAAAAGTGTTTCTCTCGGCCAGACGAGCATTTTAGGCCAAACATGCCAAACGTCCAGCAATAGCTCCCAAACCAAAGGAGCCAGCACTGAAACACATAGCTGGCCTGAATCCTCCCCAGGGAGCACACAAGCAGCAACATTGATTCTAGGGCTGTGGGCTTTCACTTACCTGGGAAACTTCATTATATCAAAAAAAGTGTTTCTCTCGCCGAGACGAGCATTTTAGGCCAAATATGCCAAACGTCCAGCAATAGCTCCCAAACCAAAGGAGCCAGCACTGAAACACATAGCTGGCCTGCATCCTCCCCAGGGAGCACACAAGCAGCAACATTCATTTTAGGCCTGTGGGCTTTCACTTGCCTGGGAACTTTCATCATAGCAAAAAAATTGTTACTCTCGGCCGGACGAGCATATTGGACCAAACATGCCAAACGTCCAGCAATAGCTCCCAAACCAAAGGAGCCAGCACTGAAACACATAGCTGGCCTGAATCCTCCCCAGGGAGCACACAAGCAGCAACATTCATTTTAGGCCTGTGGGCTTTCACTTGCCTGGGAACTTTCATCATAGCAAAAAAAGTGTTTCTCTCGGCCGGACGAGCATTTTGGGCCAAACATGCCAAACGTCCAGCAATAGCTCCCAAGCCAAAGGAGCCAGCACTGAAACACATAGCTGGCCTGAATCCTCCCCAGGGAGCAAACAAGCAGCAACATTCATTCTAGGCCTGTGGGCTTTCACTTACCTGGGAACCTTCATCATAGCAAAAAAAGTGTTTCTCTCGGCGAGACGAGCATTTTAGGCCAAATATGCCAAACGTCCAGCAATAGCTCCCAAACCAAAGGAGCCACCACTGAAACATATAGCTGGCCTGAATCCTCCCCAGGGAGCACACAAGGAGCAACATTCATTCTAGGCCTCTGGGTTTCACTTGCCTGGGAACTTTCATCATAGCAAAAAAAGTGTTTCTCTCGGCCGGATGAGCATATTGGACCAAACATGACAAACGTCCAGCAATAGCTCCCAAACCAAAGGAGCCAGCACTGAAACACATAGCTTGCCTGAATCCTCCCCAGGGAGCACACAAGCAGCAACATTCATTCTAGGGCTGTGGGCTTTCACTTGCCTGGGAACCTTCATCATAGCAAAAAAAGTGTTTCGGCCGGACAAGCATTTTGGGCCAAACATGCCAAACGTCCAGCAATAGCTCCCAAACCAAAGGAGCCAGCACTGAAACACATAGCTGGCCTGAATCCTCCCCAGGGAGCACACAAGCAGCAACATTCATTCTAGGCCTGTGGGCTTTCAGTTCCCTGGGAACTTTCATCATAGCAAAAAAAGTGTTTCTCTCGGCCGGACGAGCATTTTAGGCCAAATATGCCAAACGTCCAGCAATAGCTACCAAACCAAAGAAGCCACCACTGAAACACATAGCTGGCCTGAATCCTCCCCAGGGAGCACACAAGCAGCAACATTCATTATAGGGATGTGGTCTTTCACTTGCCAGGAAACTTTCATCATAGCAAAAAAAGTGTTTCTCTCGGCCGGACGAGCATTTTAGGCCAAATATGCAAAACGTCCAGCAATAGCTCCCAAACCAAAGGAGCCAGCACTGAAACACATAGCTGGCCTGAATCCTCCCCAGGGAGCACACAAGCAGCAACATTCATTCTAGGCCTGTGTGCTTTCACTTGGCTGGGAACTTTCATCATATCAAAAAATGTGTTTCTCTCGGCCGGACGAGCATATTGGACCAAACATACCAAACGTCCAGCAATAGCTCCCAAACCAAAGCAGACAGCACTGAAACACATAGCTGGCCTGAATCCTCCCCAGGGAGCACACAAGCACCAACATTCATTTTAGGCCTGTGGGCTTTCACTTGCCTGGGAACTTTCATCATAACAAAAAAATTGTTACTCTCGGCCGGACGAGCATTTTGGGCCAAACATGCCAAACGTCCAGCAATAGCTCCCAAACCAAAGGAGCCAGCACTGAAACACATAGCTGGCCTGAATCCTCCCCAGGGAGCACACAAGCAGCAACATTCATTCTAGGGCTGTGGGCTTTCACTTGCCTGGGATCTTTCATCATAGCAAAAATAGTGTTTCTCTCGGCCAGACGAGCATTTTAAGACAAATATGTCAAACGTCCAGCAATAGCTCCCAAACCAAAGGAGCCAGCACTGAAACACATAGCTGGCCTGAATCCTCCCCAGGGAGCACACAAGCAGCAACATTCATTCTAGGCCTGTGTGCTTTCACTTGGCTGGGAACTTTCATCATATCAAAAAATGTGTTTCTCTCGGCCGGACGAGCATTTTAGGCCAAACATGCCAAACGTCCAGCAATAGCTCCCAAACCAAAGCAGACAGCACTGAAACACATAGCTGGCCTGAATCCTCCCCAGGGAGCACACAAGCACCAACATTCATTTTAGGCCTGTGGGCTTTCACTTGACTGGGAACTTTCATCATAGCAAAAAAAGTGTTTCTCTCGGCCGGACGAGCATTTTAGGCCAAATATGCAAAACGTCCAGCAATAGCTCCCAAACCAAAGGAGCCAGCACTGAAACACATAGCTGGCCTGAATCCTCCCCAGGGAGCACACAAGCAGCAACATTCATTCTAGGCCTGTGTGCTTTCACTTGGCTGGGAACTTTCATCATATCAAAAAATGTGTTTCTCTCGGCCGGACGAGCATATTGGACCAAACATACCAAACGTCCAGCAATAGCTCCCAAACCAAAGCAGACAGCACTGAAACACATAGCTGGCCTGAATCCTCCCCAGGGAGCACACAAGCACCAACATTCATTTTAGGCCTGTGGGCTTTCACTTGCCTGGGAACTTTCATCATAACAAAAAAATTGTTACTCTCGGCCGGACGAGCATTTTGGGCCAAACATGCCAAACGTCCAGCAATAGCTCCCAAACCAAAGGAGCCAGCACTGAAACACATAGCTGGCCTGAATCCTCCCCAGGGAGCACACAAGCAGCAACATTCATTCTAGGGCTGTGGGCTTTCACTTGCCTGGGATCTTTCATCATAGCAAAAATAGTGTTTCTCTCGGCCAGACGAGCATTTTAAGACAAATATGTCAAACGTCCAGCAATAGCTCCCAAACCAAAGGAGCCAGCACTGAAACACATAGCTGGCCTGAATCCTCCCCAGGGAGCACACAAGCAGCAACATTCATTCTAGGCCTGTGTGCTTTCACTTGGCTGGGAACTTTCATCATATCAAAAAATGTGTTTCTCTCGGCCGGACGAGCATTTTAGGCCAAACATGCCAAACGTCCAGCAATAGCTCCCAAACCAAAGCAGACAGCACTGAAACACATAGCTGGCCTGAATCCTCCCCAGGGAGCACACAAGCACCAACATTCATTTTAGGCCTGTGGGCTTTCACTTGACTGGGAACTTTCATCATAGCAAATTAAGTGTTTCTCTCGACCGGACGAGCATTTTAGGCCAAATATGCCAAACGTCCAGCAATAGCTCCCAAACCAAATGAGCCAGCACTGAAACACATAGCTGGCCTGAATCCTCCCCAGGGAGCACACAAGCAGCAACATTCATTCTAGGCCTGTGGGCTTTCACTTGCCTGGGAACTTTCATCATAGCAAAAAAAGTGTTTCTCTGGGCCGAACGAGCATATTGGACCAAACATGCCAAACGTCCAGCAATAGCTCCCAAACCAAAGGAGCCAGCACTGAAACACATAGCTGGCCTGAATCCTCCCCAGGGAGCACACAAGGAGCACATTCATTCTAGGCCTGTGGGCTTTCACTTGCCTGGGAACTTTCATCATAGCAAAAAAATTGTTACTCTCGGCCGGACGAGCATATTGGACCAAACATGCCAAACGTCCAGCAATAGCTCCCAAACCAAAGGAGCCACCACTGAAACACATAGCTGGCCTGAATCCTCCCCAGGGAGCACACAAGCAGCAACATCCGTTCTAGGGATGTGGGCTTTCACTTGCCTGGGAACCTTCATCATAGCAAAAAAAGTGTTTCTCTCGGCCGGACGAGCATTTTGGACCAAATATGCCAAACGTCCATCAATAGCTCCCAAAACAAAGGAGCCAGCACTGAAACACATAGCTGTCCTGAATCCTCCCCAGGGAGCACACAAGCAGCAACATTCATTCTAGGGCTGTGGGCTTTCACTTGTCTGGGAACCTTCATCATAGCAAAAAAAGTGTTTCTCTCGGCCGGACGAGCATTTTGGGCCAAACATGCCAAACGTCCAGCAATAGCTCCCAAACCAAAGGAGCCAGCACTGAAACACATAGCTGGTCTGAATCCTCCCCAGGGAGCACACAAGCAGCAACATTCATTCTAGGCCTGTGGGCTTTCACTTGCCTGGGAACTTTCATCATAGCAAAAAAAGTGTTTCTCACGGCCGAACGAGCATATTGGACCAAACATGCCAAACGTCCAGCAATAGCTACCAAACCAAAGGAGCCAGCACTGAAACACATAGCTGGCCTGAATCCTCCCCAGGGAGCACACAAGCAGCAACATTCATTCTAGGCCTGTGGGCTTTTACTTGCCTGGGAACCTTCATCATAGCAATAAAAGTGTTTCTCTCGGCCAGACGAGCATTTTAGGCCAAACATGCCAAACGTCCAGCAATAGCTCCCAAACCAAAGGAGCCACAACTGAAACACATAGCTGGCCTGAAACATCCCCAGGGAGCACACAAGCAGCAACATTCATTCTAGGGCTGTGGGCTTTCACTTGCCTGGGATCTTTCACCATATCAAAAAAAGTGTATCTCGGCCGGACGAGCATTTTAGGCCAAACATGCCAAACGTCCAGGAATAGCTCCCAAACCAAAGGAGCCAGCACTGAAACACATAGCTGGCCTGAATCCTCCCCAGGGAGCACACAAGCAGCAACATTCATTCTAGGGCTGTGGGCTTTCACTTGCCTGGGAACTTTCATCATAGCAAATAAACTGTTTCTCTCGGCCGGATGAGCATTTTAGGCCAAATATTCCAGAAGTCCAGCAATAGCTCCCAAACCAAAGGAGCCAGCACTGAAACACATAGCTGGCCTGAATCCTCCCCAGGGAGCACACAAGCAGCAACATTCATTCTAGGGCTGTGGGCTTTCACTTGCCTGGGAACTTTCATCATAGCAAAAAAAGTGTTTCTCTCGGCCAGACGAGCATTTTAGGCCAAACATGCCAAACGTCCAGCAATAGCTCCCAAACCAAAGGAGCCAGCACTGAAACACATAGCTGGCCTGAATCCTCCCCAGGGAGCACACAAGCAGCAACATTGATTCTAGGGCTGTGGGCTTTCACTTACCTGGGAAACTTCATTATATCAAAAAAAGTGTTTCTCTCGCCGAGACGAGCATTTTAGGCCAAATATGCCAAACGTCCAGCAATAGCTCCCAAACCAAAGGAGCCAGCACTGAAACACATAGCTGGCCTGCATCCTCCCCAGGGAGCACACAAGCAGCAACATTCATTTTAGGCCTGTGGGCTTTCACTTGCCTGGGAACTTTCATCATAGCAAAAAAATTGTTACTCTCGGCCGGACGAGCATATTGGACCAAACATGCCAAACGTCCAGCAATAGCTCCCAAACCAAAGGAGCCAGCACTGAAACACATAGCTGGCCTGAATCCTCCCCAGGGAGCACACAAGCAGCAACATTCATTCTAGGCCTGTGGGCTTTCACTTGCCTGGGAACCTTCATCATAGCAAAAAAAGTGTTTCTCTCGGCCGGATGAGCATTTTGGGCCAAACACGCCAAACGTCCAGCAATAGCTCCCAAACCAAAGGAGCCAGCACTGAAACACATAGCTGGCCTGAATCCTCCCCAGGGAGAACACAACCAGCAACATTCATTCTAGGCCTGTGGGCTTTCACTTGCCTGGGAACTTTCATCATAGAAAAAAAGTGTTTCTCTCGGCCGGACGAGCATTTTAGGCCAAATATGCCAAACGTCCAGGAATAGCTCCCAAGCCAAAGGAGCCAGCACTGAAACACATAGCTGGCCTGAATCCTCCCCAGGGAGCACACAAGCAGCAACATTCATTCTAGGCCTGTGGGCTTTCACTTGCCTGGGAACCTTCATCATAGCAAAAAAAGTGTTTCTCTGGGCCGAACGAGCATATTGGACCAAACATGCCAAACGTCCAGCAATAGCTCCCAAAGCAAAGGAGGCAGCACTGAAACACATAGCTGGCCTGAATCCTCCCCAGGGAGCACACAAGTAGCAACATTCATTCTAGGACTGTGGGTTTTCACTTGTCTGGGAACCTTCATCATAGCAAAAAAAGTGTTTCTCTCGGCCGGACGAGCAGTTTTGGCCAAACATACAAAACGTCCACCAATAGCTACCAAACCAAAGAAGCCAGCACAGAAACATATAGCTGGCCTGACTCCTCCACAGGGAGCACACAAGCAGCAACATTCATTCTAGGCCTTTGGGCTTTCACTTGCCTGGGAACTTTCATCATAGCAAAAAAGTGTTTCTCTGGGCCGAATGAGCATATTGGAGCAAACATGCCAAACGTCCAGCAATAGCTCCCAAACCAAAGGAGCCAGCACAGAAACACATAGCTTGCCTGAATCCTCCCCAGGGAGCACACAAGCAGCAACATTGATTCTAGGGCTGTGGGCTTTCACTTGCCTGGGAACCTTCATCATAGCAAAAAAAGTGTTTCTCTCGGCCGGACGAGCATTTTGGACCAAATATGCCAAACGTCCATCAATAGCTCCCAAAACAAAGGAGCCAGCACTGAAACACATAGCTGTCCTGAATCCTCCCCAGGGAGCACACAAGCAGCAACATTCATTCTAGGGCTGTGGGCTTTCACTTGTCTGGGAACCTTCATCATAGCAAAAAAAGTGTTTCTCTCGGCCGGACGAGCATTTTGGGCCAAACATGCCAAACGTCCAGCAATAGCTCCCAAACCAAAGGAGCCAGCACTGAAACACATAGCTGGTCTGAATCCTCCCCAGGGAGCACACAAGCAGCAACATTCATTCTAGGCCTGTGGGCTTTTACTTGCCTGGGAACCTTCATCATAGCAATAAAAGTGTTTCTCTCGGCCAGACGAGCATTTTAGGCCAAACATGCCAAACGTCCAGCAATAGCTCCCAAACCAAAGGAGCCACAACTGAAACACATAGCTGGCCTGAAACATCCCCAGGGAGCACACAAGCAGCAACATTCATTCTAGGGCTGTGGGCTTTCACTTGCCTGGGATCTTTCACCATATCAAAAAAAGTGTATCTCGGCCGGACGAGCATTTTAGGCCAAACATGCCAAACGTCCAGGAATAGCTCCCAAACCAAAGGAGCCAGCACTGAAACACATAGCTGGCCTGAATCCTCCCCAGGGAGCACACAAGCAGCAACATTCATTCTAGGGCTGTGGGCTTTCACTTGCCTGGGAACTTTCATCATAGCAAATAAACTGTTTCTCTCGGCCGGATGAGCATTTTAGGCCAAATATTCCAGAAGTCCAGCAATAGCTCCCAAACCAAAGGAGCCAGCACTGAAACACATAGCTGGCCTGAATCCTCCCCAGGGAGCACACAAGCAGCAACATTCATTCTAGGGCTGTGGGCTTTCACTTGCCTGGGAACTTTCATCATAGCAAAAAAAGTGTTTCGGCCGAAAGAGCATATTGGACCAAACATGCCAAATGTCCAGCAATAGCTCCCAAACCAAATGAGCCAGCACTGAAACACATAGCTGGCCTGAATCCTCCCCAGGGAGCACACAAGCAGCAACATTCATTCTAGGGCTGTGGGCTTTCACTTGCCTGGGATTTTTCATCATAGCAAAAAAAGTGTTTCTCTCGGCCAGACGAGCATTTTAGGCCAAACATGCCAAACGTCCAGCAATAGCTCCCAAACCAAAGGAGCCAGCACTGAAACACATAGCTGGCCTGAATCCTCCCCAGGGAGCACACAAGCAGCAACATTGATTCTAGGGCTGTGGGCTTTCACTTACCTGGGAAACTTCATTATATCAAAAAAAGTGTTTCTCTCGCCGAGACGAGCATTTTAGGCCAAATATGCCAAACGTCCAGCAATAGCTCCCAAACCAAAGGAGCCAGCACTGAAACACATAGCTGGCCTGCATCCTCCCCAGGGAGCACACAAGCAGCAACATTCATTTTAGGCCTGTGGGCTTTCACTTGCCTGGGAACTTTCATCATAGCAAAAAAATTGTTACTCTCGGCCGGACGAGCATATTGGACCAAACATGCCAAACGTCCAGCAATAGCTCCCAAACCAAAGGAGCCAGCACTGAAACACATAGCTGGCCTGAATCCTCCCCAGGGAGCACACAAGCAGCAACATTCATTCTAGGCCTGTGGGCTTTCACTTGCCTGGGAACCTTCATCATAGCAAAAAAAGTGTTTCTCTCGGCCGGACGAGCATTTTGGGCTAAACATGCCAAACGCCCAGCAGTAGCTCCCAAACCAAAGGAGCCAGCACTGAAACACATAGCTGGCCTGAATCCTCCCCAGGGAGCACACAAGCAGCAACATTCATTCTAGGGCTGTGGGCTTTCACTTGCCTGGGAACTGTCATCATAGAAAAAAAGTGTTTCTCTCGGCCGGACGAGCATTTTAGGCCAAATATGCCAAACGTCCAGCAATAGCTCCCAAACCAAATGAGCCAGCACTGAAACACATAGCTGGCCTGAATCCTCCCCAGGGAGCACACAAGCAGCAACATTCATTCTAGGCCTGTGGGCTTTCACTTGCCTGGGAACTTTCATCATAGCAAAAAAAGTGTTTCTCTGGGCCGAACGAGCATATTGGACCAAACATGCCAAACGTCCAGCAATAGCTCCCAAACCAAAGGAGCCAGCACTGAAACACATAGCTGGCCTGAATCCTCCCCAGGGAGCACACAAGGAGCACATTCATTCTAGGCCTGTGGGCTTTCACTTGCCTGGGAACTTTCATCATAGCAAAAAAATTGTTACTCTCGGCCGGACGAGCATATTGGACCAAACATGCCAAACGTCCAGCAATAGCTCCCAAACCAAAGGAGCCAGCACTGAAACACATAGCTGGCCTGAATCCTCCCCAGGGAGCACACAAGCAGCAACATTCATTCTAGGCCTGTGGGCTTTCACTTGCCTGGGAACCTTCATCATAGCAAAAAAAGTGTTTCTCTCGGCCGGACGAGCATTTTGGGCTAAACATGCCAAACGCCCAGCAGTAGCTCCCAAACCAAAGGAGCCAGCACTGAAACACATAGCTGGCCTGAATCCTCCCCAGGGAGCACACAAGCAGCAACATTCATTCTAGGGCTGTGGGCTTTCACTTGCCTGGGAACTGTCATCATAGAAAAAAAGTGTTTCTCTCGGCCGGACGAGCATTTTAGGCCAAATATGCCAAACGTCCAGCAATAGCTCCCAAACCAAATGAGCCAGCACTGAAACACATAGCTGGCCTGAATCCTCCCCAGGGAGCACACAAGCAGCAACATTCATTCTAGGCCTGTGGGCTTTCACTTGCCTGGGAACTTTCATCATAGCAAAAAAAGTGTTTCTCTGGGCCGAACGAGCATATTGGACCAAACATGCCAAACGTCCAGCAATAGCTCCCAAACCAAAGGAGCCAGCACTGAAACACATAGCTGGCCTGAATCCTCCCCAGGGAGCACACAAGGAGCACATTCATTCTAGGCCTGTGGGCTTTCACTTGCCTGGGAACTTTCATCATAGCAAAAAAATTGTTACTCTCGGCCGGACGAGCATATTGGACCAAACATGCCAAACGTCCAGCAATAGCTCCCAAACCAAAGGAGCCACCACTGAAACACATAGCTGGCCTGAATCCTCCCCAGGGAGCACACAAGCAGCAACATCCGTTCTAGGGATGTGGGCTTTCACTTGCCTGGGAACCTTCATCATAGCAAAAAAAGTGTTTCTCTCGGCCGGACGAGCATTTTGGACCAAATATGCCAAACGTCCATCAATAGCTCCCAAAACAAAGGAGCCAGCACTGAAACACATAGCTGTCCTGAATCCTCCCCAGGGAGCACACAAGCAGCAACATTCATTCTAGGGCTGTGGGCTTTCACTTGTCTGGGAACCTTCATCATAGCAAAAAAAGTGTTTCTCTGGGCCGAACGAGCATATTGGGCCAAACATGCCAAACGTCCAGCAATAGCTCCCAAACCAAAGGAGCCAGCACTGAAACACATAGCTGGTCTGAATCCTCCCCAGGGAGCACACAAGCAGCAACATTCATTCTAGGCCTGTGGGCTTTCACTTGCCTGGGAACTTTCATCATAGCAAAAAAAGTGTTTCTCACGGCCGAACGAGCATATTGGACCAAACATGCCAAACGTCCAGCAATAGCTACCAAACCAAAGGAGCCAGCACTGAAACACATAGCTGGCCTGAATCCTCCCCAGGGAGCACACAAGCAGCAACATTCATTCTAGGCCTGTGGGCTTTTACTTGCCTGGGAACCTTCATCATAGCAATAAAAGTGTTTCTCTCGGCCAGACGAGCATTTTAGGCCAAACATGCCAAACGTCCAGCAATAGCTCCCAAACCAAAGGAGCCACAACTGAAACACATAGCTGGCCTGAAACATCCCCAGGGAGCACACAAGCAGCAACATTCATTCTAGGGCTGTGGGCTTTCACTTGCCTGGGATCTTTCACCATATCAAAAAAAGTGTATCTCGGCCGGACGAGCATTTTAGGCCAAACATGCCAAACGTCCAGGAATAGCTCCCAAACCAAAGGAGCCAGCACTGAAACACATAGCTGGCCTGAATCCTCCCCAGGGAGCACACAAGCAGCAACATTCATTCTAGGGCTGTGGGCTTTCACTTGCCTGGGAACTTTCATCATAGCAAATAAACTGTTTCTCTCGGCCGGATGAGCATTTTAGGCCAAATATTCCAGAAGTCCAGCAATAGCTCCCAAACCAAAGGAGCCAGCACTGAAACACATAGCTGGCCTGAATCCTCCCCAGGGAGCACACAAGCAGCAACATTCATTCTAGGGCTGTGGGCTTTCACTTGCCTGGGAACTTTCATCATAGCAAAAAAAGTGTTTCGGCCGAAAGAGCATATTGGACCAAACATGCCAAACGTCCAGCAATAGCTCCCAAACCAAATGAGCCAGCACTGAAACACATAGCTGGCCTGAATCCTCCCCAGGGAGCACACAAGCAGCAACATTCATTCTAGGGCTGTGGGCTTTCACTTGCCTGGGATTTTTCATCATAGCAAAAAAAGTGTTTCTCTCGGCCAGACGAGCATTTTAGGCCAAACATGCCAAACGTCCAGCAATAGCTCCCAAACCAAAGGAGCCAGCACTGAAACACATAGCTGGCCTGAATCCTCCCCAGGGAGCACACAAGCAGCAACATTGATTCTAGGGCTGTGGGCTTTCACTTACCTGGGAAACTTCATTATATCAAAAAAAGTGTTTCTCTCGCCGAGACGAGCATTTTAGGCCAAATATGCCAAACGTCCAGCAATAGCTCCCAAACCAAAGGAGCCAGCACTGAAACACATAGCTGGCCTGCATCCTCCCCAGGGAGCACACAAGCAGCAACATTCATTTTAGGCCTGTGGGCTTTCACTTGCCTGGGAACTTTCATCATAGCAAAAAAATTGTTACTCTCGGCCGGACGAGCATATTGGACCAAACATGCCAAACGTCCAGCAATAGCTCCCAAACCAAAGGAGCCAGCACTGAAACACATAGCTGGCCTGAATCCTCCCCAGGGAGCACACAAGCAGCAACATTCATTCTAGGCCTGTGGGCTTTCACTTGCCTGGGAACCTTCATCATAGCAAAAAAAGTGTTTCTCTCGGCCGGACGAGCATTTTGGGCTAAACATGCCAAACGCCCATCAATAGCTCCCAAACCAAAGGAGCCAGCACTGAAACACATAGCTGGCCTGAATCCTCCCCAGGGAGCACACAAGCAGCAACATTCATTCTAGGGCTGTGGGCTTTCACTTGCCTGGGAACCTTCATCATAGCAAAAAAAGTGTTTATCTCGGCCGGACGAGCATTTTAGGCCAAATATGGCAAACGTCCAGCAATAGCTCCCAAACCAAAGGAGCCACCACTGAAACACATAGCTGGCCTGAATCCTCCCCAGGGAGCACACAAGCAGCAACATTCATTCTAGGCCTGTGGGCTTTCACTTGCCTGGGAACTTTCATCATAGCAAAAAAAGTGTTTCTCTGGGCCGAACGAGCATATTGGACCAAACATGCCAAACGTCCAGCAATAGCTCCCAAACCAAAGGAGCCAGCACTGAAACACATAGCTGGCCTGAATCCTCCCCAGGGAGCACACAAGCAGCAACATTCATTCTAGGGCTGTGGGCTTTCACTTGCCTGGGAACTTTCATCATAGCAAAAAAAGTGTTTCGGCCGAAAGAGCATATTGGACCAAACATGCCAAACGTCCAGCAATAGCTCCCAAACCAAAGGAGCCAGCACTGAAACACATAGCTGGCCTGAATCCTCCCCAGGGAGCACACAAGCAGCAACATTCATTCTAGGGCTGTGGGCTTTCACTTGCCTGGGATTTTTCATCATAGCAAAAAAAGTGTTTCTCTCGGCCAGACGAGCATTTTAGGCCAAACATGCCAAACGTCCAGCAATAGCTCCCAAACCAAAGGAGCCAGCACTGAAACACATAGCTGGCCTGAATCCTCCCCAGGGAGCACACAAGCAGCAACATTGATTCTAGGGCTGTGGGCTTTCACTTGCCTGGGAACCTTCATCATATCAAAAAAAGTGTTTCTCTCGGCCGGAAGAGCATTTTGGACTAAACATGCCAAACGCCCAGCAGTAGCTCCCAAACCAAAGGAGCCAGCACTGAAACACATAGCTGGCCTGAATCCTCCCCAGGGAGCACACAAGCAGCAACATTCATTCTAGGCGTGTGGGCTTTCACTTGCCTGGGAACTTTCATCATAGAAAAAAAGTGTTTCTCTCGGCCGGACGAGCATTTTAGGCCAAATATGCCAAACGTCCAGCAATAGCTCCCAAAACAAAGGAGCCACCACTGAAACACATAGCTGGCCTGAATCCTCCCCAGGGAGCACACAAGCAGCAACAATCATTCTAGGCCTGTAGGCTTTCACTTGCCTGGGAACTTATATCATAGCAAAAAAAGTGTTTCTCTCGGCCGGACGAGCATTTTAGGACAAATATGACAACGTCCAGCAATAGCTCCCAAACCAAAAGAGCCACCACTGAAACACATAGCTGGCCTGAATCCTCCCCAGGGAGCACACAAGCAGCAACATTCATTCTAGGGATGTGGGCTTTCACTTGCCTGGGAACCTTCATCATAGCAAAAAAAGTGATTCTCTCGGCGATACGAGCATTTTAGGCCAAACGTACCAAACGTCCAGCAATAGCTCCCAAACCAAAGGAGCCACCACTGAAACATATAGCTGGCCTGCATCCTCCCCAGGGAGCACACAAGCAGCAACATTCATTTTAGGGCTGTGGGCTTTCACTTGCCTGGGAACTTTCGTCATAGCAAAAAAATTGTTACTCTCGGCCGGACGAGCATATTGGACCAAACATGCCAAACGTCCAGCAATAGCTCCCAAACCAAAGGAGCCAGCACTGAAACACATAGCTGGCCTGAATCCTCCCCAGGGACACACAAGCAGCAACATTCATTCTAGGGCTGTGGGCTTTCACTTGCCTGGGAACCTTCATCATAGCAAAAAAAGTGTTTATCTCGGCCGGACGAGCATTTTAGGCCAAATATGCCAAACGTCCAGCAATAGCTCCCAAACCAAAAGAGCCACCACTGAAACACATAGCTGGCCTGAATCCTCCCCAGGGAGCACACAAGCAGCAACATTCATTCTAGGCCTGTGGGCTTTCACTTGCCTGGGAACTTTCATCATAGCAAAAAAAGTGTTTCTCTGGGCCGAACGAGCATATTGGACCAAAAATGCCAAACGTCCAGCAATAGCTCCCAAACCAAAGGAGCCAGCACTGAAACACATAGCTGGCCTGAATCCTCCCCAGGGAGCACACAAGGAGCAACATTCATTCTAGGCCTGTGGGCTTTCACTTGCCTGGGAACTTTCATCATAGCAAAAAAATTGTTACTCTCGGCCGGACGATCATATTGGACCAAACATGCCAAATGTCCAGCAATAGCTCCCAAACCAAAGGAGCCAGCACTGAAACACATAGCTGGCCTGAATCCTCCCCAGGGAGCACACAAGCAGCAACATTCATTCTAGGGCTGTGGGCTTTCACTTGCCTGGGAACTTTCATCATAGCAAAAAAATTGTTACTCTCGGCCGGACGAGCATATTGGACCAAACATGCCAAACGTCCAGCAATAGCTCCCAAACCAAAGGAGCCAGCACTGAAACACATAGCTGGCCTGAATCCTCCCCAGGGAGCACACAAGCAGAAACATTCATTCTAGGCCTGTGGGCTTTCACTTGCCTGGGAACCTTCATCATATCAAAAAAAGTGTTTCTCTCGGCCGGACGAGCATTTTGGGCTAAACATGCCAAACGCCCAGCAGTAGCTCCCAAACCAAAGGAGCCAGCACTGAAACACATAGCTGGCCTGAATCCTCCCCAGGGAGCACACAAGCAGCAACATTCATTCTAGGGCTGTGGGCTTTCACTTGCCTGGGAACTTTCATCATAGCAAAAAAATTGTTACTCTCGGCCGGACGAGCATATTGGACCAAACATGCCAAACGTCCAGCAATAGCTCCCAAACCAAAGGAGCCAGCACTGAAACACATAGCTTGCCTGAATCCTCCCCAGGGACACACAAGCAGCAACATTCATTCTAGGGCTGTGGGCTTTCACTTGCCTGGGAACCTTCATCATAGCAAAAAAAGTGTTTATCTCGGCCGGACGAGCATTTTAGGCCAAATATGGCAAACGTCCAGCAATAGCTCCCAAACCAAAGGAGCCACCACTGAAACACATAGCTGGCCTGAATCCTCCCCAGGGAGCACACAAGCAGCAACATTCATTCTAGGCCTGTGGGCTTTCACTTGCCTGGGAACTTTCATCATAGCAAAAAAAGTGTTTCTCTGGGCCGAACGAGCATATTGGACCAAACATGCCAAACGTCCAGCAATAGCTCCCAAACCAAAGGAGCCAGCACTGAAACACATAGCTGGCCTGAATCCTCCCCAGGGAGCACACAAGCAGCAACATTCCTTCTAGGGCTGTGGGCTTTCACTTGCCTAGGAACCTTCATCATATCAAAAAATTGTTTCTCTCGGCAGGAATAGCATTTCTGGCCAAACATACAAAACATCCACCAATAGCTCCCAAACCAAAGAAGCCAACACGGAAACACATAGCAGGCCTGAATCCTCCCCAGGGAGCCCACAAGCAGCAACATTCAATCTAGGGCTGTGGGCTTTCACTTGCCTGAGAACCTTCATCATAGCAAAAAATTATTTCTCTCGGCCGGAAGAGCATTTTTGGCCAAACATACAAAACGTCCAGCAATAGCTCCCAAACCAAAGGAGCCAGCACTGAAACACATAGCTGGCCTGAAACCTCCCCTGGGAACACACAAGCAGCAACATTCATTCTAGGGCTGTGGGCTTTCACTTGCCTTGGATCTTCCATCATATAAAACAAGTGTTTCTCTCGGCCGGACGAGCATTTAGGGCCAAACATGCCAAACGTCCAGCAATACATCCCAAACCAAAGGAGCCAGCAGTGAAACACATAGCTGGCCTGAATCTTCCCGAGGGAGCCCACAAGCAGCAACATTCATTCTAGGGCTGTGGGCTTTCACTTGCCTGGGTACCTTCATCATAACGAAAAAAGTATTTCTCTCGGCCAAACGAGCATTTTAGGCCAAACATGCCAAACGTCCAGCAATAGCTCCCAAACCAAAGGAGCCAGCACTGAAACATATTGATAGCCTGAAACCTCCCGAGGGAGCAAACAAGCCGCAACATTCATTCTGTGGCTGTGGGCTTTCACTTGCCTGGGAACCTCCATCATAGCAAAAAAAGTGTTTCTCTCGTCGGACGTTCATTTTAGGCCAAAGATGCCAAATGTCCAGCAATAGCTCCCAAACCAAAGGAGCCAGCACTGAAACACATAGCTGGCAAGAATCTTCCCCAGGGAGTACACAAGCAGCAACATTCATTTTGTGGCTGTGGGCTTTCACTTGCCTGGTAACCTTCTCCATAGCAAATATATTGTTTGCCTTGGGCGCACGAGCATTTTAGGCCAAACATGCCAAATGTCCAGCAATAGCTCCCAAACCAAAGGAGCCAGCACTGAAACACATAGCTGGCCTGAAACCTCCCCAGGGAACACACAAGCAGCAACATTCATTCTAGGACTGTGGGCTTTCACTTGCCTTGGATCATCCATTATAAAAAAAAAATGTTTCTATCGGCCGGACGAGCATTTTAGCCAAACATGCCAAACGTCCAGCAATAGCTCCCAAACCAAAGGAGCCAGCACTGAAACACATAGCTGGCCTGAATCCTCCCCAGGGAGCACACAAGCAGAAAAAATTCATTCTAGGGCTGTGGGCTTTCACTTGCCTGGGAATCTTCATCATACGAAAAAAAGTGTTTCTCTCGGCCGGACGAGCATTTTAGGCCAAACATGCCAAACGTCCAGCAATAGCTCCCAAACCAAAGGAGCCAACACTGAAACACATAGCTGGCCTGAATCCTCCCAAGGGAGCACACAAGCAGCAACATTCGTTCTAGGGCTGTGGGCTTTCACTTGCCTGGGAACCTTCATCATACCAAAAAAATTCTTTCTCTCGGCCAGACGAGCATTTAGGCCAAACATGCCAAACGTCCAGCAATAGATCCCAAACCAAAGGAGGCAGCACTGAAACACATGGGTGGCCTGAGACCTCCCCAGGGAGCACACAAGCAGCAACATTCATTCTAGGGCTGTGGGCTTTCACTTGCCTGGGAACTTTCATCATAGCAAAAAACTTGTTTCTCTTGCCGGACGAGCATTTTAGGCCAAATATGCAAAACGCCTAGCAATAGATACCAAACCAAAGGAGGCAGCACTGAAACACATAGCTGGCCTTAATCCTCCCCAAATAGCACACAAGCAGCAACATTCATTCTAGGGCTGTGGGTTTTCACTTTCCTGGGAACATTCATCATAGCAAAGAAAGGGTTTCTCTCGGCCGGACGAGCATTTTAGGCCAAACATGCAAAAAAGTCCAGCAATAGCTCCCAAACCAAAGGAGCCAGCACTGAAACACATAGCTGTCCTGAAACCTCGCCAGGGAGCACACAAGCAGCAACATTCATTCTAGGGCTGTGGGCTTTCACTTGCCTGGGAATGTTCTCCATAGCAAAATAAGTGTTTCTTGCAGCCGGATGAGCATTATAGGCCAAACATACCAAACGTCTAACAATAGCTCCCAAACAAAAGGAGCCAGCACTGAAACACATAGCTGGCCTGAACCTTCAACAGGGAGCACACAAGCATCAATATTCTTTCTAGGGCTCTGGGCTTTCTCTTGCCTGGGAACCTTCATCACAGCAAAAAAAGTGTTTCTCTCGGCCGGACGAGCATTTTGGGCCAAACATGCCAAACGTCCAGCAATAGCTCCCAAACCAAAGGAGCCAGCACTGAAACACATAGCTGGCCTGAATCTTCCCGAGGGAGCACACAAGCAGCAACATTCATTCTAGGGCTGTGGACTTTCACTTGCCTGTGAACCTTCATCATAACGAAAAATGTGTTTCTCTTGGCCAGACGAGCATTTTAGGCCAAACATGCCAAACGTCCAGCAATAGCTCCCAAACCAAACGAGCCAGCACTGAAACACATAGCTGGCAAGAATCATCCCCAGGGAGTACACAAGCAGCAACAATCATTTTGTGGCTCTGGGCTTTCATTCGCCTGGGAACCTTCTCCATAGCAAATATATTGTTTGCCTTGGCCGGACGAGCATTTTAGGCCAAACATGCCAAATGTCCAGCAATAGCTCCCAAACCAAAGGAGCCAGCACTGAAACACATAGCTGGCCTGAAACCTCCCCAGGGAACACACAAGCAGCAACATTCATTCTAGGGCTGTGGGCTTTCACTTGCCTTGGATCTTCCATCATATAAATAAAGTGTTTCTCTCGGCCGGACGAGCATTTTAGCCAAACATGCCAAAAGTCCAGCACTAGCTCCCAAACCAAAGGAGCCAGCACTGAAACACATAGCTGGCCTGAATCCTCCCCAGGGAGCACACAAGCAGAAAAAATTCATTCTAGGGCTGTGGGCTTTCACTTGCCTGGGAACATTCATCATACCAAAAAAAGTGTTTCTCTCGGCCGGAAGAGCATTTTAGACCAAACATGCCAAACGTCCAGCAATAGCTCCCAAACAAATGGAGCCAGCACTGAAACACATAGCTGGCCTGAACCTTCAACAGGGAGCACACAAGCATCAATATTCCTTCTAGGGCTCTGGGCTTTCACTTGCCTGGGAACCTTCATCATATCAAAAAAAGTGTTTCGGCCGGACGAGCATTTAGGGGCAAACATGCCAAACGTCCATCAATAGCTTCCAAACCAAAGGAGCCAGCACTGAAACACATAGCTAGTCTGAATCCTCCCAAGGCAGCCCACAAACAGAAACATTCTTTCTGGGGTTGTGGGTTTTCACTTTTTTGGGAACCTTCATCATAGCAAAAAAAGTGTTTCTCTCGGCCGGAAGAGCATTTTAGGCTAAGTATGCCAAACGTCCAGCAATAGCTCCCAAACCAAAGGAGCCAGCACTGAAACATATAGCAGGCCTGAATCCTCCCCAGGGAACACACAAGCAGCAACATTCATTCTGTGGCTGTGTGCTTTAACTTGCCTGGGAACCCTCTGCATATCAAAATATTGTTTCTCTCAGCAGACGAGCATTTTAGAGCAAACATGCCAAACGTCCAGCAATAACACCCAAACCAAAGGAGCCAGCACTGAAACACATAGCTGGCAAGAATCTTCCCCAGGGAGCCCACAAGCAGCAACATTCATTCTGTGGCTGTGGGCTTTCACTTGCCTGGGGACCTTCATCATATCAAAAAAAGTGTTTCTCTTGACGGACGAGCATTTTAAGCCAAATATGGCAAACGTCCAGCAATAGCTCCCAAACCAAAGGAGCCAGCACTGAAACACATAGCTGGCCTGAGACCTCCCCAGGGAGCACACAAGTAGCAACTTTCATTCTAGGGCTGTGGGCTTTCACTTGCCTGGGAACCATCATCATATCAAAAGAAGGGTTTCTATCGTTCAAACAAGCAATTTAGGACAAACATGCCAAACGTACAGCAATAGATCCCAAACCAAAGTAGCCAGCACTGTATCAAATGGCTGGCCTGAGACCTCCCCAGGGTGCACACAAGCAGCAACATTCATTCTGTGGCTGTGGGCTTTCACTTGCCTGGGAACCTTCATCATAGCAAAAAAAGTGTTTGTCTCGGCCGGACGAGCAATTTAGGCCAAATATGCCAAACTTCCAGCAATAGATCCCAAACCAAAGGAGCCAGCATTGAAACACAGAACTGGCCTGAATCCTCCCTATGGAGCACACAAGCAGCAACATTCATTCTGTGGCTGTGGGATTTCACTTGCCTGGGAACCTTCTCCATATCAAAAATATTGTTTGTCTTGGCCGGACGAGCATTTTAGGCTAAACATGCCAAACGTCCAGCAATAGCTACCAAACCAAAGGAGCCAGCACTGAAACACATCGCTGGCCTGAGAACTCCCCAGGGTGCACACAAGCAGCAACATTCATTCTTGGCTGTGGGATTTCACTTGCCTTGGAACCTTCATCATACCAAAAAAAGTGTTTCTCTCGGCCGGACGAGCGTTTTACCTCAAACATGCCAAATGTCCAGCAATAGCTCCCAAACCAAAGGAGCCAGCACTGAAACACATAGCTGCCCTGAAACCTCCCCAGGGAACACACAAGCAGCAACATTCACTCTGTGGCTGTGTGCTTTAACTTGCCTGGGAACCCTCAGCATATCAAAATATTGTTTCTCTCAGCCGGACGAGCATTTTAGGCCAAACATGCCAAACGTCCAGCAATAGCTCCCAAACCAAAGGAGCCAGCACTGAAACACATAGCTGGCCTGAAACCTCCCCAGGGAGCACACAAGCAGCAACATTCATTCTAGGGCTGTGGGCTTTCACTTGCCTGGGAACCATCATCATACCAAAAATTTTTTTCTCTCAGCCGGACAATCATTTTGCGCTAAACATGCCAAATGTTCATCAATACCTCCCAAACCAAAGGAGCCAGCAGTGAAACACATAGCTGGCCTGAAACCTCCCAAGGGAGCACACAAGCAGCAACATTCATTCTAGGGCTGTGGGCTTTCACTTGCCTGGGAAACTTCATCATAACGAAAAAATTGTTTCTCTCGGCCAGACGAGCATTTTAGGCCAAACATGCCAAACATCCAGCAATAGCTCCCAAACCAAAGGAGCCAGCACTGAAACAGATTGATAGCCTGAAACCTCCCCAGGGAGCACACAAGCAGCAACATTCATTCTGTGGCTGTCGGTTTTCACTTTCCTGGGAACCTTCATCATATCAAAAAAAGTGTTTCTCTCGCCGGACGAGCATTTTAGGCCAAATATGCCAAACGTCCAGCAATAGCTCCCAAACCAAAGGAGCCAGTACTCTAACACATAGCTGGCCTTCAACCTCCCCAGGGAGCACACAAGCAGCAACATTCATTCTAGGCCTGTGGGCTTTCACTTGCCTGGGAACATTCTCCTTAGCAAAAATATTATTTCTCTCGGCCGGACGAGCATTTTAGGTCAAACATGCCAAACGTCCAGCAATAGCTCCCAAACCAAAGGAGCCAGCATTGAAACACATAGCTGGCCTGAGACCTGCCCAGGGAGCACACAAGTAGGAACTTTCATTCTAGGGCTGTGGGCTTTCACTTGCCTGGGATCCTTCAGCATATATATAATAGTGTTTCTCTCGGCCGGACGAGCATTTTAGGCCAAACATGAAAAACCTCCTGCAATAGCTCCGAAACCAAAGGAGCCAGCACTGAAACACATAGCTGGCCTGAAACCTCCCCAGGGAGCACACAAGCAGCAACATTCATTCTGTGGCTGTGGTCTTTAACTTGCCTGGGAACGTTCTGCATATCAAAAATATTGTTTCTCACTGGCGGAGGAGCATTTTAAGCCAAACATGCCAAACGTCCAGCAATAGCTCCCAAACCAAAGGAGCCAGCACTGAAACACATAGCTGGTCGAAACCTGCCCAGGGAACACGCAAGCAGCAACATCCATTCTAGGGCTGTGGGCTTTCACTTGCCTGGGAACATTCATCATAGATAAAATAGTGTTTCTCTCGGCCGGACGAGCATTTTAGGCCAAACTTTCCAAATGTCCAACAATAGCTCCCAAACCAAAGGAGCCAGCACTGAAACACATAGCTCGCCTGAAAGCTCCCCAGGGAGCACACAAGCAGCAATATTCATTTTGTGGCTGTGGGCTTTCCCTTGCCTGGGAACCTTCTCCATAGCAAAAATATTGTTTGTCTTGGCCGGAAGAGCATTTTAGGCTAAATATGCCAAACGTCCAGCAATAGCTCCCAAACCAAAGGAGCCAGCACAGAAACACATAGGTGGCCTGAAACCTACCCAGGGAACACACAAGCAGCAACATTCATTCTAGGGCTGTGAGCTATCACTTGCCTGGGAACCTTCTCCATAGCAAAAATATTGTTTTTCTCGGCCGGACGAGCATTTTAGGCCATACATGCCAAAGGTCTAGCAATAGCTCCCAAGCCAAAGGAGCCATCACTGAAACACATGGCTGGCCTGAGAACTCCCCAGGGTGCACACAAGCAGCAACATTCATTCTAGGGCTGTGACATTTCACTTGCCTTGGAACCTTCATCATAGCAAAAAATGTTTCTCTCTTGGCCGGAGGAGCATTTTAGGTCAAATATGCCAAAAGTCCAGCAATAGCTCCGAAACCAAAGGAGCCAGCACTGAAACACATAGCTGGTTTGAAACCTCCCCAAATAGCACACAAGCAGCAACATTCATTCTATGGCTGTGGGCTTTCACTTGCCTGGGAATCTTCTGCATAGCAAAAAAAGTGTTTCCTTCAGCCGGATGAGCATTTTAGGCCAAACATACCAAATGTCCAGCCATAGCTCCCAAACCAAAGGAGCCAGCACTGAAACACATAGGTGGCCTGAAACCTCCCCAGGGAGCACACAAGCAGCAATATTCATTTTGTGGCTGTGGGCTTTCACTTGCCTGGGAACCTTCTCCATAGCAAAAATATTGTTTGTCTTGGCCGGAAGAGCATTTTAGGCTAAACATGCCAAACGTCCAGCAATAGCTCCCAAACCAAAGGAGCCAGCACTGAAACACATAGGTGGCCTGAAACCTCCCCAGGGAACACACAAGCAGCAACATTCATTCTAGGTCTGTGGGCTTACACTTGCATGGGAATATTCTTCATATCAAAAAATGTCTTTCGCACTTCCGGACGAGAAATTTTAGCGAAACGTCCAGCAATAGTCCCAAACCAAAGGACCCAGCACGGAAACACATAGCTTAACCCTAACCCTAACCCTAACCCTAAACCTAACCCTAAACCTAACTCTAACGCTAACATTAAACCTAACACTGACCCTAACCCAAACCCTAATCCTAACCCTTAACCTAAACCTAATCCTAACATTAAACATAAGCCTAACACTAAACACTAACCCTAACCCTACCCCTAACCATAAGCCTAAGCCTAACCCTATACCTAAACCTTTCCCTAACCCTAAACCTAACCCTTAACCAACCCTAAACCCTAACCCTAACCCTAACCCTAACCTTAACCCTAAACCTAACCTTAAACCTTAGCCTAAACCCTAACCATATCCCTAAACCTATCCCTAACCCTAACACTAACCCTAACCCTATCTCTAAACCTTAACCCTAACACTAATGCTAACATTACCCCTAAACAGATCACCTAAACTATAACCTTACCATAACCCCTTAACCTAACCCTAACCCTAACCCCTAACCCTAAATCTAACCCTAACACTAAATCTAACCCCTAACCCGCACCCTAAGCGAAGCCCTATCCGTAACAATATACCTAACCCTAACCCTAATGTCTCTAACCATAACACTAACACTAACCCTAACATCTAAAGCTAACACTAACCCTAACGTTAACACTAACCCTAAAAATAACCCTAACGGTAACCATAACCCTAACCCTAACACATAACACTTAACCTGTAACATAACCCTAACCCTATCCCTAACCCTAACCCTAACCCAACCATAACCATAACCCTTAACCCTGGCCCTAACCTTAACCGTACCCTTACCCCTAAACCTAACACCTAAATTTAAACCTTACCCTAACCCCTAAACCTAACCCTAACAATAACACTAACCCCTAATCCTAATATTTTACCCTATCCCGAAACGTAACCCGAACCCTAACACTATACATAACACTAACCCCTAACCTTAAACATAACACTAACCCAAATTCTAATCCTAATCCTAAAACCTAAACATAACCCCAACCCTAACCCTATACTAACCCTAAACCAACCCTAAAACTAACCCTAACACTAACCCCTTAAAGTAATCCTAACCCTAAACCTAAGCCTAACCATAACCCCTAACCGACACCCTAACCCTAACCCTAACCCTTAATCTAACCCTAAACATAACCCCTAATATTAACCCTTACACTAAACCCTAACCCTAAAACTATCCCTAAACCTAAACCTAACACTAACCCATAACTCTAACCCTAACCATAACCCTAACCCTAACCCTAACTCTAACCCTAATCCAACACTCACCCTAAAACTAACACTAACCTAAACCCTAAACGCTAAACCTAACCCTAAACCTAAACACTTACCGTAAATATAACCCTATCCCTAATTCTATCCCTAACCCTAAAGACTCAAAACGTAAGCCTAACACTAATCCTAACCCTAAGCCCTAACCTGAAACCTAAACCTAACCATAATCCTAACACTAAACCTAACGCTAAACCTAAACCTTACACTAAACCCTAATCCTAACCGTAACCATAAACCTAAACCTAAAAATAACAACTAATTTAACACTTAAACTTACCCCTAACCCTAAAATAAACCCTAAAACTAACCCTAACACTAACCCCTCACCATAAACCTAAACATAACACTAACGCTAACCCTAATTCTAAACCTAAAACTAAACCTAACCCTAACCCAAACCCTAAACCTAACCCTAACCCCTAAACCTAACCCTAACCCTATCCCTAACCCTAACCCAACCATAACTCTAACATTAACACAAACCCTAAACATAACACTAAACCCTAAACCTATCCCTAACCCTAACACCTAATCATAAAACTTACCCTAACCCCTAACCCTAACACTAACCCTAAACACTAACCCTAACACTAACCCTAAACACTAAACCTAACACTAACCCTAAACCTATCCCTAAGCCCTAACCCAAAACATAACCCTAACACTATCCCTAACCATAACATTAACCCTAAACCTAAACCTAACCCTAATCCTAACCTTAAACGTAACCCTAACCCTAACCCTCACCCTAAACCTAACCCTAACTCCTAAACCTAAACATAACCCTAACCCTAAACCTAAACCTAACCCCTAATAGTAACACTAACCCTAACCCTTAAGTTAACCCTAACTGTAACCCTAATCCTAACAGTAAATCTAAACCAAACACTAACCCTAACGCTAACCCTAACTCTAATGATTCTTAACCTAACCCTAAAATTATTCCTTACCCTAAAACCTAAACCTAAGACTAACGGTAAAGTTAAGCCTAACCCTAACCCTAATCCTAAATAATAAACCTAAACCTAAACCTAACCCTAACACTAATCCTAACTCTAACACTAAACCTCATCCTAAATTAAACCCTAAACCCTAACCCTAACGCAACCCTAAACTTAACCACAAAACACCCCTAACACTAACAGCTAAAGCTAACATTAACCCTAGCCCTAAACCTAACCCTAAACCCTAACCCTAAACATAAACTAAATCATAAACCTAAACCTATCCCTAACCCAAACCCTAACCCTAAAATCTAAATCAAAACCTAACCCAAAATCTAACCCTAACACTAAGCCTAACCCTATCCCTAACCCTAAAAATAACCCTAACCCTAAGGCTAACCGCTAACGATAACACTTACACTAACACCTAACCCTAACCCTAACCCTAACCCTAACCCTAACCCAAACCCTAACCCAAACCCTAACCCTAACCCTAAACCTAACCCTAAAATTACCCTAACCCTAAGCCTAACCCTATCCATAACCCTAACTCTAACACTAACCCTAAGGCTAACCGCTAATGATAACCCTTACATTAACACCTAACCCTAACCCTAACCCTAACCCTAACACTAACCCTAACCCTAACCACTAATACTAACACTAACCCTAACCCTAACGTTAACCCTAACCGTAACCCTAATCCTAACACTAAACCTAAACCTAAAACTAACCCTAACGCTAACCCAAACTCTCATGATTCTTACCCTAACCCTAACACTAATACTTACCCTAACACCTAACCCTAACACTAACCGTAAACCTAACCCTAACACTAACCCTAATCCTAAACAATAATCCTAAACCTAAACCTAACCCTAACACTAACCCTAACTCTAACACTAAACCTAATCCTAAAATAAACCCTAAACCCTAACCATAACGCAACCCTAAACTTAATCATAACACAACCCTAACCCTAACAGCTAAAGCTAACATTAACACTAGCCCTAACCCTAACACTGAACCCTAACACTAAACCTAAACTTAACCATTAACCTAACCCTATCCCTAACCCAAACCCTAACCCTAAACATAACCATAACCCTAACCCTAACCCTAAACCTAAACCTAACCCTATCCCTAACGCTAACACTAACCCTAACTCCTAACAATAACCCTTACTCTAAACCTAAACGCTAACCATAGCCCTAAACCTAACAGTAATCCTAACACTAACCACTAATATTAACCCTTAATCTAACCCCTAAAACTAACTCTAACCCTAACCCCTAACCCTAACCCTAACCCAAATCCAACCCTAAACCCTAAACCTAACCCTAACTCTAAACCCTAACCCTAACACTAACCCTAACATTACTCCAAACACTAACACCTAACCTTTAAGATTACCATAAACCCTAAACCTAACCCTCAACCTAACCCTAACCCTAACCCAAACTCTGACCCTAAACCAACCCTAAACCCTAACCCTAACCCTACCTCCAAACCTTAACACTAAAATTAACCCTAACATTACCCCTAACCATAACACCTAACATTAAAACTTACCCTAAACCCTAACCCTAACCCTAACCCTAACCCTAACCCTAACCCTAACCCCTAAACCTAACCCTAACCATGCACCTAAGCCTAAAACCTAACCTTAAACCTAAACCTAAGCCTAACCCTAATCCTAACGCTAAAATTAATACTAACTCTAACTCTAACCCTAACTCTAACCCTAACCTTACCCTATTCCTAACCCTAACCCTTACCCTAACCCCTAACGCTAACACTAACCCTAACTCCTAACCCTAACCCTTACTATAAAACTAAACGCTAACCATAACCCTAAACCTAACAGTAATCCTAACACTAACCCCTAATATTAACCCTTAATCTAACCCCTAAAACTAACTCTAACCCTAACCCCTAACCATAACCCTAACCCTAATCCAACCCAAAACCCTAAACCTAACACTAACTCTAAACCCTAACCCTAACACTAACCCTAACATTACTCCTAACACTAACAATTAACCTTAAAGTTTACCATAACCCCTAACCCTAACCCTAAACCTAACCCTAACCCTAACCAAAACTCTGACCCTAATCCAACACTAAACCCTAACCCTAATCCCAACTCCAAACCTTAACACTAAAATTAACCCTAACATTACCCCTAAACATAACACCTAACTTTAAAACTTACCCTAAACCCTAAACCTAACCCTAACCCTAAACCTAACCCCTAATCCTAACACTAACCCTGACCCTAACCGTAACCCTAACCTTAACTCTAATCCTAACAATAAACCGAAATATAACACTAACCGTACCGCTAATCCTAACGCTAATGATTCTTACCCTAACGCTAAACCTAATCCTTACACTAACACCTGACCCTAACACTAACCCTAAACCTAACACTAAGCCTAAACCTAACAGGAACCCTAACCCTAAACCTAAACCTAACACTAAACCTAACGCTAACCCTAAACGATAAACCTAAACCTAACTCCTAATCCTAACCCTAACACTAAACCTAACACCTAACACGAAGCCTAACCATAAACCTAACCGTAACACTATACCTAACTCTAACCCTAATGACTCTAACCATAACATTAACAATAACCGTAACAGGAACCCTAATCCGAACCCTAACCCTAAACCTAACCCTAATTCTAACCCAAACCATAACCCTAAACCTAAACCTAACAATAATTCTAACCCTAAACCTAACCCTAACCCAAACCTTAACCGAAACTCTAACCCTAACACTATCTATAAAACTAAAACCTAACCCTAACCCTAACCCTAACACTAACCCTAACCCTAACCCTAAAACCTAAACCTAACACTAACCCTAACCCTAAACCTAACCCAACCCTAACCCTAACCCTAACCCCAACCCTAACCCTAACCCTAAAGCAAACCCTAAACCTAACCATGACCCTAAACCTATCCCTTACAATAATGACCTTAAATCTAACCCTAAACATAACCTTAATCCTAACCTTAACCTCTAAACCGAAACCTAACACTAGCCTTAACCAAACCGAAACACTAACCGTAACCCAAACCCTAACCCTAAACCTAACCCTAACCCTAAACCTAACCCTAACACAATCCCCTAAAACTAACCCTAACCCTAACCCTAACGATTTACCTAACCCTAACCCTAAACACTAAATGAAACATAATAATAAACCTAACCCTAAATATAACCCCTAACCCTAACCCGAACCTTAACACTAACACTAAAGTTAAAGCCCAATCCTAAACCTAACCATAACCCTAACACTAAACCTAACACTAAACACTAATCCTAACCCTAGCACCAAGCCATAACCCTAACCCGAACCCGAAACCTAACACTAAACCCTATACCCATCCCTGACCCTAACCCTAAACCTAACCCTAAAGCTAACCCTAAACCTAACCATAACCATAACCCTATCCCTTACACTAATGACCTTAAACCTAACCCTAAACATAACCCTGCCCTCACCTTAATCCCTAACCCGAAATTTAACCCTAGCCTTAACCCAACCGAAACACTAGCCCTAACCCTAACCCTAACCCTAACCCAAACCCTAACCCTAATGACCCTAACCCTAAACCTAAACCTAACCCTAACCCTATCCCTAACCCTATCCCTAACCGTAAAAACCCTAAACCTAAACCTAACCCTAAACCAAACGCTAACCTCTAACCAGAAAACTAACCATTACCCTATCCCTAAAATTAAACCTAACCCTAACCCAAACCTAAACCTAACCCTAACCCTAACCCTAACCCTAAACTTAAACGTAACCCTAAACCAACCCTAACACTAACTTTAACCCTAACCCTAAACCTCATCCTATCCACTAAACCTAATCCTAACCCATAACCCTAACACTAACCCTATCCCTAACGCTATCCCTAACCCTAAAGACCCTAAACCTAACACTAAACCTAACCCTAACACTAACCCTAACGCCTAACCCGAAACCTAACCAAAACCCTGTCCCTAACCCTATCCCTAACCCTAACCCAACCCTAAACTTAACCCTAAACCTAACCCTAAAATTAAACCTAAACCTTAACCAACCCTAACCCTATCCCTAGCACTAACCCTCACCCTAACATTAACCCTAACCCTAACCTAAATCCTAAAACCTAAACCTAACCTAAACCCTAACCCTAACACTAAACCTAACCCTCAACACTAACCGTAATGCGAAACCATATCCCTAACCCCATCCCAAACCCTAAACCTTACCCTAAACTTAACCCTAACCTCTAACCCGAAAACAATCCATAACACTATCCCTAACACAAAAACTAACCCTAAAGACCCTAAAAACTAACCCTAATCCTAATCCTAAACCCGAACCCTAACCCTAACCATACCCTAACCCTAACCAAAAACCAAACCTTTTTAACCCTAACCGTAACCCTAATCCTAACACTAAACCTAACCCTTACCCTAACCCCTAACCCCAAACATAATACTAACACTAACCCCTAACCCTAAACCTAACCCTAACCTGAAACGAAACCCCAACACTAACCCTAACACTAACTCCTGAACCTAAACCTAATACTAACACTAACCCTAAAACTAAACCCTAACTCTAACACTAACCCTAACCCTAACCCTAAATCTAACCCTAACCTAACCCTAAACATAACCCTAACACTAAACCCTAACATTAACATTAATTCCTAACCTTAACACTAAGTCTTAGCACAACAATAAAACTAACCCCTAAACCTAACCCTAACCGGAACCCCTAACCCTAACCCTAACCCGAAATGTAACACGAACCCTAAACCTAACCCTAACTCCTAATACTAAACATAATCCTAACCCTAACCCAAAGCCTAACCATAAAACTAAACCCTAAACGTAACCCTAACCCTAAACCTAACCCTAAACACTAACCCTAAATAAAAGCCTGACCCATAACCCTAACCCTAACTCGAACCCTAAGCCTAACACTAAACCTATACCCTAACCCAAAACATAATCCTAACCCAAACCGTAACCCTAATGACCCTAACCCTAACCCTAAACCTTACCCTAACTCTAACACTAAATCTAACCCCTAAACCTAACCCTAACCCTAACCCCTTAGCCTAAACCTAACCCTAACCCTAACCCTAACCCCAAACACTAATGACCCTAAAAGTAACCCTAACACTAACCCTAAAACTAACCCTAACCCGTAACCCTAACTCTAACGCTAACACTAACCCTAACCCATAAACTAACCACAACTCTAACACTATACCATAACCCTAACCCTAACCCAACCATAACACTAACCCTAACCCTAAACCTAACCCTTAACCTAATTCCTAACACTAACACTAACACTAACAATAACCCCTAACCCTAAACCTAACCCTAACCCGAAACGTAACACCAACCCAAATGCTAACCAAAACTCCTAACCCTAACCCTAACCCTAACCCAACAATAAAGCTAACCCTAACCCTAACCCTAACTCTAACCCGAACCCTAGCCCTAACCCTAACCCTAACCCTAACACCAACTCCTAACCCTAACCCTAAACCTAACTGTAACCCAAATCTTAACCATAAACATAACCCCTAAGCGTAACCCTAAAACTAAGCCTAACACTAACCCTAATACTAACCTAATAACTAAACCCTAACCCTAACCAAACCCTAAACCTAAACCTAACCCTAACCCTAAACCTAAACCTAACCATAACCCTAACTCGAACCCTAAGCCTAACACTAATCCTATACCCTAACCCTAAACATAACACTAACCCTAACACTAACCGTAACCCCTAACCCTAACCCTAACCCGAAACATAACACGAACCCTAAACCTAACCCTAACTACTAATCCTAAACATAATCCTAACCCTAACCCAAAGCCTAACCATAAACCTAAACCCTAACCCCAACCCTAACCCTAACCGTAAACACTAACCCTAAATCAAAGCCTGACCCATAACCCTTACACTAACTCGAACCCTAAGCCTAACACTAACCCTATACCCTAACCCTAAACATAACCCTAACCCTAACCCTAATGACCCTAACCCTAACCCTAACCCTTACCCTAACACTAACACTAAACCTAACCCCTAACCCTAACCCTAACCCTAACCCTAAAACTAACCCTAACCCTAACCCTAAACCTAACCCTAAACACTGAGTAACACTATCCCTAAACCCTTAGCCTAACCCTAACCCTAACACTAACCCTAACCCCAAACCCTAATGACCCTAAACGTAACCCTAACACTAACCCTAACACTAACCCTAACCCGTAACCCTAACTCTAACGCTAACCCTAACCCATACCCTAACCACAACTCTAACCTTATACCATAACCCTAACCCTAACCCAATCATAACACTAAACCTAACCCTATAACTAACCCTTACCCTAATCCCTAACACTAACCCTAACACTAACACTAACCCCTAAACCTAAACCTAACCCTAACCCGAAACGTAACCCCAACCCTAATGCTAACCAAAACTCCTAACCCTAACCCTAACCCTAACCCAACCATAACGCTAACACTAACCCTAACACTAACCTTAACCCTAATGCTAGCCCTAACTCTAACCCTAAACATAACATGAAACGTAACAAGAACACTAAGCCTAACCCTAACTCCTAACCCTAAGCCTAATCCTAAACCTAACCCAAATCTTAACAAAAAACATAACCCCTAACCCTAACCCTAACACTAAGCCTAACACTAACCCTAATCCTGAGCTAATAACTAAACCCTAACCCTAACAAAACCCTAACACTAACCCTAGCACTAAACCTAACCATAATTCTAACACTAACACAAACCCTAACGCGAAACACTAATGGTAACGCAACCCTAAACCCTAAGCCTAAACCTAAACCTAACAATAACACTAAACCCTAACACTAACACTAACCCTAAACCAAACACAAACCCTAACCCTCAACCCTACCCAACCACAACCCTAACGCAAACCCTAAACCTAATGACCCTAACTGTAACGCTAACCATAACCCTAACCCAAACCCTAAACCTAAACCTAACTCTAACCTTAACCCTAACCCTAACCCTAACCCTAACCCTAACCCTAAACCTAAACCTTACAATAAACCTAACGCTAACCCTAAACCTAACCCCTAACCCTAAACCTAAACCTAACACTAATCCTAACCGTAACCCAACCCTAACCCTAACCCTAAACCTAACCCTAACCCTAACCCTAACCCTAACCCTAAACGTAAACCCTAACTCTAAATCTCTCAACCTAACCCATAAACCTAACCCTAAAACTAACCCTAATCCTTACCCTAACTCCTAAACCTAACACTAACCCTAAACCTAAACCTAAACCTAACCGTAACCGTAACACTAACCCTAACCCTAACATTAATCCTAACCATAATTCTAACCCTAACACTAACCCTAACGCCAAACCCTAACCATAACCCTACCCTAACCCTAACCCTAACCCTAAACCTAACCCTAACACTAACCCCTAAACCTAACACAAAGCATAACCCTAACCCCTAACCCTTAAACTAACCCAAACCCTAACAATAACACGAACCCTAAATCCTAAACCCAAACCTAACACTAAACCTAACCCTAAACCTAAGCCTAACCCTAACCCTAACACTAAACCTAACCCTAACCTAAAGTTAAACCTAACCCTAATCCTTACACTAACCCATAAACCTAGACCTAACCCTAACCCTAACCCTAACCCTAAACCTTAACCTAAAAATAATCCTAACCCTAAATCATAGGCATAAACCTAACCATAACCCTTACCCTATTCCTAAACCTAATGACCCTAAACTTAACGCTCAAAGTAACGCTAACCCTAACAATAACCCCTAACCCAAAAACTAACCCTAACCTTAACTAAACTCTAAAACCTAAACCTTACCCTAACCCTAACCCTAGACCTAACCCTAACGCTAACCAATCACCTTAACTACTACCCTTACCCCTAACCCTAACCTTAACACTAACCCTAACCCTAAAGCTAACACTAATCCTAACCATAATTTTAACAGTAACACTAAGCCTAACGCCAAACCCTAACCCTAACTCTAAACTAACCCTAACCCTAACCCTAAACCTAACACTAAAACCTAAACCTAACCCTAACCATAACCCTAACCCTAAAACTAACCATAATCCTAAACCCTAATCTTAACACTTACCCTAAACCGTAAAACTAACCCTAAACATAACGTTAACACTGACCCATAAACCTAAGCCTAAACCCTAACCCTTACACTAACTCTAACACGAACCCTAACCCTAACCACTAAACCTATACCTAAACCTAACACTAATCCTAACCGTAACCCAACCCTAAAACTAAAATTAAACCTAACCCTAACCCCAACCCTAACCCTAACCCTAACCCTAAACCTAACCCTAACCCTAACCCTAACCCTAACCCTAACCCTAACCTAACACTAATCCTATCCATAATTCTAACCCTAACACTAACCCTAACACCAAACCCTAACCCTAACCCTACCATAACCCTAACCCTAACCCTAACCCTAACACTAACCCCTAAACCTAACCCTAACCCTAACCCTAATCCTAACCATAATCCTAAACCCTAATCTTAACACTTACCCTAAACCCTAAACCTAACCCTAAACCTAACGTTAACCCTGACCCATAAACCTAAGCCTAATCCCTAAGCCTTACACTAACTCTAACACTAACCCTAACCCTAACCACTAACCCTAAACCTAAACCTAACAATAATCCTAACCGAAACCAACCCTAAAACTAAAACTAAACCTAACCCTAACCCTAACCCTAAACCTAAACCTTAACCTAAACCTAACCCTAAAATTAAACAAAAGCCGAACACTAAACACTAACCCTAACCCTACCCCTAACCATAACCCTAAGCCTAACCCTAAACCTAAATCTTTCCCTAACCCTAAACCTAAACCTAAACCAACCCTAAACACTAAACCTAAACCTAAATCTAACCCTAAACCTAAAACCTAAACTTCAACCTTAGACTAAACCCTAACCCTAACCCTAACCCTAACCCCTAACAATAAACCAAACCCAAACCCTAAAACTAATCCTAACCGTAACCCAAACCTAACCCTAACCCTAACCATAACCCTAACCCTAACCCTAAACCTAACCCTAACCCTAACCCTAACCCCAACCCTAACCCTAAACCCTAAACCCAAACCTAACCCTAACCCTAAACCTAACCCTAAACCCTAACCCTAAGCCTAACCCTAACCCTAACCCTAACACTTATCCGAACCCTAACCCGAACCCTAACCCTATACCCTAACAATAACCCTAACCCTAAACCTAACCATAAACCCCAGCCCTACCCCAAACCTAACCCTAATCAAAACCTTAAGCCTAGTGACCATAATACTACCATATCCCTACCCTAAACCTAACCCTAACCGTAAAGCTAAGAGTAAACCTAACGCTAACCCTAACCTAAACCCTAAAACCTAACTGTAACGCAACCCTAACACTTATACTAACACTAAAACCTAAACGTAACCCTAACCCTAACCCTAACCCTAACCCTAACCCTAACACCAACGCAACCCTAACAGTTATACTAACACTAAAACCTAAACTTAACCCTAACCCTAACCCTAACCATAAATCATAACCCTGAACCTAAAAATAAACACAACCCTAAACCTAACACTAACGCCTAACCCTAACCTTTATACTTACACTAACCCTAAACCTAACCCCTAACCCTAACACTAACCCAACCCTAAAAATAACCCTAACACTTAACCCTAAATTAACATTTATCCTAACGCCTAACACTAACCCTAACCCGAAACCTAACCCTAACCCTAACCCTAAACGTAAACCCTAACCCTAAATCTAACTCTCAACCTAACCCATAAACCTAACCCTAAAACTAACCATAATCCTTACCCTAACTCCTAAACCTAACACTAACCCTAAACCTAAACCTAAACCTAACCGTAACCGTAACACTAACCCTAACCCTAACATTAATCCTAACCATAATTCTAACCCTAACACTAACCCTAACGCCAAACCCTAACCATAACCCTACCCTAACCCTAACCCTAACCCTAAACCTAACCCTAACACTAACCCCTAAACCTAACACAAAGCATAACCCTAACCCCTAACCCTTAAACTAACCCAAACCCTAACAATAACACGAACCCTAAATCCTAAACCCAAACCTAACACTAAACCTAACCCTAAACCTAAGCCTAACCCTAACCCTAACACTAAACCTAACCCTAACCTAAAGCTAAACCTAACCCTTATCCTTACACTAACCCATAAACCTAGACCTAACCCTAACCCTAACCCTAACCCTAAACCTTAACCTAAAAATAATCCTAACCCTAAAACATAGGCATAAACCTAACCCTAACCCTTACCCTATTCCTAACCCTAATGACCCTAAACTTAACGCTCAAAGTAACGCTAACCCTAACAATAACCCCTAACCCGAAAAATAACCCTAACCTTAACTAAACCCTAAAACCTAAACCTTACCCTAACCCTAACCCTAGACCTAACCCTAACGCTAACCAATCACCTTAACCACTACCCTTACCCCTAACCCTAACCCTAACCCTAACCCTAACCCTAACCCTAACCCTAACCCTAACCCTAACCCTAACCCTAACCCTAACCCTAACCCTAACCCTAACCCTAACCCTAACCCTAACCCTAACCCTAACCCTAACCCTAACCCTAACCCTAAACCCTATCCCTAACCCGAACCATAACCCTAACCCTAAAACTAACCCTAAACCTAACCCTTACCCGAACACTAAACCTAAACCTAAACCTAACCCTTAACCCTAATCCTAAACCTAACTCTGACCCTAATACTAACCCTAACCCTAACCCTAATCCTAATCCTAAATGTAACAGTAACCCAAACTTAACCCTAACCCTAACCATAAACCTTAAACTTGTACTAAAGCTAACGCTAAAACAAAACCCTAAGATTAACCCTAACCCTAAACCTAACCCTAACCCTAACCCTTACCCTAAGCCTAACCCAAAGAATAAACCTAACACTAACCCCTTACCCTACCTCTAAACCTAACCCTTACGCTAACCCTAACCCTAACCCTAACCAAAAACCTAACACAATCCTAACCCTAACCCTAACCCTAACCATAAACCCTGACACTAACCCTAACCCTA